>JAQMCW010000034.1:15950676-15966838 GCA_030068335.1 Chrysichthys cranchii
TGAGGCTCGGCAGACAAAGCGTATGCATACTACTCGTATTGCAAGACATCGCTCATTAACCAAGTCAAAATTTATTAAAATTTTTTGCTCATCTTGCAAAACACTCGCAGACCAAGTTACTCGCAATGCAAGGTTCCACTGTATATTTTTTGTAAAGGTTCAACAATAAACATGTCATAGAGTATACGCTCACACGAGGCTCTTTGAAAGAGGCAGTATCAGATGTCTCATTTTGGGAAATCAGCCTTAGGTCTCAGCTCGATTAGAAAAGACAGGTTCAGCACAGTATTCACTTACCAACTGTATATTGAATTTCATGTTTCTGTGCCCTCTGGTGTTGCTCTTCTGTCTGAGCTTGTTTTTTCCTGGAGAATTGGATGCTGTAGTGTGTCAGTGTGGAAACCTTATCATTTTACAGAATTTTGTAAAAACTTTCTGACATCTACTGTTAGGCACATCGGTTGCCCTTTTGTCCTTTAATTTCATTTATAAATATTGCCATAATTGTTTACAACTATTTGGACATAGAATAAGAATGTTGTGTGTGTGTGTGTGTGTGTGTGTGTGTGTGTATAGAGCATTAGAGCGTAATTGTAACTGAGTTCAAAGTGAAATTCGTGCTGTGTAATCCAAGCGCATATAACTCTAAAACTCACACAGCTCGCTCTCTCTCTCTCTCTCTCTCTCTCTCTCTCTCTCTCACGAGGAGTGTGGGATCCTTTGTCAATGTGTCTCTTGACTCTCTGTAGTGGATATGAGCAGCTCTTTGGGGTGCAGTCTAGCAGCAGAATCTCCCACTGCTGCACTGTCCTGTACTCCGCCTGCTTTATGCCTCTGACAAAGCAAATCTGCATTCATTCCTCCTCGCTTCTATACTCATCTGTCAAATTAACTGACAGGAGCCTAACAGAAACTTGAATACACACGATCTGGGCTCCCTCTCCAAACATGTACTCAAATCTCTGCTGTCTGTGTGTGGGTTTGTATTGCGCGCACACTAATGAGTCTTTTCATGTTTGTAAAGTGTGCATGCGTAGATGATTCGAATCACAATCACAGTTCATGAGATTAGAGCCTCATCCATTATGGAGAACAGTACTATAAGTTGTTGTTATACGTTGGGTGACCTGAGTCGTTCACCAAAAATAAATTGGTAGCTCTTGAAAGTTTCTTTCTTTTTTCCTCTGCTCCAAACCATAAGTCGTTTAATTGAGTAAGCGATTAGTTTTGCTCATTAGATGGATAACTCCATAGAGCATGGTCAGCTGGTAGTTCAGGAGGATCTGGGTTCTTTGGCAGTGGTCACACTGTCTCGAAATGGAAATGGATGGAGTGAGTCTATAATCATTTTCATATCCTCAGGCTGCAGTGTGTTATTAGCAGACACTGGTTTCCACTGCCTCAGCAGCGCTGAAATTGCAGTTGTGTTGTGGGCTACACCGCTCCACGCCGTCAGAGCAGGAATAGAGCTGCTGCAGTTCCTCTACACGGCACGCTACACTTTTGCCCTTTTATGTTCTTTTTTTTTTTTACTTCCAGCAGTTTACTGCACCATATTTTCATCTTATTGCAGCATTCTTCTCACACTCTCTCTCTGATATTCTAACTCTTTCTCTTCCCCCTCTCTTTTTCATTCCCTTTCTCTCTCTCTTATGAGCAGTTTTTCCTCATTCTGTCTCTCTTGCTCTCTTCTTTTCTCGATGTCTCACCCTTCATGCTGTTTGTCTTTCTCTTGGCCATCAGACTGTCTCATTCTCTCTCTCTCTCTCTCTCTCTCTCTCTCTCTCTGTCTCGCTTTCTGTTTCTTTCGCACTCTTTCTGTCTCTGCCTCTCTCTCTTTCTGGCTTTCCCAGTCTGTCACTTTCCCTCTGTGTGGTTGTTTCTTCCTCACCCTATTTGTCTTTTTGTCTCTGTCTTCCTGTCTCGTTCCAAAACTGTACCCCTCTCTGTCTCACTCGCTTGCTCGCTCTTGCTCTCTTTTTTTTCTTTGTCTTTCTCCCTCTCAGTGTAGTTAGATCATGTCAGATCTGGTGTGTTCACACTCTCTTGTTGCCATCTCTTGATTTTCAGGTTGTAAGTGGAAATGAAAGATGAAGTGATAGCCTTGGTGTACAAAATCAGCCTTACCGTATGGAGCTACATTTCCCTTGTTCTGCTGTGGATTTATTGATTTAGATTTTTATCATTGTGATGTATATAATTTAACCAGTTGACATGAAGGTTAGGCTGTTGCTTTACTGGCTACTTTCATATTTGCTGTGTGCTCTGTGGTCATGTTCATAAGGGTAAGTGCCTAGTGACCCCCGTCAGAAGGTTCATCAGCACCAGAGCAGGTCTGTTGTCTGACACAGAGGTGAGGTAATTCAGAAAAAAAAAGTTTCCTGTTTGCTGGCATTCACCTACAGTGAACATCTGCGCTCTCTCTCTCTCTCTCTCTCTCTCTCTCTATATATATATATATGTATGTGTGTGTGTGTGTATGTATGTGCAGTATATATGTATATGTTATTTATTTATTTATTTTACTGTTTTAGAATGTTAAAGAAGACATTAACATTATGAAATAAAACATATGGAATTATGTAGTTGCCAAGAAATATCTTCACCCAATCTAGCCTATTTAGGGAACAGAAATATTGTATTTCAAGGCCTTTCTTGAAGTCATCCATTGTTCTACATTAGAGCAAAGATATTTAATGTACATTTGAGGTGAAATTGTTATCCATTCGGGCAGTTTTGGAAAGTTCATGCTGTGTAAGGTGTGATGTGTAGCTTAAGCAAAAGGTTGCATAGTGCGGTAGAGCTAACGCTTGTGTTTTTGTGTCTGACTTTCTCATCAGTTTCCTCCAGCCAGAGAGGAGACCGAGAGCGTGCTAAACTCATTTAGTGAGCAGAGGCCCGCTGTAACTCAGAGTCTGTTAAAGGATGCAGACGTCAGGCCTGCCATGACCAGCAAAAGATCTGTCAACCTAAAAGGCATTAAATCATCATCATCATCATCTTGGAGTTTTGTTCAGTATGCTAGTGGGTACTGAGAACTAGAGCTCTCATATTTCTGTTTTTCACTCCCTCATGCACAAGCAGTAATCAGTATGAGCTTAACCCCTGAGGTCTGTTTACTCCAGTTACCAAGGAAACAAGCTCACCCACATGTGCCAACATCGTTTGGATTTATATAGGACACTACAGTGTGTGCTTGCGTATAAGATATTCTGGTATAATAGACTTTAAAGAGTTTTTTTTTTTTATACTAGCTAAAAGTATGTTGTCGGTCCTGATGGGCTAAAAATCATGAACATGCAGCTCTGCTGTCAGAGTGTATTAAAGTGGTTTTCAGCCAGGCTGGTGGTCATCTACATGCTTTCAGAGCAGATGATGGTGTGTGTCTGGTGTCAAAAGCTCAGGTGTCTGGTATTTAGTTGTTAATAAGGAGGGGTGATTTACACAGCCATCACAAATGTATACAGACTTCTTGGAAGGAAAAAAAGCCAGCCATCTAAAGAGTTATAGTCAAGAATAACAGTTGAATGAATGCCTGCACATACACTGTTTGTCTTTGTTGGGGTTTTTTTTGCCCATTTAAGTTTGTTAGCATTTCACTAGTCAGCTCTCCTTTATAACTGTACAGCTACCAATCAGCACTTCTGTTCTGAAACAGACGAAGTGCATCTTTCTGAACTGCTCCTCATGTTGCGACACAGGGACGTTAAACACGCATGGAAGAATGCTCTGTCGGCCCTCTTTTGCTTACGTGAACGTATATACCTGCAACTGGTGTGCGTTGCATTGATCGACAGGGGAGAGTGTAAGAAGCGTACTTGCACTAGGTACGGATGCCTTATGCGGCACCCGGGAGCGATTGTCTCCTCACCCCACTGACCCCGCTCGCCTGAGCTCACACTTCACTTAGAGACCTGGATGTGCTTAAGTTATCACAATGTGATGCTATTTATTTATTTATTTATTTATTTATTTATTTTTAATGTGTTGAAGAAAAGTGCTCTTAGCATGATGGAGACATTTACGTTGTGCTTTATTATAGTGGTTTTGGGCATGCTGACATATATGGTCCTCTCACATGCCATGGAGATTTATCAATTGTGCACCACAGTGATTTTTAGTAGATTGCACTGCCCAATTTTCGAAAAATGTTTAAAGATTTACTAAAGATTTTTATGGAAGCAATAATTTGCAGCTCTGCTCAATGCCTACAATCCACATTCATTCCTAAGGAGAGAACCAGGCCTGTTATTAAGCCTAATGAATTGAAAAGTGCACTTCATAGCATTCAGGTTCCGCACTTGATCACACTGTGCATGAGCCCAAGTGAACCGCACCTGAGTACACCTCTTCCAAGCAGGCCAAGTACACTGGCAATCGCACTAGACAGCTAGTGTGAGTACACCCTAACACCTCCCCTTCCACCCCGGGACTCCTGGCTAATGATGACTATGGCATTGTCAGGATTCAGACCGCGTCTTTCTTGAGCTAAAATTAACAGTAGAAATGTGTCCGAGGCTTATTTTAGATTTCTGTTTCCGATTTTTTTTGGTCCTTCTTGAATTGAAAAGTTGTGAATTATTAAACATTTGGATGTTCAGTTGTTTCGTGAAGTGCTGCATTTCATTGCGTCATCTATTCACGCCCAGCAGAGCTGACTAGGGAAACGTTTGCATTCCTGAAAATTTCAAATCCACACAGAAGGTGTCCCTTTAACGAAAGGCATTTTGCAATAAGCTGATGAATTAGGATGCAGTACTGTGGTGGTGCTGGACTGGAGTCTGACACCTCGTGTTGCATGGAAATTTCGCACTTTAACCTCATATTCCCTGTTTGATTTGGCATCCAATTTCTGGGGTCAGGGACAGTCGCTGTCTAATGGATTTCACTGAACCCAGTATTTTATTTGGAAGGATTTATTTAAGCCTCTGAGATGTTTAGATTGCTGTTTCATAAATGGGAAGCTGCATGCCTTTAATGATTTTTTTTTTTAATCCATCACAGCTGGAATGTGTGTCGTTAATACCAGTGTTGAAAGCATGTCAGACACATTACATAAATGTTGTGTGCAGTCCTGATTTTCAAAAGGCAGTTAAGATGATTACAATATAGGTTTCAACCTGTTGAGCTCTGAATTACTCATGTCAACACATAAGCGCTATAGGTTTTCATCAGTTATATTTGAGACTTCAATGTCTGCATTTTTAATTGGTTCTTGTCATCATGGCTTGATGAAAATGAATTCAAACGTCAGCAGCAGCTTATAAGAGAGCTGTCTTATATTTTCTGAGAAGAGCTCCGTGCTCACGGTTCCATGAAGCAGGTGTGCTGCAGTCTGATGGATTGTTTATGTACCATATGACTGGCGGAGGTCCTCTTATTTTGTCAGGCTGACATGCTAACTGCTGACTCCCTTTTACCTCTCGTTTTCTTCTGTCAGGCGGTGAGCCACACTTGCTCGGTGCACAGAGGAGAGGATTGGGCAGTGGGCTACAGGATCCAGGCACCGCCATGGCTTGCCCTCCTGCTCCTGATGACGGCTTGAAACTGTCACTGTCTAAAGCTGTGTCCATGTCTCTGCCGTCCTCGCCTCTACTGCCCCGACAGAGCTACATGATGCCCTCACACGCCTGCAAGAAATCTCCAGGTAAGTCCTCCCTTCAAAATGATTTCTGAAGGGGCTCAGGAGCTCTGATTAACGTTCTGTTAGAGTGCTTTCATTCCTGCGAGTCTGTTTGCCGAGTCCAAATCCTAGCACAGTTGATGCCTTTAGTTTGTCTGCTTTTTAATTGGTTTGAATTCACACAACACATAATTAAACAAACTACAAAGCAAAACAAAAACGGCTGAAGGGATTGTACGTCTAAACCTGAGCATGGAGAACACAGAGCTACAATGAAATATATTATTAGATAATTATTTAAATGACAGATAAAGAAAAGGTTAAAAACGTTTTGTGTTGCATCCAGATTTAAAATTAATTTGTGTGTGGTTTAATTTTTTTTGTTCTGGCCAAATATCCAGAGCATTTCATATTTCTGCAGGACAACAGCTCAGTGTTTTTGGCTCAGTTTAGCAACTCACATTTACAGAAAAATGCTGCAACCCAAAATACACGACATGTTTGATTCCCTTCCTGCACTCAGGTCAATTTAGAGGCGTATTAGTGTTCGTTTGGAACCGGCCGGAGACTAGCTCGCTCAGATGGTTTCAGACCGGTTGTTTTAGTCCACACCAGAGTACAATTGTTGTTTTCTCACCTGATTAAAGGTCCACTGTGTAGGATTCAGTTGATTGCAACTGAATACCCCTCCCTTACCCATCCCCATGCATGCTGTCCTGTGCCCATAGCTGACTTCCATGTAAAGGGTGTCCCAAAAAAATGTAGTCTCATTTTGAATGACGATAAATACAGTACTTATTGACACAGATGCACATCTGATAATTTAAATGAAAGAAAATGAAATGAAGGTAAAGAAAAGTTTAGTCTTCTCCCCCTAGTCTAGTCTACTCCTTCCCTCATGTTTGCAAATGTTCAAACTGATGCCCACCATTTTCCAGACAGCTGATAAGGCGGACCAGTGAATTCGAGAATGTTACGAATCATTTCATTTGGTATTGCGAGACATTGTCTTTCAGTTTCTTCTTTCAACTCATGGACTGTTTCTGGTTTTGCGGCATAAACTTTATCTTTGAGGTATCCTCATATAAAAGAGTCCACACACGTGAGGTTTGGAGAGTGCTCAGGGAATTCTTTCTTTCTTCGAAATGTAGTCGTACTTCTGCCATTGTGAAATAATCAGGGTCACCTAAACAAAAAAAAAAAAACAAACAAAAAAAACTTATATGAGTAATGGGCAGATAAATGACAATTTTTTTGGGACACCTTGCACTTGCATTTACGCTACCTTGCTTTTTCCATGCTTAATTATTTGTGTGATCCTCCATTTTTCACAATTTGGGTTCTCAGACCTGTTAGCCGGCCCCAGCGTGATTCACTAAGGGGGAAAAGCCACCAGGGTTTATGTGAAGCTAAGCTCTGCATATTTGAAAGTTCTCTTAAGCATGTGGTTAACTGAAACCTTCCAGAGAATCCTGATGAAAGGCTAAATAAATAATAAAGGAAATTGACCCTAGACTTAATATTAATTTTTAAAAAAACACATGATTTGCTCTTGCTCTTGGGGTTAGTGTGGGCAGACCAGTGGAGCTGTTAGTGTGGGTGGTAACGGCCTGCTGCAGATAAAGTGGTCATTTGAGTTAATATGCTCTGGGCATTTGCTGGACGCACGGTATCCCTTATGGGTCAATAGAACTAGGAAGGCCTGAGAACAGAAGAAAAAAAAACTGACAAAGAAAAAAGAGATGGAAACACTGACTGATTTCTCATCTTGAATAACTGGTGTGTGTTTAAAGGTGACAGCATTTGGGATGTAAACAATTATGAATATTCAGAATGGACAGATAATGTGTTCCAAATACAAATGTGAATAAAAGGTGCAGTTTTCATCTCCTCTCCTCTCCTCTCCTCTTCTCATGAAAGCTTTCCATAAAGATCACAGGGCAGCTGGTTACTTTCATGCAGTTGTTGATCAAAACTTACTTTTATTCATTGTTCGTGACTGTTTGGCTACTATTTGGTTTGTACTTTGGGAAATAGGAACAGTTGTATTTGTTAGAAAATACTAAAGGCAGGTATAAACAACAAAAACCTCCAGCAGTGGGATTATGCAAACAATCCTGCAGACCACTGATACAGATATGGATATTTTGGGCACTATACAGATTCTGATATTTGGGGCACTACACGGATACAGATACAGATATTTGGGGCCCTATATGGATACAGATATTTGGGGAACTACACTGATATTTGGGGCACTATATGGATACAGATATTTGGGGCCCTATATGGATACAGATATGGATATTTGGGGCACTATATGGATACAGATACGGATCTTTGGGGCACAACATGAATATTTGGGGCACTACACAAATACAGATACAGATATTTGGGGCACTATATGGATATTTGGGGCACTACACGAATACAGATTCAGATATTTGGGGCACTACACGAATACAGATTCAGATATTTGGGACACTACACGAATACAGATACAGATATTTGGGGCTCTACACGAATACAGATTCAGATATTTGGGGCTCTACACGAATACAGATTCAGATATTTGGGGCTCTACACGAATACAGATTCAGATATTTGGGACACTACACGAATACAGATACAGATATTTGGGGCACTACACGAATACAGATACAGATATTTGGGGCACTACACGAATACAGATACAGATATTTGGGGCTCTACACGAATACAGATACAGATATTTGGGGCTCTACACGAATACAGATACAGATATGTGGGGCACTACACAGATATTTGGGACACGATATGGATACAGATACGGATATCTGGGGTGCTACACGGAAGTTTATCCAGCCTTGCCTCGCTGCCAGACTTGCTTGTGGGAGGTTTTGCAGGAAGTTTTACATGCTCACTTTGGCTACACGTTCACATCTGGGGCTCATGTGTGCTGGATCAACACTTTTCTTTGAAAACATCAGAATGCCTGGAGCTTTCCACAAGCATAGTGTAACATGCTCAGACTATTAAGCTCTTGGCCTTTCACACACTTTCGAGCCTGTCGTTGATTAACGAAAGCTACGTCTTGAATGAGAACCTTTATCTTGAAAGAGTTGTGAAAAGTCCTCAGGGCACAGACTTTTGCTAAAGACTTGGATTTGATTTGTTTTGAGAACTCTGACATCTGTGTCGCTCACGTTTCAATGCGAGTCTGGTTCTGAGTTCCATGAAGTGGGTATACAGCAATATTTATGTATGTTGATGCGGCTTGATCTTTGATTTCTTGCTTGTATTATGATTTTTTTTTTTTTTACACCGTATGCTGTTTTTTAAAACAGTATAATTAAAAAAAATAACTGTGGCTAATATACTTTATTATTATTTATTATTCATCAGTTTTCAAATGTTTGTTACTACTAGCATTTGAAACTTTAAATGAATCTCTCTTGAAAGCACAACATCACTTAAGTTTCTTTTTATTCTTTCGTCTTCTCTGTTACACTCTTCCAGCTCAGCCTAGTCAGTGCCAGTGTTTCCTCTTTGTATGGAATCCAAGCGTTTTAGCTTTGACAACTGGCGTTTTATACACCGTCCAGTTAACAAACCTACCGATACTTTTCGAACACCACCACTGGTGTTTTTGGGACACATTTCTAGGTGTGTGTGTGAGTGAGAGTGAGAGAGAGAGAAACCGGAAAAGAGAGGAAGAAACACTCAGTTGGTGTGACAGTGTGTTTAATGTGTTGTGTGATTGTGTGCTGTTTGTATTAAGGGTTTGTGAGGTTTGGTGTGCGTTTTCACAGTGAGCTGTTGAAAGCAGTAGGAAGGGGGAGAAGCTTACCTCCAGCTAGACACACACACACACACACACACACACACACACACACACACACACACACACACACAGACCTGTCCATGTGTACTTGGAAATGAAAGAGAAGCATGTCGGAGCTGCTTAGTTCAGCTGTAATGCTTATAAAACTTGATCAAGAAAATCTAATCTAGTTGTCTGAAGCAGAGCAGAGAGCGAAAGGGCTGCCTCTGAGAAATTCCTCCCAGCATTAAGAGACCTGAGGATCAGAAGCCTCTGCCCTAGTATCCATTTACTACTGACTCAGTTTGGGAGATTAAAGAAACTCCCTGATTTGTGTGGGTGACTGAAATGGTTTCCTTTCTTTCTTTTCATTTCCGCAGTCCTGCGTCTCATTTCCCTACAAGCCTTTGGATGTTTTTGTGGCCGCGTCTTTTAATCTGCACCGTTTAACGCAATTTGGAGTCGCTGCTCTAATGAAACACACGTTCAGTGCCTGTGACACATGCTCTCCATCAGCACAGAACTCTCCGACGTTTCACAGGGCTAGGTAGCTTTAATTAATTGGGTTACGAGATTAGCAGGAGTCCCACTGAATGGACTGCAAGAGCCCCAAATGCTGGTTAACTCCACAGTGCCCCCCTCTGGTGAATGAGGATCATTATGCTTGTGCTCAGGTCTGAGAAACTTAGCTCCTCCTGATCTATTTACTCATTCCGAAACCCAGCTCTTTTAATCAGCTCTTTGAGTACGTCCCTAAGAGGCTGTTGTAGGGTTTTAGTAGAGAGTACATCACTGCTAAGCGAACATGAAAAGAGTCTTATAAAGCTTAAAAGGGGTGTAAAGATCAGAGGATTTAGATAGGTGCAAAGATTGAGCTGAATTAAAGAAAGAGTCCAATTTTTTTATTTAATTTGAAATTTATTATTATCAGAAAAAAGTATTCAAATTTTAAACGCATGTATACATGCAGGGACATCTCAAAAGTAAATAGACACCATTATTTTGAAATCTTTATATCTAGAAACTTGCTTCTAGCTGCTCTGCCATTGTAGGCAAGTTGATGGAGATACCTCACCGAAGTACTCTGACTCACCTGGAGTTGTGGGGTTTATTTTTCAGCAATCCTCTTGACAGTCTGAAGACACCTGTCAGAGGGCCCAGGGTGACCTGAGAGGGATGCTGTTGATTCCTTTCCTTTTCTTTTGAATTGTACAATCACTCTGTTGACTGTGGCAAGAGGAATCCCAAAGTTTTGTGCAATCATACGCTGGCTAAGTCCACCCTCAGACTGACCCACAATACACCCTCTTAGAAAATCACACGACTCTTCTGCTTCTAGCGTTCATGGCATGGCAACTGCTATAAACAATTAATATACTGCAATCTGAAATGAAAATTAATAGTATACAGTGGAGCCTTCGCTCATGAACTTAATTCATTCCGAGACTGTTCGTGAACCGATTTGTTCGCAACCCAACTGAATTTTTCCCATTGAAATTAATGTAAATATAATTAATGTGTTTCAACCTCAAAACATGTTTTTAAAGTGTGTTATGGGTTTATGTGTGGCAATAAAAGAGTAAAATTAAAAGAACCTTAATTATAGAAAAATAAAACTAAATGAAATGAACAGATGATTTTAATGCACGTTACCTTTGAGGTGGATACGTAGTTGCTGGCGTAGGTGGACAGTGGTGGAGGAATATGGTGGCAGTCCTCATGTTTTGCGATTATTTCTTCTTTATTTCAACTGTTATACACTTAGGCTTCTTACTCTCAACAAAAAAATGCGTTGAACACTTTCACACCATGAGTGCTTGACCGGAACTTAAGGTTTGTGCCGCGAAGCATGGGTTGGCTGTCTGTACGTCGGTCGAGGATTTGTTCGTCGGTCGGTACAAAATCTGCTCGGGAATTTAGTTCATAGTTAAAACAGATGCGAGATGAGGGTCCACTGTATTAGAGTTTGAAGCACCAGGTGGTGTCTGCATAGATAAAATATAATGAGGAGTGTCTGTTAATTTTGAGGTGTCTATGTACATGCAAGATGCTTTGCCTATAACTCTGACACTTAAGTCCTCTGTGTAATCAGTATTCCCAAATTAATACTTGGCTTAGCCCAGACTCTGATCTGGAAAGTTGGTCACAAATTAAATATTAAATTGGTGTCATTAACCCACCTCCAGCTGTCTGATATGCACCTGAAATGCACAAGAGCATCACACTTGCCATTTTAAGGGTACAAATGAGAAAACAGATTTTTTTTAAATAAGAACTTAATTAAAATGATTTTATTTTCGGAATAAATTCACCCAGCCGTGGATTTTAGCCCGAGTTTCAGACTGCAGGACAGAACCCCGAGTGGTGTCATACAGTGCAATTTAACTGCCCTTCAGATGGTTATGCTACAGATCTGCTGGAACATCTGGATCATATGTAAATGTTTAGCAGTAGTGTTCTGTGGCCTACTGTTTTTAAAGTTCACATGGGATAAATGAAATGGAGCTGCAAGTCTTGTGCTTGACTCATGTGCCATAAAGCCTCCTCCTGATAAGATTAACTTTTTGGGCTATTCGAAGCATGCTTTGAGGCACTTAGGCTTCCACTCACACACTTCGTGTCCTGTATGTAACTACCGCTGGTGCTGCAGTCTCATGTTTAGGTAGAGGTAGAGTGCATGATGAACATTAAAGGGATATATTACAAACCACAGTATGAGCAAAAAAAAAATGTTATCAGTATTTTCTATTGCAGTATTTGAGACAATTGTATTCTGCCTCTTGACCAGATTTAAGAGGTCTCCATGGACTAGAAAACACTTGTGTTTCAGTCTCTTCATGGTGGAGACGCAGGTAATTGGGTAGCTTTGCTGCTGTTACCCTTTCTTCACGTTATTTATTGTCTCTGGCTTATTCTGCATAGCAGGCATGTGGGATCCTTCAGAGCACGTTCACATTGTTTGCTGCACTGATCAGCTTGGCATTTTAGCATCCATGCATATGGCAAGCAGCCAGGGCCCCTTCCAGCCAAACTCACTAGGGCCGGAGCTCTGGCTTCTGGATGACTATAATGTTTTAACAGAGCTGTTTCAGCTGTATGCTTGGAGCAGATGTTGAACAGATCCTCAGTGGGAATATATAATATAGTCATGTCTGTATTATAGGCTCAGACTTCTGTACACTGTGTGTGTGTGTGTGTGTGTGTGTGTGTGTGTGTGTGTGTGGACATATATCGTCTCTAGATAGGGGAGAATGTGTTAGTTGTAGTGGTGTGATGTCAGACTGCCACATTTAGTTTCAGATACAAGAGCTTTTGATATGGTTCCATATTGTACTGCTGAGTACTTGTATTCACACCCCTTCCTTTTTCTGTGCTAAATAATAAGTATGATCCTCCATTTTTCAAAATTTGGGTTCGTAAACTTGTAATCCAGCAACAGCAAACACTGATTCCTCTTCTTTTTTCTTCATTGACTTCCTTCCTTCGTCTTTGTCTTCCTTCTGGTGCTTCTTTCCAGATTCACTCTGCCACTAGTGGGGAAAACAAACACGCACGCACGCAATGCAGAAGTCGCTCTTTAGAGGTTTGTCCCTTTTGGACTACTGTAGTGACACAACATGGCGGCTCTGTGGAAGTGGACCCGCACCCTATGCAAGTATAAAGGCTCATTCTAAGCATACAAAAGCACAACAGTACCAAGTTACAGGTAATTATACACCAATGAAAACGTACTTATGAATACTGGATTCTGTTTCTGCTAATAGATCCCCCGAAATTCTACAGAGTGGACCTTTAACTGGTTGACATAATGACGTCATTTCAACTGGTTGAAACCTTGATTTTTTTCAATTATCCCTTCCCGGTACAGCTTATTAAATAGATGCCACTTATGTATTATAGGCTCAGACTACTGTACATTGTACAGTGTACCCAACAGTCACGTAACAATTCACAACATTCAAATATGATATCATTTCTATATGGAGGTGCTTTTGTGTACCATAACGTTCTCAATACAGCAATACAGCAAAATTAAGCAATCATTTTCTCCGATTTTCTCCCTAATTTACTCATGTCCAGTTCCCACGCATCAGACAGTTCTCCCCGTCATACAATAACTACCAATCAGGGAGGGCGAAGTCTGACGCATGCTTCCTCTAAGGCATGTGAAGGCAGTCGGCTGTGTCTTTCCGAACTGGGGCACCTGCAACGCCAGGGGGCGGCATAACACACTCAGAGGACAGCACTATCTGCCCCTTCTTAAATGCATAAGCTCACAGATTGGCTAATGTCGCTGTGCGTGACTGGGGTGAGCAAGTGGGGTGCCAGCCCTCCTGCCCTGAGAACACAGGCCAGTTTTGCACTCTTGAGCTCCCAGCCATGAACGACTATTGTGTCCCCAGGATGTGAACTCGCGATCTCCCGACGGTGGGGCAAACGCTTTTCTGTTGCACCACTTGGGAGCCCGGGTTTCCATTTTGAATTAATTTAAGCATTCAGCTTTATAAAAGCCTAATGATTGAAGCTTGATGACTGTGTTTGTGTGATCAATTCTGACTCTTATAAGCATCCTGCTTTAGAATATAACTAAATGAAATGCTGATCATTACACTGCTGTAACTCTGGGTGGCATGTCTGACGCATGGGCATTTCCCAGTTCACTGCTTGGTAGCTGTCTGAATGCAACAGAAAGTTTATTTCCTAATCAAGGATAAATAGCCTACTTTATTATCCAGAGTGTTGAATGTGTTCCTCAGCATTCAGACATAGGAGCCTTGTGTCGAACGAAAAGTTACAATATGCCATCTTGTTTTACATCTAATATCTAAGTGTTGAAATAAGTCCAGATGCAGTGTGATGCGTAAATACAAGATGATTGCTGGTCCCTGGTGGAACCTGATTTGTTGTAAAGATGATGAACGTGATGTGCAGGATGGAAGGGCTAGGGGTTTTAGTAGGAGGGAAAGATTCAGGATAAAAGGCTTTGGGGTTTTGGTTTCTCTGTTATAAGACAAACTGTAATTTTGTTTTTGTCTTGTTAACTTTATAAGAAGTAAAAGAGAGCCTGGTGAGGAAGTGACTGTTTATAGCTTTACACAAAAACATAAGTGATAACAGGAACGAACTTGTTTCACAGATGTTCCGCAACATGAAATATAAAGTGACTCTTAGTGGATAAACTACTTTAACATGTTGAAAATGTTTGTGCCAATTCCTGTTGTACAAAAGGAATAAAATGTGAACTTCCTGTACAGTTTTATTCCTTACATGTGGCATCTTTGACAGAACCTGGTGGCGCAGGGAGAGCTCTCCTCAGCCTTTCTGTGTACTGTAGCATGGCTCGGGTTCAAACCAACTGAAGCTGGACTATGATCATGAGTCCCTAAGGGAAACATGTTTATTTTTAAGCAATTTCTACCTGTCTGGGCGTTCTTCATTCAGACCTATCTCACATCCATTAAACTGCTTGGTTTGTTATTTGTGTTTTCTGACTCCTTTTCGAGCCAACTTTGTATTCAGAAGACACAGTGAAATGCAAGAGCAAGCTGCTTGAAAAAAGAAGGCGGAATAACAGCCGTGACCACTAAAGACAGACCAGTGTTAGAGGAGACTGAAACGTGCTTCTGCTAAGAACTCTCCAACCGGCATTAGAAATTTACATAATGTACATGCACAAGTAAGATAGGAGCTTGCATACAACCCACTCGACCTGCACGGTTCCGCCGGGGGTTTTAGATGGTGTATTAGGATGCAGCTCATAGACTGGGTGGTTTGTGTCTTACAGAGACTGAATAGGTCATGGAGCAGCTCTAAACCGGTTCTCAGTTGTAGTCGTGCTTATGAGTCTCTTCTGTGACAAAAGTGAGCTTTCAGCATAAGAAGCCATGTCTTTCCAAATCCTTTATTTGGAACACTGGATTGAAGACTGATATTTTTCAGAGAGAGGGAAACAGAAAGTGAAGTATTGTCACAGCTTGCTTTCTTGCTGTGGCTTTTGAGGATCATACAGAGGATTGTGTGTCTGGGGAGAGGGCTGGAAATGTGAAGAAGTCACAGAGTCCAAGCTGAAGAATGGCACATCTCTTCTTGAGGGTCTTTTTAAGCATCTGGGTCATTATTCATTCGCCCATGTTGTAATTCTGTGACCGTGCTGACTCTCGGGATAGCTACTCATTTACACATGCAGTCCGAAGGTGCCTGATTAGGTGTGTGTGTGTGTGTGTGTGTCTGACACCTCTTAAATGCCTGCTGTTCTACAGTTAAGCATGGGAAATGTGTCAAAGAGCTGGCTGCAGGTGTGAAATTCCACACACAGATGCTGGTATGCATTAAGCCGCAGGTGAGAATTTGTAACAAATGAACATGTTCTCACACACTTTTGCACCACCCAAGGTTGAATATCAGATGGCCTTCATCCATCCTTCATCATTTTTACAATAAAGGAAGTTGGCTCTTTCTTTGCTGTGTTCGTTTCTACATATGGAGACTACATTTTTATTTTCTCCAAAAAAGAAAAAAAACAAAATATATTATTTATGCAATATGTTTTTGTTCCCCACCACTGACTTATAGTAATGGTAGTCGCATAGAGATTAGGGATGCACCGATACCACTTTTTTACAAACCGATACGAGTACGGGTATTTTTATTTGTGTACTTACCGATACCGATACTTCTTAAATTGGATTTCCATGAAAGTGTAATCAATTTGGAGGCAGGTTTAATTTTCTCTTTTG
>JAQMCW010000034.1:16013392-16023760 GCA_030068335.1 Chrysichthys cranchii
TGTGTGTGTGTGTGTGTGTGTGTGTGTGTGTGTGTGTGTGTGTGTGTGTATGTGTGTGTGTGTGTGTGTGTGTGTGTAAAATATAAAATTCTCAAACTGGACCAGTGTATAATTGTATACCTGAACTCTCAGGATAAAGAATTAGTCACACCCACAAGTAGGAGCTCCTTCTTATGCAGTCTCACACAAAAATGGATTCTTAGGCTGCCTTTTGTACTTCAAATCTAAGCAGAACAGAACTTTGACACATTCCAGGAGGACAGGGGTGACCGAGACATTCGGACTGGCACAGGATGATCAGTCCCGTAGAAAACCTGTGGAATAATTTGGAGCAGACTAAAGTATACAGGACGGGTCTTAGGACACTGGTAGAATTGTGACAGGATACAGAGTAGGATTAAATGTAGAAGGATGCTGTATAGAACTGAGTCATGCGACTGCTTCTTAGTCAAATACCATGTCCTCAAATTTATGCCTTCGTTGAACTGCTATGTTTAATGTACAAACTGTGTATTAGATTAACTAAAAAGTCCAAGGCATTTTTAGACACAATAACCCAAAATGTGTCGAATGCAGGAAATTTGCAGTTCTCAGTGTTGCTTTTACAAATATCATCAGAAAGCTGTGTTTCTTGGCAGGATGCTGTGCCACACAGATTGCTCTTGGCAATTTAACCCGTAATGCATATCATACTGAAAATATTTGTTATTTTTGTTGATCTGGGATTATTTTGTGTAGAATATATGTCATTTTGAGCATAGCCAATATCTTGTACAGTTCTTGTTTTCATTCATCCATTCATTCATCTTACAGTTACAGTTTACCATATGGCTAAAGCTATTATGCTAGCAGTTGTTAATAATAATAATGATTCTTGGATGTGATCCATCAGTATAAGTAGCAATGTGTGATTGCTTAGTGGGTGATCAGTGGCAACAAGCCATTCAATGCTGTATTCGGAGTTGAAATAATAGCCAGTTTCAACCAAACTTCGGTCAGATTATTCCTGAATGAACCACATGGATGGAATAAAAAAAAGTTTAGCAAATTTTGCCAATTTTTTTGTTTGTTTTTTTCATGATTTGTGTGTGTAAAACTGTGATGCATTGCTAATACATGTGTTAATTGGAAGAACAAATACACACAGGAGGTTGGCTTTGCAGTCAGTGCCAGAGTGGTGTAGTTACTTTGTGGTGCTGATCATTGGCCAAGTGTGCGCTAAGCCAGGTTTAACCTGAGAGCAGTAGTCCTCAGGACCATCTCTGCCCTCCCGTGCACCACGTGTACAACTGTGATACGTTAAAACCTTGAGTGTGTGTGTGTGTGTGTGAGAGAGAGAGAGAGAGAGAGAGAGAGAGACAGAAGGGGGGTAGGTTAGGCTTGTAGGGTATTGGCATTTCTCTTGCTCCCTCCCTCTCTCTATCTTTCCCTCTTTCTCTCTCTGTGGTTCCACCCCGTTTGCTTTCTTCTTGCATCAGAGAGAGAATCACCTCTCTCTGACTTTTCCTTTTTTTCCTTTTAATTCATTCTCTTTTGCCATTTAATCTTCACTGCTCTTCCACCCTTTTCTGAGTTGTACTCATCTCAAGCATTCTTTCCTTTGTTTGTTCCTATTTCCCCCCATTGTGTTTATTATTCAGTCAGTTTCCCCCCATTTATATATGTTTCATTCTATATCTGTGCTTCGCTCTTTCACTTCCTCCACCCCTTTCTTTCTCCGGGAGGATCATTGATTAATTCCTCTCCGGCTACTCTGCTCAGAGCGCAGTCAGTCGCTCGATTGCCCGAGGTCCCTCCACATTTCTCTCCATTCCCCACCCTTGCTGCGAGCTGTTGCTTTAGGTCTCACATCTTTAATGCCAGATACTATTTCTCTCTCTCTCTCTCCCTCTCTCTCTCTCTCTCTCTCTCTCTCTCTCTCTCTCTCTGGTCTGTGCTGGATCTTCAGTAGCGACTCTTACTCTCGCTTCAGTCACCAGTTGAATGCGAGAGGGTGAACGCGCATGTGTGTGTGCGAGTGTGTGTGTGTGTGTGTGTGTGTGTGTGTGTGTGTGTGTGTGTGTGTGAGGGAGTGGATATGGAGGATTTTGAGCAGCAAGGTGGAGGTTTGGCTCATTTGCCCTGCTGTTAAGAATGAAGATGCTTTCCACACCTCGTCCGTGTTCGCGTTTGGGGAGCAGATTCTCTCCTCCATGCTGGTCTGTATGACCGGCTTCAGTCTGTAAGTATGCAATGTGTTCGAGCTCTGCACAGGGAATTAGCAGTGTGGGAAGCGAAGGGAGTTTGCTGTGACAGAGTTGCTGGCTTAAAAGGTAGCTGAGCAAAAGCCCAGTAATCCAGAATGCTTTTTGATGGGGGGGAGCCTGCGATTGTGTATCATGTACTTTTCTTTAATGTCTGTTTGAGAACTGTTACTGAATCATCAAACTTGTGTTGAGTAATTTTCTGCTGTCTTTCATGCTCATTATCTCTGATCTCTCATTAGTTCATTTCTGCATGACCTCTTCATGGAGGTCATTTCAGCTCAAAACAGCATTGTTGCATTTTTATTTCATTAATGATTTAATTTATTTAGCAGGACATGCATATATGTTTGTGTGTGTGTGTGTGTGTGTGTGTGTGTGTGTGTGTGTGTGTGTGTGTGTGTGTGTGTGTGCACATGTTCCTGCATGTGTGCTCTGACTGACATGGCTCTTTGCACAGTTAGTGGGTTGCTGCGTCTGTCATCATCGCTCTACATGAATGGCATTTTCTATGATGTAATTTCCCCCCTCCCCCAGGTTTTGCCACTTTCATTAGTTCAATGGTTTACTAGCTCTAATGCATATCTTCTGCTCTTTGGGTCCTTTCAGAGTCTGCAGGTTTCTGTAGGTAGAAGGTGCTCACTGAGTGTGTACTTCATCATGTCAGTTCTGAGTGTGTTAGCCAGGTAGTGTGCCACACTCTGCTAGCTTTTTAGCACTGGCATTTTGTGCTGCTTTGATTTAGTCCCGAACCTAGATGACATGCGTAGGCTCATTGTTTGCCTAAACTTTGAACTGCTCAATTGATATCTTTTTAATTACCGTACTGTGTATTCTCCTTATCATGCACTGTATTATTTCCATTTCCACACTCTTGTAATGCAACTTCCACAGAGTTTTGGCATTTATTATACAGAAGCCTTGTGTTTTCTCGGAGTTTATCAATTCCCTGATGAATTTCCTTCTCAATAATTGATTTTCTGATTAATATTTGGCACTGCTATGGCAGCAGAGCCAGGCTATGCTGTAGGCCTTGTTCCATTAGAAAAACACAAAACCAGGTCATCTGCATCAAAAAGCCATCGATGAGCCGGTTCAACTGACCGCAGACTTTACGCTTTGTTGGGACAAACACAGCAGTCCTGTCTCATTCTGCTCTCCCGCAAAGTTATATTTCAGTTTTATGGGACAGGTACGAACACACAAGGACTATAACTCCAGTTTTCAGGCGCTCTCACGGCCATACACACAGCGCATAAAGGAACAACAAACAACAAGGACTCCGACGTCAGGTTGGGACCAGTGAACTCTTAACCCACTAGAATGAGTGCAAACTGGGAAATACAGTAATATGTAAAATAAATAAATGTCCATGTTTTAAACGTGTTGCACAGATGCTGTTCAATCAGTGTATATAGATACTTGTATTGCCACTAGAGGAAAGAAAAAAATAAGTTGTGTTGGTGAACACAGTGATATTTTATTAAAGATTAAGAAGGTTTTCAAGGCCATGACTGTTCTATTTCTGTTTGATCAGTTTTTTTTTTTGTCATCAGTATGCTACACGTTTGAATATTGAAAGTGTCCAAAATCATGATTTGTACCTGATAGAATCCAAAAGCTTATTTGCATCCCATTGCTAGCATCCCCTTTTTAATTTGCCAGAAATATTATTCAGTTAGGATGTGTACAGGGTATTTAGCATGTAAATAGGATTAGTGGTGTGGTAATTTGGTAAAAATTTCATTTGAGATTTCAGACTTAACAAGACCTTCATGAAGTCTAGATTTTCCTCCCAAGTTACTGTTCTGTTACTTTAGCTTATAATATCTGTCTAATATCTGCTACGCTGAATTAGATCATTTGCTCTTTGTTCCTGCATTCAGATCTCGCGGATGTTCGCGCTTTTCTTGGGTTTGGAAAGGCACATCTGGCATTTTAATTCCAGAAACCTTTCTTTAGCAGTGCATGTTATCTGATGGAGGGATGCATTTGTATATAGGATTGCGTGATGCATCTTTCTTTGAAGAAATTAAAGCCATTTCAATTTTCAAAATACAATATTTTCCAACGTAGAGCTGAACATTTGTCATTTTTTGGAGGGACCGTGAGTGGCAATCTCAGCACAGTACCATTTTTCTTGTTAGATGACAGAAATATGAAAAGATGTTTCATTTCATAACAGCATCAAGGATCAATAAAATGTTCTTTTATTCAGCATGATCAGGGCCACATAGAGGGATATAAAATATAATATTGTCTTTTTTATGAGGTTTGTGCAGATGTGCTACATTAATTGTTTGATTTGCCAATCTCTGTAGAGTTTTGCAGGTGTTCTGGTGTCAGCATGGCTGTATTCGTGCTGTGGGTGGTGAATCGGAGAACTGCTCTGGGAGGAAGACTAGGCCATTGCTTGTGTACTTTTGCACCTTTGGGGAAGGGATATGATTGCCTAATATGTGGTAGATGGTAAGCAGTGTTAGTGAAATGTTACAATACACTGCACTGTGCTGTTTTAGGGATTCTACCAGACGTGTTTATGACTTTATGGTTTTTCTTCTGTGGTCTGTTGCTGTGTAAGAATGCTTTTTGTGTGGCACATCTTGGCATTTTTCTACAGGGTTCTGGATCCCGGTTAGCTCCCTCTTCAGTAACTGTCAGTTCTGCCAGTTCCTTTCTCCTAGTGTTTTTCATTTGCTATTTCACTTCAGAGCCTGTCTGTCCTGTAGCATTTTCTCTGTGTCCCTTGAGTGCCTGTACTGACACCTTCAGATGAGTTTTGATCCCTGAGAAGCCTGCAAGTGTTGCCAGTGATGTGGAATAAGCAAGTTCGGTTTCACTTCCTTCACTTCCATTAGGGTGCTGTTTCCTAATCTCCACTAGTTCACGCAAAGGGCTTACAAGATAGAGCAATACAGACCCATTTGTGAAGCTTGGAAACGACACTTCATCTTAAAAACAACAGCAAAAAAAATGACTCCTCACTATCGTGCATCATTACAGTGCGATTTCAGCAGGAATGCTTAAAAATGTAGATTTGATACAAGATCACATCATTTGTTTTGCTGTATGCTCAAAATGTTTTATGCACAAAATGTTTTCAGGATTGCTGAATGATGATGGGGCTTGGGATAGAATAGCAGATTTGTTGAAGGTTTTTCTTTTTTAAATGACCAACATTGCTGTTGCCCATCTGAATGACTGAATTCTCTCTTTTTTGTCTGTCTCTCTCTCTCTCTCTCTCTCTCTCTCTCTCTGACTTTTAGCTACCAGTTCTACTAAACTGGAAGACCTGAGCTATCTTGATGAACAGCGTAACACACCACTGCGCACCTCCATACGCATGCCGTGGCACAACACCGGAGGAAGGCCACCCTACGATAAAGGTACCCTCACTCCCCCTTTTCCAGCCTCTCACACAAAGACACTCCGGTTAGTCAAATTCTCACCCCCTGGAAAAGCAAACTCCAGGCAAGTGGTTGCCTCATGCTTACCATCACTAAAAAAAAAGCAAACAAACTATACATTCTTCCAGAGATTCTGCAATTACAATGCAATCTCAGTGCGGGATCAAAGGAAATGGAGCCGTTTCTTCCAGCAATCAAGATAAAATACCAGTAAAATATTCCAGCACCTGTTGATTGCATTTGACCCATGAGTCGAGTCTTTTTAATTTGATAGAAGGAAATGACTTTCTTTTTTCTATGAGTACTCTGAATGAGATGGCCAATTCAAGTTTAGTGCACTGACTGCAGGCGATACAATCAACTGGAAATAAAAATTGGGTATTTCATCACATCGCATCACATAGTTGAGTTTAAGCCTGCCATTGTGCTCAGAGAGTGGTAGGATGCCGTTGGCGGAAACATTTTCTGGAAGGTCAGAGTATGTGTGTTGCACATGATGTTGGGTTTGAGCTGGGGAAGTCCAGTGCATCAATAATGCAAGTATAAATCACTGAACACTCACATAATTTTCAAACTAGTCCATTTCTTCTTTCTCTCTTCCTCCATGTAGAGCAAAGGGTTATATGTACATTTGATTTTGCAACAGGCTGTGTTTGTTTTTTTTTTGTGTTTTTTTTCTTAGCTTTCCCCAGACCATGCAAAGGTTTTAACAGCAGACTTTACAAATAAACCTTTGCTCGTACCACCCCCTTTAAGCCACTGGCAGCCCAGATAAAGATTCACTAGTTTCTACACCCCTACAACTTTGTTTGTGCATGCGCGTGTATGCATGTGCACGCTTGCGCTCGTGCGTGTGTGTATAAATATGCCCTTTAAAGCATTGGAGATATTGATGGAATAAATTTATTAGCAGGAAGTAAAAGCTCTAACGTGCTGCTCATTATCCATAACTGTGTTATGGTTACCCAGAAATGGAAGCCAACATCATGTAATGACTTATGGCGTGCTAGTTGGTAGGGCTGGGTATCGTTGCTGATTTCCTGAATCGATCCGATTCTGATTCACAAGGTCTTGATCCGATTCAATTCTCAATTCGATTCGATATCGATTTATTTAGAGATTTTTGTCTTCCCTCAGTAATGCTTAAGGCACGTTGAAAATTTGAAGCCAATTTAACCCCAAGTGCCTTCTCCGGTGCAGTTTGATTCGCCCCTGACGTTTTAGCTGAAACTATGTCAGTGTGGTGCCTGGATAAGTGGTTTCAGAGATTTGTGGTATTTCCACAATATTTTACCTCGATATGGCACAGTTTGCAGATTGCTTTTGTTTTATCCAGTTCCTCTCTATCCTCGTAAGTTTTAAAAATCCGAAGTGTTGCCAAATATCGGCCTTTAGGCCAGACGCTGACTTCAGCGGAGCAGCTTCAGCCATGGCTCAGTTTGGTTTCGATTTCGCCGGTCTCATGTTTTTATAGCTCTCCTTGCGCGGTCGCGAGAATGAAGTAGTGCATACAGGAAAAGATCGATCCACGGATTTTTGAATCGATATCATATTTTTCGAACGAAAATCGATATTGATCGGTGAATCGATTTTTTTGAACCCAGCCCTACTAGTTGGTTACTTAAAGAGGCCGGCTCACCCTTCCCAGAATCCTCTGCACCAAGTGGCGAGTCTCCATTTTCGATGCCATCAAAATTCGTAAAACAATCCACAACAATTTGGTTGTATCATTGGCCATAGATCTTGCACTGTAACCTGAAAATGTAGTGATATTTTGTCTTCACCGCTGTGAAACTACATACCAAATGTCTGTTTTAAAAAAAAAAAGTTAGTAGGATGTAGGGTTTAGTTGCTGAACCTACTCATTTACCAGGTAACAATAAAGGAATTACAATAATCCGGACACGCGGTGTGCTTGTCCCTGGGGGCAGTGGTTTGCCCACCTGTTATGCATATCCCCCATGTGCTTTATTCAGATTGTGTGCATGTATATGTGTATTGGACAAAGAAAGTAATAACTTGTCAGTATGGATTCAGCCAAATTCTGTAAATGACTGTGTCATTGGGAAGGATGAATAAAAGGCCCAGTGCTGAGAGTGGATGATAATACACTCTCTTCTGGAGTCTTTTCCACTCAGAGCAGCCCTGCCCCAGGCACACTGCACCTAGCCTGCTCTTTCATCCTGAGAGGGTGAGAGAAGAGGGAGACAGCTACTGGGAGAGGAGAGTGACAGAGAGGAGAGCGCAGGAGTGGTTGAGAGATGTGCATGCATTAAAAAAAGCTTTGAGGAGATGAGAGAGTTAAAAGAAGGGGAAAAGAGGAAAAGAAAGTGTGTAAAGTAAAGTCGTAGTAAAGTGCAAAAAGTCGTAGTTCTTTGGAGATGCGCACACACAAACACAGATTTTAGGCTCTGAGCTGTCAAACTTTCCTACAAATGAATATTTCCCTTCTATTCGCTTCTATTTAAGCTGTTGTTTGGCTAAACCCATAAGAGCAGGTGAAAGGTTGAGACATTCTTTTTAGATCTAGATTTCAGACCCTGTCTTGGCACAGGTATCTGATTTATCTGTCTTATAGAAGCTTCATTTAACTGGAGCCATTAGAGTTATTTTTCTTGGCAATGGTCACCATGTTAAAATGTTTGATTGCATCATATCAGCTTCTTGTACGATCTGGCAAACATACCCAGCCAGTGTGTCATGAGATCAAAGCCACAGAGATGGACAGCACTGCCCTAATCAGTAAAACCAGCATTTGGCTTAAGGATAGTCATAAATTTCCAATGCCTTTGTTCCAAAACCTTCCCAATGCCTTTGTTTCTTTGGTTATTTGCTCTGTCAGTAGCATGAATAAAATGATCACTTTATGAATGCATTTATTTTCATTGTTCAGCTTTAGAGGCTGTATGATTTTTATTTATAAGTGAGGTGAGTGTCTTAAAAACATCAGGATGGTCAAAGGAGGCATGTCAGGCTACCAGATACCAGATTAGCACTAATATGCGGATGACATTTGCATGTTTACCTTTCTTTTTAAGACAGGATTTTATTTACCTTTTAGATTTTATGCTCAGTGGTTGCCTGTTTGTGTGTGTGTGTGTGTGTGTGTGTGTGTGTGTGTGTGTGTGTGTGTGTGTGTGTGTGTGTGTGTGTGTGTGTGCTCATTCCACAGCACGCTTCGCTCCATATAAGCCTGTGGATATCATGCTAAAGCCTCTTCTGTTTGAGGTTCCGAGCATCACTACGGATTCAGTGTTTGTGGGTCGGGATTGGCTGTTTCAGCAGCTAGAGGATGTGCTGATCAGCAGCCAGACAGGAGAGAGTCGTGGGGCCACAGTGGTGGGTAATGTGGGCTTTGGCAAGACGGCCATCATCTCCCGCCTGGTGGCCCTCAGCTGCCATGGAGGCCGCATGAGACAGATCGCCTCCAACAGTCCTCATGCATCTCCAAAAAGTAAGTACGGCGGTGATGTGCCAGTATAAGGCCAAGACTGCAATGCAGTGTGTGCTGTAAATGTATGCTGTATGAGCTTAACAATATATTTACACTGTTTGTCAGGTCAGAAATATGCTCGCATATTAGAGGAGGTAGTGCATATAAATACAGCTTTATTGATGTGTACTGCGTGGACCTGCTTGGTTACAGTGTACATATATATTAATGTGAGTTTGATTTACAGGTGTAGGTGGGAATCAGAATTCAGAGTTGCCCCTGAGCCAGCCCCCACAAGTCACTCCTCCCTCCAGCAGCACCAACACCCTGCAGTCCAGCAGCTGCCCCAGCACACCTGAGCTTCGCCGACACAGAGAGGAGGCTGTGAGGCGGCTGGCTGCCAAGGTAAACTCCTCCAGCACTACACTGGCTGCAGCTGACAGCTGAGTGCATGTGTGTGTATCCGTGTGTGTGTGTGTGTGTGCGCGCGTTGCTTGTTTGTGTTTGTTTCATTCAGTCTAACCAGTTTACAAAAAAAAATGCATTACAGAAACAGTTAGCCTTCGGTGTGATTTGTATTCGTTCTGGACAAAGTTTCAAAATATGCCCATAACATTCAACAGTGTCCAGAGGCTTTGAGGATGGATACCTTGAAGTCAGTCTTACCTACAGTCCAGTACACTTGAAAACTGACAACTTTGAGACTATGAGTAAATTGTATATCTGTGTTATTCTGATTCCACATGAGCACAGCAGGTACTGTTGTCTCCAGGTTTTCTGGCTCAGTCGTGAGCTCAGGTTACTGCCTGTAATTAGTTTCACATACTCTCTCCATGTCTCTGTGGATTGCCTCTGGCTTCTCCAGTTTCCTCCTAAAAACTTACTAATAGGTGAATTGTTACTTTAATTTTCCCCTAGAGGTGAATGAGTGTGTGCATGGTGCCCTGTGATGGACTGACTGTCCGTCCAGGCCAACACCCCCCATCCAATGCTGACAACTAGCATTCCTTGTTTAAGCACCGGATCCACCATAACCCTGATCAGTATCAAGCGCCTACTGCAGATGAACGCATGATTCCCCATGTTTGAGTGATGAATATGAATAGTGTGGTACTACAACCTGATTTCCAGAAAAGTTGGGATATTCTTTAAATTTTAATAAAATTAAAACTAAAAGACTTTCAAATCACATAAGCCAATATTTTATTCATCTCTTCTTCTTTTCAAAACAGTTTGAAGACGTCTGGGCATCGAGGTTATGAGTTTCTGGAGTTTTGGTGTTGGA
>JAQMCW010000034.1:16023860-16034001 GCA_030068335.1 Chrysichthys cranchii
GCTAGATGTTCTCCCAGCTGAAACTTTCTTGCTTTTTCAGCCATTTGTTGCCCCCATGCCAACTTTTTTGGGACCTGCACGTGTAAGTCAGAAAGCTGGTATTGATTAAAATGTTTTCAAATGGATGTGTATCCTTTCCATGAGAGACAGAAGCCCAAAAATGCTTTAGAAATTTTCTTGATGTGATTTGGCCTTTCGGTAATTTATCCCATTGTAGTGAGTGAATGATTGGCAGCTCAGCTAAGCCTAGCTGCATTCACTGATCTTATAATGAAGGGTACCAGGAATGATCTATAGGTAAGAGATGAAAGCAGCATTTACATAAGCCACCCACTGAATGCTGTTTCAAAACTTGATCTCTTATGGGCATGTAGTGACTGTTACTGTTGTTGCTTATGGATTATATGTGCACTATCCTTTTTTTTGCCTGTTTTTTTAAGTAACATTAGAAACATATAATCTATATAATAATCATTGCACAACACTGTGTTACTCTTGTTTAAAATGCAATTTTAGATTGTGGCAAAATAAGAAAAATGTGAGACTGGAATTATTATGAGATGAGCGTCAAACACTTGAGTGGGAACTAAATGCAGTTTGTCTTTGTCACATCACATAAAATTGAGGTTTTTTATTCAAATGTCATTTGTCACCCTGCCTTGGTGCCGCTTGTTGCTGTCACCAGAATTTCAATTCCATATTGCAAGCTTATATAGGAATTGAAAGGTCACCTGTAGTGTGCTAAAGTGATTGCAGGGGAGGAAAGGATATGGTTTGTGTGTCTGCAGTGTAATGAAGTTTTCTGTATCATTTCTGCATGAGATGTTGCTCAGCTGAACCTTCCCACATGCCATTTAGTCTGATGTTTTCCCGCAAGTCTGACTTTTATTCTGAGATTCAGAGTTGAAAACAGGAGCAGAAAGAAGTGTGTATGATTAGTGTATGGTGTAATGAATGTACGGTCAGTCTGTCTTTACTACAGCAAAATTCCTACATTCTGTGTGTAGGTACAGCTGTGTGTAGGTACATCATTCCAGCATTCTTTATAAGCACACGTGGGCTTTCAGTGCATGAAAAGCTGCATGGTGGTTTGAAAGGGTCAGTGTGAGATCTGACAGCCGTATCTTATTAATGAACTCTTGCTCTTCCCTAAGCCGTTCAAGCTCGGTTAAAGCCAATTAAAATCTGAATAGACACACATTCACCTCCGTCTGCCCTGCTGCCTTGCACTTTTCCTCTTTTGTATAGTGTGTGCATGTGTATGTTTGTGTTTGCATGCGTTTCTGTTTATCAGTTGGATATGAATACTGCGCATGTTTTCTTCAAAACCGTATACTTGTTTACAATGCAGCGCAATCCAGCATTTGTTTTAAGAATTAAACATTTTCCTTCTTATATTATTATGATTATTGTTGTTATTATTATTAACCTAAATGTACACACACATTATGTCAAGAAAAGAGTTTTTCTTGTTTCCTGTCTTTGAATCGTTGTATGGTTTGTAGGAGATAGGGGTCACACAGAAAAGCAGAGGTCTTAGTGTTTTTATTCATTTCTGAATTCCTCAAAAAATTACAAATTTTAACTTAAGTATCAGTCCTGGTCAAGACAAAAATATACTATTTTACCCGTTTTACATGTTTTAAATGTGCATGTTTGCAGCTGCTAGAAAAGCCCTTATAAAATAATGGACGGATTTGGCAATCTTCATTCAGTGCATAGCAGGCGTACAGTATGTATGATCTGTGTCTTAAAGTGGGGACCTGCAGTCGCCATGGCAATTGGTTGGCAAGGTGGTCATTTGGTCTAAGGTACATAATTGTGCTCGCAGGAGCAATGAAGAAGCAGACTGTCCTGAGAACAGTGAGGATGCTTCCTCAAAGCTGCATATAAATCTGAGTATTTACTGACCAATTAAAATATTATCTCTCATTAATACCTCGAACAGTCAGCATGTTGCATGTATCGATCTCTGAAAATCAAACATTGCCATGCAATGCAATGTTTGTGTAATACCGTTTGTTGGCAGTGAGTCGCATGGATGTGTTTTTGATGCTGTAAAGCACTGCTGTTCAACCTGAAATCCAGCCCAATGCTTCTCCAGCTCATGCATCACCACCTGACAGTTTCATTTCACTTATTCTCCATGGTTACTTGAGGCTGATCTCACCTATGCTACAGTTCCACTTCCATCCATAAACTTATGCGATTCGGGGCAAGTCAGGACAGGAAATGTTTTGATTCAATCCCCGACTGAGGTGCACTGATTGAAAAAAGTTGCACCTTAAAGGATTGCATATCACCAGATGTCATGGCCCATCATCACTAGGCTATATTCGGTTCAGGATTACAGCCTTGTTGGCTCAGACGGTCTTCACTTTGACCCCAGCTGGAGTTCTGCAACTTCCAACTCTACTGTGCACAACTACATAAAACTGCTCTAGTTCAGTTGAGATTTGTCGAGTCCTGCATTGGAGACTGGGCTTACCCAAGGCTTTCTGAGCCACCTGCTCTGCCAGCTCAAATTCAAAACTTTCACTCCCTTTTCAGTCATTTATAAACCTCACATTCCATCAGCGCATACAGACAGCTAATGGTAATATTAGATGCATGAAAACCCTACCTTGCATTCTAGTCATCATAACTAATAATGGTGTTGCATTCTATGGCCCCCCCCCACCCTGTTTAAATATGTTATATGATTAACAAACAGTTAGAGGGAGTAATACTGACACTAGGTGGAGGATGTGATTTGTGAAAGCCAGTACAATTTGCAAAGCACATAAGATGAGCTGCTGAGAATAACCTCGGGATCTATAGTTAATCCCAGTAAAGAGGAAACTGCAGCTGCTGAGATTGTCGGAAAAGACAGATTGAGCAGCATATCAAGTCTAACTGTATTACAGAAGGTAAAATGGTGGATTTTTCCCTCTGACATGACATCTACTCGTCCACATTAAATCTTAATCTTACTGTGAGTCACGAGACTAATGCAGGTGTATTTATTTATTTTCCTTTCTTCTTACCTCTCACCTCATTTCTAATTCATGCCATGCAGTAGACATCTGCTTCCTGAGCTTCTGCCTCTCACAGGGCATATGAGCCATTCTGTTCTGGTTATTGCCAAGCGATGATGGTAGCAAAAGGCATTTGGTGGTTTACAGGTGACTTTTGATCAAATCATGAATATGCATTTCTTTGCTAGAGGATTTGTTTTACATAGTTCTTGGAAGGCAGAATTAGCCATAACATCTGTGAGGGTTTGATAGCGTGATGACAGTAAATGGTAGGTGGTGCATTTGAGCATTCTGCATTAGCATAAGGTAGCAAAAAAAACTCCAAACGTACTGGATACAGTTCATTTGTAGTGAAAGAGTGTTACAATGAGGAGTTTCCATTGAGGCGATCAGAGAAAACAGGGACATTTTGAGTGGCTTAACTAATTAATTAACAAACGAATGATAAACTTAGTCTTTCTCTTTAGCAAAATTGCAAATATAAGTGCAAACAAAAGTAAAAGAAACATAAAATGAATGGCCTCCATTATACCCATATGTAATGAGGTGAGAGGCTGAAAAGGTTTTCGCTTAAGGTAAAAATTGAGCCATTCTTATTAATCCTGTCCAAATGGAAAATACAGCCATCTGTCAAGCAGGCATTTCAGTAAAAAAATCTGAAAGAAATTGAGAAGCACCTATGAAAGTTGCCTTGAAGGACTCTGCTAACCTGCATTTTTTTTGGCCAGTTTCTTCAGATGAGGTTTTTATGATGAACTCTGTTCTAGGGATATCTCTTTGCTTCACAGGAGAGTCTTTTCTAATTTATGTGTTCATTTAAAAGATTAAAAAGCTAGTAGAAGAGAGCTTGTCGCTGAATGTTCTGAAACTTTTTTGTTAAATGGTTCTCTGGGATGCTCTCAACTCTGGAGTAAAATTGTTGCTGTTATTTGAAATTGAAAATTGATCTCCTCAGAGAGTGTTATGAAACCACGGCATTATGAAAGATGCAGTGACCTTCATGTACATCATGGGCAGAGAATGATGAGACCTGAAATATCCTGAGAGGTTAACTAATATTTAGAAACTTTTTCTCCCCCCTTCTCTCTTTCTCTCTCTCTTTAGGTGGTGGCATATCATTACTGCCAGGCGGATAACACCTACACCTGTCTAGTTCCCGAATTTGTACACAGCGTGGCCGCTCTAATGTGCCGAGCACACCAACTTACGGCCTACAGGGAGCTGCTCCTGAAAGAACCCCACCTACAGAGCATGCTCAGTCTGCGCTCTTGTGTTCAGGACCCGATGGCTGCTTTCCGCAGGGGTGTGCTGGAGCCACTTATTAACCTGCGCAAAGGTACATGAATGATTGACCTTCCTTCCAATAATCAGTAGATGTGATGTATTACTGTTCTCTTCCTAACATATTCGAGGTCTGATTTTGCAACCATTGATTTTAATGTGTATTTAATATGAGGGAGAATCAAAAAGTAAAGGCAATTTTTAAACTCGTGTGCTAGCCCAGAGAACAAAAGACAAAGCAAGGAGTGAAGATATCCGTCTTCTCCAGCAGAGAAGAAATTAAAGTCAGGCCTCCCCCAAGAAAATTATGACATGAAGGGGTCTATTCTGGTGCATTTCCAAGCAAATGGACAAACAGTGAACAGTGTAAATTACTGCGCATTCCTGCGAAATGAACTCAAGCCTGCAATTCACAGCAAAAGAAGAGGAATGCTGTCCAAACCAGTCTTGCTGCACCATGGCAATGCATGTCCTCCTAGAGCAGCAGCGAAAGTAAAGACAATGCAGTGGCTCAGGTGTCGAACGTCTTCTACATCCTCCTTACAGCCCGGATCTGGCGCTGAGCGATTATCACGTTTGGTCCACTGGAGGTGGCGCTGCACGGTCGCAGATTCACCTCTGGTAATAATGAAGTTAGTGTGGTGGTGCTCACCTGGCCTCAGGAGCAGCCAAAAAACTTGTTTTCTGCAGGAATCCAGGAGCTAGTGGAGCAATACAACAAATGTGTCATCTTGCACGGGGCCTGTGTGTGTGTTATGTTCAGTTTTTCACAGTTACTTCTTTTAAATGTATTAAAGCCATTAAATGTATATTTTGCCTTTACTTTTGGATTCTCCTCGTATTAGATTTTTAGTTGCATGTTGAAGGCGATGCCTTCAGCTAGGACACTAGGCAATGTGGTGATCTACTTTAGTCCTGTTAATATTGAGGCAAATTTATGCTCTCTTGAGCCACACAGCATTAGTAATAATTTGCCCCTCAATCTACATATTATTCAAAAAGGGAATAAAAGAATAAGACAGCTCCTAATGATGAGGCCCAACGTAATAATGGTCACTAAGGCAACCAAAGTCTTTTCTAACATTTTTTTTTTAATGAAACTTCTTTCTTTCTCGCTTTCTAACTAGAAATGATGACTGGATAGACTCAGCTGTTGAGCTTTTCATACTGACCACATATAATAATTTACTGAACCTGCTGAGAACTGACATATTTGTTAGCTTTTTAAAGCAACAGGCAGCACACCCATTTCAGGATCACTATGGTTTATTGAACATGGGGGTCCAGTCATTTCTTTCAGCTTTGCATTTAAATCAATGAGGTATTGTGAGAGGTCAGGTCTGAAACATTTTAGAATAGACACACCCCCTGTTTATATGATTGGAAAAGAAAAAGACGGAGAATCAATATAGTGGCAGCAGGCAAGGATACAGAGCTGCCAGTAACAGGAGCTGCTCCACCTGGCTCAAACTTATTACTGAAACAAATGGCTCAATCTATTCCAGCTGAAATGGAGGAAATGTTGATTTGTCCAATTCATCAATCAATTAAACTCTTCAGATCATTTGCAGAATTGACGAGGACCATTCGTTGAGCCTTAGATGTTGAGAAATATAAAAGAAAAGAGGCATTCACTAGCACACTCGCTCACACTAGCCTTGATCTGTCTCTCAGTAAAGAATCATTTTTCCGCCTTGTGTAAATTCAGTCTGCTTGATCAGGGGAAAGTGCTCAGATCACCATGTGGGTTTGTAATGAATTTTTAAATACCCTCTTCATCTGTCTGCATGAACCGAAAGTAGAACTGAGTCATGGCTCCCTTACCGTCATCCTAAGTTGGACACCCTGCAGTGGATTTGAATGTGTCTTGTTTTCACATTAAATTCTTTATAAAACACATGTTCATTCATGTTCACATTTGAACAGGCAATTCTTGCAAAATATTTTTTTTTTACTTTTCGAAGCTTTATATACAGTGGTGCTTGAAAGTTTGTGAACCCTTTAGAATTGTCTATATTTCTGCTTAATTATGACCTGAAACATCATCACATTTTCACACAAGTCCTCAAAGTAGATAAAGAGAACCCAGTTAAATAAATGAGACAAAAAAAATTCACTTGGTCATTTATTAATTGGTAAAAAATGATCCAATATTACATATGTGTCAGTGGCAAAAGTATGTGAACCTTTCATTTCAGTACCTGGTGTGTCCCTGGGTTCATATTTAAGCAGAAATGTAGACAATTCTAAAGGGTTCACAAACTTTCAAGCACAACTGTACAAGTAATATCCGAATATTTGAACTAGAGCATATGAAATATGTATGCACAGACTACTAACCCTCTGTCTCTGAAGTGTACAATGCAATCTCAGTGAAACTTTAAATTTGATGCAGCTCACATGTGCCATCTCATTACACTTTTAAAGGAAATTATAAATTTAAATCACTTGATGTTTAACCACTAAGATGTGACAAGAATTGACTGTAGAGGGATGGAGAGAAAATATCTTAATTTTACTCACTCAGTCACCTTTTGCTACTTCAACCTGTTCAGGGTCACGGGGGGAAGCTGGAGCCAATCCCAGCTGACTTTGGGTGACAGGCAGGGTACACTCTGGGCAGGTCACCAATCCACCGCATGGCTGACACATAGAGACAGACAACCATTCACATTCACACCAACAGGCATTTAGAGTAGCCAATTAGCCTAATCCCCTCTGTGCATATCCTTGGGCTATGGAAGGAAACCGGAGTACCCAGAGGAAACCCACATGGACACGGGGAGAACATGCAAACTTCCCACAGAAAGGTGCCCAGGTTGACCACGGGGATCGAACCCAGGACCTTCTTGCTGTGAGGCGACAGCGCTAACCACTACCCCACTGTGCCCCACGACCCTGACCAGGATTAAGCGGCAGAAGACGAATATATATATATTTGTGTCATGCTTTCCTACAGCTATACTAGACAGGCATCTCATGTTGTTGTTTTTTTTTCTTTTTCCTTTAATTTAAAATAAACACAAAACAAGCAAGTGTGATGTCTACCATAGACTGTACCAGACCCTCAGTGCAACAACAATAAGTGCAGAATCACATTTCTGTTTTTGGCAAGGTTGAGGATCCGTAGGCCCTGGCTGTGTGCTGGACCTTACTTGGTATTTTTATGTGATTAATATGAGGCCGCTGGTTTATCTTTCTGTATTTGCTCTCTCAATCAGAAAAGAAGATTCCAGAAGAAGATTACATTATCCTGATTGATGGGCTCAATGAGGCTGAGTTTCATAAACCAGACTATGGTGACACAGTGGCATCCTTCATTACGAAGAGCGTCTCAAAATTTCCCATCTGGCTCAAACTTATTGTCACTGTGCGGGCCAGCCTACAGGTGAATCAACCTCAGGATAATCCTTATTAGTAGACTTATTTGAAACCACAAAACAAGTCGTTGTTATGTGTTTCTTGACAGATTAACATGCTTGATGTATCACACCTTTATTAAATATTATAGCATTGATTTTGTTGTGTGTGTTTAAAAAGAATTTTCATATGCGCTTTGCTGTATGAGGTTCTGTCCTTTAAACTCTTGTGATGGCAGGACATATCAGCATGTCAGGAGTATACTTGTGTAGTTTGCAGAGCAAATGCTTCAGGTTAGGTAACATATTATGCCATTTTGTATGTGCATGTTAGCCTTTTACATAACTCAAAGTGGCAGATTTGTATTGTTTTGAACGATCCAAGCCCACACTCTGTAAACAATAGCCAGCTACTACTACACAGTAAACTATAGCGGTCTTTCTGCTTGTTGTATACCTGGAATTTCAGAGAATCTCGATTCCAGCAAGTGTAACAATTAGCATTGATCCAGATAAGCAGGTAGTATAGGTTAATTGCAGCTATTCTCATCGACACAAGAAAGGGGTAACGAATAGAGGAAGAAGGAGGCATGGGAGCTGTAAACGATGGGTCAAAGATCTTTGGTAAATGTGTTTGTGTTGGCTGGGTTCAGTGCTGCGAGAGCAGTCTTTGCAACTGAGATCTACAGCTGAGATCTGATTGCTTACCTATATATGCCACTGTGATGAGACACCATGACTGCTCAACCACATTCAGGTCAATATGGGATTTAATTGAGAAGTTAAATTAAGAAGAACACTATCTGACTGGCCCAACAGACATGGATCATACACTAAAGTGCTTTTATTGATGTACTAGTTTTAGTAAAGTGATTCATTTGATATAAATTGAGTGGTTGGAGAGAGGATGGCATGGGCTACTTACACTGATTTGGATTAATTACATACTGTAAGTTTTGGTTAAAATGTCAGCTAACCACATATACACGAGGGTTTTGTCTTTTAAAGGCTTCATTTCCAGCTGGAAGTTGAACAGCATATCATTGCTTCATATGAGGATTATAATGTGTCTGTAGATTATCAGGCACAAATTCTAAATGTCACATTGTTGTCAGCTTCCTTCTGTGAAAACTTACATATTCCATGTTTTTGGCCTACCACAACCTGTAATTTTCATTTTCTGTTCACAGTTTGTAATTCATGTCAAGTTGGCAGTCAGGCAGAATGGTGTACTGTTAGCAAGAAGATAATAATTTGATACCTGCCAATGTGCTTTATGTCCGGTTTTACGATCAGATTTCTACGACTAACATTGCTGTTAACTCCTCTGGGAGAATTAATCAGACACTGCAGGCTCAGTAGCACACAATACATGTAAAGAAATATTAGTCATGTACCTGTCTACTTTGTAGTCTACTTTTTTACCTGCCAAGTTAAAAGAATAGATTTACTCTCAAGGAGCCAGCATGCTTCATTTCTTACTTCTTTTCTGCTTGCTTAGAAACATGCAGACAGTTGTTTGCTTAACTCCAACTGACTTCCAGATATGAATAATCAATTCTCAGTGCTATAGTAGCTATAGCAGAGTTGCACTGATTTTTATTTTTTAATTGGTGTTAACATATTCTGCAGGTACTGTTGAATGAATCTCCGTCTCCAATCTGCGTGAGTCGAAGCGAATGAGTCTAAGTTGAAATTGCAAACCTAAATTGATTTCTAAATTCTGTGCATGGAATGTAATCTGTGCAGCAAGTTACTTACAAAATGTAGTCAATTGGAAAAACAATAGGTGATCAGGACCGAAAGAATAAATTATTAATGTCCTGTGCATTGCATGAGGTTTTTCAGGAAGCCATTTTGTTGATTGGTTTTGTTGATTGCGTATACACATAAATCCACCAAGAAAAAAAACAACACAGCACACAGACGTGCTAGGATGACTGCATAATAGAAACATGGAAAAAGCCCCAAACCCTTTCAGAACAGATGGAAATCTAGACATATAGTATAATTTATTAAAGATCAACTCTGTGAGAAGTGAAACAATGGCTGTGATGATGAAATGATGAAACAATGTGTGGTGGTTGGGAGGTTTTAGGGAATGCCATGGGGAGTTAAACCTGTTTAAGTGCCAGCCTGCTTACTTGTGACTCCCCCACTGATCTGTCAGCACACATGTTCAGAACATTTTGCGACGATACCATTTATGAGAAGGCCAGAGTATCTGCTTTTAGTGTTATTAGTGGCAATTAGTGGCTGCTGAAAATCTGCCTAAATGTGGCCATGTCATTTCATGCACAGAGTCTGTTGTTAGTTGAGGTAATCTCTTGGGAAAAATTAGGAAGTGATGGACAAAAGAAGGCTTTATCTACACCCAAAGATGAACCCACACTTTGTCAGTTTAACAAGAATACCGTATATCTTCTAATAGAGGCCTGTCTCTTATAGACGCCCGTCTCCAATAAACGCCGGGCTAAAACCACG
>JAQMCW010000034.1:16034101-16054288 GCA_030068335.1 Chrysichthys cranchii
GCCGGGCCGTCCAAAAAAATTTTTGAATAAACGCCCGGGCTACTAATAGAAGATATACGGTATATCAAATTCTGAGACAGTTCTCCAGTCTTTTTCCTTTAATGTTATTTACTGTATCATCAGACTGTCGAATATATGCAGGATTCACAATATTCTCAGTGAATGAAGCAGTATAGTATACTGTTGTAGTGTATGTTAGCTCGGTGTTTGTTGTCTGTTTTCATGGGTCATTTGAGGTTGTACAGAAAGTTTTTTTGTTTTGTTTTGTTTTGTTTTTTTAACCTCATTTATGTTTTCCAATCAGTATCTGAATGAACAGCAAGCAACAACAACTTTGCCGTGCAGCCCTGGCTTTATGTATTATTCACCATGTTTCTCTCACAGTAACTGCAGTGGCTCATCTGATCATGGTTATATCTCAACCACAGTGTTTTTCTTTCTGAAAGCAAGGTCAACTTTTGTGTGAGGCTCATCAGAATGGGAGATGGTGGTATAGTGCAAATGAATGTGTATATGGCAGCAATATCCTTGTGTGTGGGAGTGTATGCCTGTGTAGAGTGCAATGTGTGGGTGTCCCTGTAGAGTCCAGCTCTCTCAAGTCTGTCACTTCATAATCTTTGTTTGCAGGAGACAGGAAGCAAGAGAGAGAGTGTGTGTGTCTTTGTGTGGGGTTGCATGTGTGTGTCTCTTTGTGTGTCTATGTGTGGGGCTGCATTTGTGTGGCTGTGTGTGTGTCTCTTTGTGGGTCTGTGTGTCTGTGTATGTCTTTGTGTGGAGCTGCATGTGTGTGTCTGTGTGTCTCTTTGTGGGTCTGTGTGTGGGGCTGTGTGTGGCTATGTGTGGGGCTGTGTGTGGCTATGTGTGGGGCTGTGTGTGGGTCTGTGTGTATCTTTGTGTGTGGCTGTGTGTGTGTGTGTGTGTGTGTGTGTGTGTGTGTGTGTGTGTGTTCACAGTGGTCTGATATCCCCTGCTCTCTTCTGACCTTTTGTAGATAAATCATCAATACAATATGATTCAATACTATATGACATCAATACTATAGCACAGGAGAAAGGAAGAGGCTTTTAACTCCACCTCTTTGTATGTCTGCATTTCTCATAGTGGGATAGATGAGACAGAGGAACAGTGAAGGTGGGAAAGAGAGAGAATTGTCTCGGGGAGGCAGGATCTCGTTATCATATGGTTATTAACATTGACGTGGAGAGGTATTATCGGCTTAGTTTTAAATATTCACCAATAAAACAGTACATAGCAGTAAACAGACTGTTCAAAAGTATCAGCTGTTTAATAGTAGTAGGATCATATTGTATCATATACACTCACCAACCACTTTAATAGGAACACCTGCAATTATCCAAACATCCGATGATGTAACAGCAAGCAAAATGCACAAAATCATGCAGGTTTGTGCACAGTGACAACTGTGGCATAGGTCTTGATGCCAGCTGTGCTGGTTTGAGTATTTTAGAAACTGCTGCTAATGAGAGTTCAGAGGGGAATGGACAGAGTGATTCTAGCTGAAATAGCCACTCTTTCAATAGCACCCTCAAGTTACCAATCATTACAACCATACTAAGCCGAAGGGATCGTAGTCGCCACAGCCGCCTCACAGTCATCCTCACAAAAAAAAAAAATCTTAATTTGCATGTGGTTACTGAGATTAAAGTCAGAGTTAGGTGTAGGTCTTTGCAAAGATGAATGAAAACTGTTCCTCTTGTGTTTCCAAAGGAGATCACCAGTTTGCTTCCTTTCACCAAGATCAGTCTGGATGATTTCCCTGATAACAAGGAGATCAGCTCAGACTTGAATGCCTACATCCAGCACCGTGTGAACAGCAGCTGCGACGTCCTCAACAACGTCTCTCTGAATGGAAAGGCCGATCCTGTCACCGTGTCCAAACTTAGCTCGCACCTAATCTCCCGCAGCCAGGGCTCGTATCTTTACCTGAAGCTGACACTGGACCTCTTTGAGAGGGGGCATTTGGTCATCAAAAGCTCCAGCTACAAAGTGGTGCCTATCTCTTTGGCTGAGATCTACCTACTGCAATGCAACATGAAGTTCAGGAGCAACTCTGCGTTTGAGCGTGCCATGCCCATCCTCAACATTGCCCTGGCCTCGCTTCACCCTCTGACAGATGAACAGCTCTTTCAGGCCTTGAATGCTGGTGCGGTGCGAGGAGAGCTGCAGTGGGATGATTTTCAGCAGCGTATGGACACGCTCTCTGTGTTCCTGATAAAGCGACGGGATAAGACACGTATGTTCTGCCACCCATCCTTCAGAGAGTGGCTCGTGTGGAGGGCTGATGGAGAGAGCTCTGAGTTCCTCTGTGACCCCAGGTAAGATGCTGACATGCCATTAAGTAGGAGGCTTGAGATGGTATTAAAGACACCTGTCCTGTGCTCTGATTGTTCTATTTTTAATGTCAAAATGCTTCTAAATGTTGACTAAATGACAAGAAATGGCACTCGGATAAAGCTGCAAGGTGAGATGGTCTCAGGAATCCTCTCAGCTTTCATCTAAAAAGTTTGCACTTCAAAGGTTATGGCTTATCACAAGTTTGCAGTTTTTACCTTGTACAATGAGTGCCTATTGGCCATTTATAGGGCACTTAATCTAGGCACTTAGTGTGTCAAGTCTGTAAGGCTCTACGTGGTATCGGAATGGAGTGTGTTAAGGATGTACTGAAATTGAATTCAAATAGAAAAGTCAATGCTGGAACCCAATAATGAATTATTTTTAACTCTCATTTTCCGCTTGCCATCCTGGAAACCCCAGATCCTTCTTAACAATTCAAAAAACATAGTTAACTTTGTTTTATTGATTTATTTTATTCACTTGCTTTAATTGTAAGGAAACTGATTTTGCCTTGGTGTCGTTTTTGAAGTCCTCTACCAAAAATTATACACAAATTCTGTTTTTGTCCAATACACACCACTTTGTCCATTTCAAGATTAATCTTAAACCATTTCCCATCTACCGGGTTTTAGGTTACTCAAAAGAAAGGGGTAAAATATTAATGGGAAATCTAGTTAACCTTACAAATAAACAGAAGTAAATGCAGCCTTAACAGACCATGATGGCTATTACAACAGTAATTTGTCTGCTCACCTGACAGATTTTTAGCAGTTACAAACAGTAAGAACAATGACGTGTCTGTGGGTATTTGTCAGTTGGGTAAATTATATTTTGCATTCTGTTCTGCATGTAGAAAATGAATTTTCAAACCCACTACATGTGTAGTGATTTATCAGGATTGGTTAGAAAAAACATTAAGTATTAACCCCCCTGGATTAATGTATAATTTTAGCTCATGTTAGCTCTGTTACCCCACCAAGCCCCATGTTAATTTCTTAATATCTGTGCAGTACAGTATTTATTTGAATTCTTTAAATGATCTAAGCAGTCAACCAGAACCTGAAAAAGATGAATCTTTGATTAGCTTGAATTATACATTGAACGCTCTCTCTTCGTGAACGCTAAGGTAATCTGTTGTAAAGCTACTGAACCCCCAATTCTTGAAAAATGCTTTATTGGGTTATGTCCTCTTGTAACTACTGCCTGCCAACTTCTCTCCATGTTAATCAGCCTGACAGCCTTGCTTGCCAACGTTCTGACTTTCTCATCAAATGACTTGGCAAGTTTGGAATCTCATTGAAAGGGCAGATATTTCTAAAGGCACTGACAGAGCACTTTGGTGGTGGTAAATGGCAAAAATCAAGATGCAGTCTTAGTTTCATTGCAGGAATATCAACTATAAATATGTAGTCACTATCCAGCAAGAGGATACGGAGAAATAAGGACTCGTTTCTCTCTTGAATATGCCCATGTGAAATGGCAAGCTGCAGCAGAGCTCACCTGTCTCACCTCTTACCTTTTATCAGACAAAGAATCTTATTTGATCATTTCAATGGACATCCAAAATGAGGACCACATGGATCTCATTCATACATTCATCTTCTACTGCTTAATCCTGTTCAGGGTCACGGGGGGAAGCTGAAGCCAATCCCAGCTGACTTTTGGAGTGAGGCAGGGTACACCCTGGGAAGGTTGCCAATCCACCACAGGGCCAACAATCAGAGACAGACAACCATTCACGCACACATTCACACCTATGGGCAAAACCACATGGACATGGGGACAACACGCCCAGGTCGACCCCAGGATTGAACCCAGGACTTTCTTGCTGTGAGGAGACAGTGCTAACCACCACACCACTGTGCCGCACCTCATGGAGACAAAGATCGACTTGTTTGAGCAGAGGAGGTGCAGAGGAGCACCGTACCAACTGTTAAGCATGGCGATAGTAACATCATTCTCTGGGGCTGATTTGATGCCAGTTGGACTGGTGCATTGCACAAAGTGCATGGAATAAGAACCTGAAGAGCCTCAGAAATCTTCAGCATTACCTCAAACCATTAGCTAGACTTGGACAGAACTGGGTGTTCCAAAGCTGGATACAGAATGGATAAAGCAGGCTAACATTAAGCTTAAAACAATCCTGACCTCAACCTTATCGAAAATATGTGGACTGTGCATAAATATCGGGTCTGTTCCAGGAAAAACCCAACTTTAATTGAACTCTACCAATTCTGCTAAGAAGCGGGGTCAGATATCCAACCACAATTCTGCCAAAAGCTTGCTGACAGCTTTCAGAAGCATCTGGTCAAGGTGAAACTTGCTGAAGGCAATTTAACCAAATATTAGGTGTGCTGCATGTACATTTTTGACACTGTGTATATACAAGTTTGACCCTTTGTGGATTCAGAAAACCCAAAGTAAATAAAAACTTTTATTCTTGTATCTTATTATTATAGATGTATGTTGTACAACCATTCTGAGAGAAATAACAGTTTAAAGACATAATTTAAGACCATCATTCCTATCCATGATGACATTCATGTCCATCTATGTGAATTTTTATGTGCATCTGTATATATAAAGGTTTTTCCTTTAATTTGTTGCTTGTATTTATGCGAAAGTGTGATATTTAGCCATGCTCTGCGTTTTGTGTGGTTTTGTGATAAAGCTTTACTAAGCAGTTCATTATAATGTGATCTAGACAGGCTTGCTCATTTCAGATACCTCCATGTGGTGTAGATAAAGATGAGAGCTCTCTCTAACGGTGCTGCTTAATTGTTATTCTGTTCCTCCTTTCTCCTGTTCTGGTTGGTGTGGAGCTCTGAGCATTCTCATTGGATGGTGTGTGTCCTCACTGCACCAGCTATGGGACTGACAAATGAGGGCTGGTGACTCACCTCCTCTTAGCACATACCCTTCCCCATAGTGAGACGGACACTCCGTTCTCATTCCCTGTCATCCCCTTTCATTCTTCCTGTTTCTGTTGCCCCCACCCCCCGCCGCCACCACCACCACCACGTCCTGTCGTTCTCCCTCATTATTAAATGGTAAAATACATCCCATGCTTTGGCTTTGAAACAGAGAGGCTTCCTGCCATTTCTTCTTGTTATTACTTCACTTAAGCAGAAAGAGAGCACAGACTAATACTTTATGTAGTGAAGAAGATGTTGAGCTGATCAAAGCTAGCTGTATTCATGCATGGCCTTTTAATGAAGTTTCCTGTTAATGAATAGCAGTCAGAGTATGAGCCAAGAACAAGGGGAACATGAGGACACCGCCTCTGTTCTTCCCTCCTGGGCATGCACACCTTCCTTACAAGTCTGGAAATACCACCGTGTGTGTGTGTGTGTGTGTGTGTGTGTGTGTGTGTGTGTGTGTGTGTGTGTGACAAAATCTTCTCTCTGTAATGATGCAACTGTTAATAGCTTGTCAAGCCAGCGTTGGGTTTTTTTTTTTATTTAAATCTGTTTATTTTGACTGAAAATCAGTTCTTTGTTCTTTTGTTAGTAACCTGCTTTATTGTTTATTATTGTTCATCATTATTATTGACATTTATTGGTTCTTTTTTCCCATAGGAGTGGCCATGCCCTGATGGCATTCATGTTGTCCAGGCAAGAGGGCAAGCTGAACAGGCAACAGACGATGGAGCTGGGACATCATATTCTAAAAGCACACATATTTAAGGTAAATTAATAAATCCTAAAAGCATATATCATTTAGGTAGCTGCTGTCTTCAGCTACAAAGACAAATGTAGTCCGGTCATTGATTAAGGGCGTCAAGAAACAAGATAATGGTTTAAAATAGTAATGTTTTTGCTCAGTATTAAAATTGTGTTAGACAATTCAGGCTTTAAAATGAAGTTTTACTGCATTTTATTATTTAATTACTTAAAGCTTCCTTCTTATTTTTCCTACTTCCTGTGGGATATTTGTTCAGGATATTTTGAAATGCCCATGGGAGGAAGGACTCCATAATGATAAAAGCATGTGACTGTTGGAACGTTGTGAGAACATTTGGCTTGTCTTATTGAGGGAGAGTTTCTGCTAAATTTCTCTAAAAGAGCCAAAAGATTTACTTTTAACTATGTTAATGCACATGTCAGTGGAAATACCATATTACAAGAATTTTGGTGTTTGGATGTGTTCGGGTATTCTTGGATGCACCTGTTCAACATGTATTTCTTCCACAGGGACAGAGTAAGAAGACCGGTGTATCATCCAGTGTTCTGCAGGGTTTGTGGATTAACTGCAGCACTGACAGCTTGTCTGCTGCTCTGGCTTCCCTAAGAAACCTATACACACCTAATGTCAAGGTCAGCACACTCACTCGCATGCAGTTACATGCAAAATAAGATACACTAACACAACAATAGCGACCTCACAAAAGAGTTAGAGTTGATCATTTTCCCCTATGTAACTTTAATGCAGATTAGCCCACCAAGCATGAATAATTTTCCACGTGATATTTGGTCACTGGTAATAGCATGTAGAAGAAAGACAGCCTTTGTTATGACTAGCACGGAAGACTAAGATTCTGTTTCTTTACAATTTCTAGCTTGTTAGAAAGCTGCTGTCAGAACGCAGGGTCATCTATGATGTAGCTGTGAGGGTTAAGAGCTTTGCTCAAAGGCCCAATGGAGACAACGTTGTGGTGCTGGGATTTGAACTCATAACCTCACTAGTATAACCTTTTTACTACTGATCCTGCTGTTACACTTCTGTCTGTCCAGTTGCCATTCACACAGGTTTCGAGTCATGTACTGCTGTGATTATACAACTGCTATACTATGTTTAGCTTTTTCAGCCATATAATCAATCTGCTTCTGTTCTTTTGCACTGTCTACTTAGCATGCACTGTCCTGTGTATTTATAATCCTTCTCAGAACTTCATGCATCAGGTTCAAGTGGCTTTTATATGAAAAAATGGACGGTTTGAGAAAACTTTTAAAATATTTTTTGTATAATCCTACAACAAGAAGTTTATTTAGTTTTAGTGACAGAAAATGGAAAAGTGTTAAGATATCAAATTACCACTTAAATCGTACTCTCTGTAAGTGTCATGTTCAGACAGCGGCTGCCGTGACTTTACAATTTTGCCGTGACATTACAAGTTCCCAAGTTGTTGTTCTGATATTATGTTGGTGTTAACATGCGCTCACATCATAAATATGATTCTGAACGTGAAATCAGCATTACTGTTCTGTGTGTTTATTTTAGGCTATATTTTGTACTCATCTCACTCCTCATGTATTATATATTAGGTATTCATGTGTAATATGCTATTGTATTCTGTGTCGCATCATGAAGAAATTACATTACATTACAATGTTATACCTTTGTCAGACACCTGTATCATACTACATATTGTAGTGGAGCAAGAACCAAATTGTTCCTTATTGGAAAATTGCATGCAGTAGTTTATTGTGCTCTCACAACAATCCAGATACTGGAGATATTATCCCAGTATTCATTTATCCAGAGCTGTGTCAAACTGCCGGGAGGTGCAGTGTTATAATCTTTAGTACATTGCACTTCTCATCCAAATGCAATTCACAATTCATTTGAGTGGTGGGAAATTGCAAAGACAAAGGTTTGAAGGTTCCCATTACAGTTCAATTCATTTGTAGGTCATAAAACAAAATCACTGACTGTAAAGATTTTAAATAATTATTAGGAATTGAAGTGAATTTTGATATAACCATGTACTCAGCTTCCACATATTTCTACCCAGCATGAGGCTGCACACTTTCCTCCCATTAGCCTGATACATTTTTTAATTTCTGCAACAAGCCTGAAATTGTAAAGGCGTCATGATATTTTAAGGTACTCCTGAGCCCTTTAAATTGGTGGTAATTAAAGCATATTAATTATGGGGATAGATAAATCATTTTATGATACTTTTGGCTGATTTCATGTTCAAACCCACTGTGTTACTGAGGTATGAAATTCCATGCTTGGTGTTCGAGGGGAAATAAGAGCAAAATCGATGAAAATTAGCTCAAGGCAAAAATGATCTCATCATGCACCTTCATTCAGATAGCGCTGATTTTCTTTTTAGGGGGAAAGCAGTCTGAAAGCCTCATTTCTCAAGAAGACAGTATTACAAAGCATATTTACTTTCTCCTCACACACCCCCTTGTCGCCATTCTGTCCTCTATTTCAAATAGTCTCTCTCTTTCTCTGCGCTTTAACTCGTCTCCTACTGTTTTTGACTCAAACTGAGCCCCATGTCCATCACTGAGTGTTACTATAATGTCGATTGAATTCGTTTATCAAAAGAAAGAATGGTGCCTGATTAAAGCCTGCTCCAGAATATTCCACTGTGTGCTGGAGTGCAGTTGTGATTAGCATGGTTTGCTAATCAGCAGGTTGTGTTTGAGAGCTCCAGGCACAGGTTGAGATGTTGTTTCAGAGAGGAAGAGAAGTAATTGTTCTGACGGACTGTAAAGCAAAACCACCATGCCATGAACAATCTCTGCTGCTATCTACTGCTGCTTTGTGTCAGCACAGAGACACTTTATTGATGCACTTTAAAGTTCAGTTTCATGGATGGATTCGACTTTCCAGCTAAAGTGGGTGTAGTATGTGTGGTTGTATTCTTCCTATGAAGAGCAAAGTTTTCACTTTGTGCTGTGGAATCTGACATATATTCGTAAAAATATCAAATATTTTCTAGAATAACGCAATACTTTTCGGTATCTGTGTTTCTGTTGCCTTACTTGTTTGCCCACTGCTGGCATTTATTATAATGATTAAAGCTAAGGTGGTCTTTTGGAAAGAAGTTTAGTTTATTGAACAGTAAATCTGTCTTTTTGAATATGTATACCAATCATGCCATGTTTGTGTACAGGTGAGCCGTTTGCTGATGTTGGGTGGCGCGAATGTGAACTACCGCACAGAAGTGCTGAACAACGCGCCAGTGCTGTGTGTGCAGGCACATCTGGGTCATCATGAGATGGTGGCCCTGCTGCTGGAGTTTGGAGCCAGTGTGAACGTGGCATCTGAGAATGGCATAAGTGCACTCAGTTACGCTGCTGCATCAGGACATCTGAGCCTGGTCAGCCAGCTGTGCAAGAGAGGTGCCAAGGCACGTATCAAATGAAATCATGCAGACCATTACTTGTGAATCAATAGATATGATTACATGCAAGCCAAATTGTTAATAATGCAGCTAATCCAAAATAATCTTATACTCACATAATTAGAAATTGAATAAATTGTAAATAATGTCTATTGTGTGGGGCCAGCCCAGATCAAATTAATACCCATTTGAACCAAAGTGAATGATTAATTTATTATTTACCGATTAAATGCAAAATTCACAATCAGAATTTTTGCATAGGTTTTGAACACATATGTTTGAGTTATGATGCACACTGTCTTACGTGGAAAGTGCAACAGAACGTTCTGTGAGGAAAAATGGTCAAGTTCCATATGCAGAATTCTGCAGGATGTGAATTGTTTTGTTTTTCTCCCCCACAGGCTGTTCAATAAGGACATTTGTAGGACAATTTGCTGAGACTGACACTACTTAAGACTTGATAGACACACAAGACAGAGCAAATATGCAGAGCTAACGTTAGCCTGTTCTTATTCACTGAAAGGACTCACTTTGCATTCTTATGGTGACATTAACTAAACTGACACGTGCAGAAATGTACTTCAGATTCTATGTAATGTGCATGTAAATAAAAATATTCAGCAGATAGCTGTGTTTTGAATACTTGCAAACATTTGATTAGGGACCTACCGTCAGATTAATTTATTTGGAATGAAAAGTATGCATTTTAACACAGCCAAAGTTGTAAGAATGTGGGGATTTTAGAAATTAGGATAAATTAGAAGTTGTCAAACACATGACAATGAATTTGTTTTGTGTTTCCAGAAGATTTCAGATGAATAGTTTTCAACCTTTGCTTACATCTGTTAAGGCATACTTCAATGAAAAAGGTTTTTGACTGGTGTATTTTGCTCACCATCATCATCAGGTGGATCATGTGGATAAGAACGGACAGAGTGCTCTGGTGCATGCAGCTCTAAGGGGCCATCTGGATATCATCCAGTACCTGTTGGAGCAGAGGTGGAGCAGAGATGAGCAGCAACATGAGCTCAGCTTGAAGAGCAAAGCCCTTCAGCAAGCACTTATAGCAGCATCCAGTATGGGACACACACAGGTCAGATAACACACACACACACTAAAAGACATCAGCATGGGACCCAGACATACCCTGATATCGCAATAACTGCCAAAACACGCACGCACACACACAAAGTGTACCTATGTATTATGGTCCATTTCCCATACTGTCTGTACTGAGCATTTACCTCTCCACTGCAGAAGTCCACACTAATACACATTTTAGTGATACAGTTGCCATGGGAGATTAGCCATGGCAACAGGCCACTGAGACTGCAGTGTGATAGATGTAAGACCATGCTTTACATTTCGCCCTGTTTATGATGGAGGTACAGCTCAACGCATAGGTGAAGGAAAGTGACAGAGTTTAGACAATGAGCGAGAGAAGAACGGGACCCGGGGGGAAAAAGTTCATATCCTGTTTTGGAAATGAGAATCAAATAGAACATTTGTGTAAAAAAGTGGCAGAGTGTGTGTAATGGGAAGGAGAAACAGAGAAAGTGTCTAATGGATCAAGAAGACTGAGTAAGTGAATGGAAGTGACACTGTGTGTAAATTTACTAGTTTGGGAAGAGTGTTTGATCAGGTCACAGGCAGAAGCATGAGTGTTTGGATATTAATACAGTTGAGCGAGCACCTCGCTGAAGTATCTTGCCTCCTATTTCTCTGCTTTTGCACTTCACATTTATTAATGCATCACTTCAGACAGAATTTAACCTTCTGTGGGACCCCTGTATTGATCACCTGAGGTCTTTTTATATCTAATATAGCTCTATGACATGGCCTTCTCCTGCTGCCTGAAGCTAAACTGCTATTATATACATAAACGCTCATGTTGTATATTCCCTTTGCTTCTACTGAAATTGTTTAATCAAGCCATGCTTGGGTTTGGCAGGTGGTGAAAGAGTTACTGGCCCTTGATAATGAGGTTGTCGTACAGATTGATGCTCATGATACACTGTGGGGAGAAACAGGTATGTTTTGCTTTAATCTCTGTCTCTGCATGTTATTACATCGTCCTCTTTTTCTCATTCTTCCTCTACATCTCCCACGTATCCTAGGGTAACCTCCATTTACCTGTGCTCAGATTTAATATCACCTTATAGCTCAAATCATTTTGTCCATGAACACAACGATCATTCCACATTTGGTACAAATTTTTTCATTCTTTTTCCTTGGAAATGTTGGCCCATGTTCACTAAGCATATCTAGCAGGTACTGGTGTTTGGCTGAACAATTTTGGCAACATTAAACTGCGCTTTCGGTTATTTCTATAGGGGAAGTGATTAATCACTCTTCATGTTGCGTTGAATTTCGTAACATATATTATCCGGTTGTTTTCATTCTGCGTACTACTTTATAGAAAATCGATCATACCAATATCTAGCTCTGAAGCCAGAATCATCAAATGTAACTGTGAATATAAGTCTTCAGTTTTTGAATGCACATTTTCCTACTTGAAGATATTTTCACACAGTGTAGAGCAGTGACAGTAAGCCATGCGAGAGCAGGCAAGAGGTCACCACAGGGGGTTTGAGTCCCTGTAGGCAGTGGGGAAAGCTGAAGATAGGGTTCAGAAAAAAGGACAGAATGGCAGGTAACAAATAAAATCCTTCTTGTTGTGCCCTGGTAACTCACAGCTGCTTATTTGAGCCTCTGTTCTGTGCCACTTTGCCTAAAGCTTCAGAGACAAACCACACCTGCTCACATTCACATATATTTCAGAGTGATTATATACTTACAGTCATGGGGAAAAGAAAGTACACCCCACTTCAGTTCTACAATCACGGCAACGTTTTTGGGAGCACTATACTACTATAATAAAGGGAGTAGGGCCACAATTTGCTCTCAAAAAAAGCCTAAATTTTTCGTGGCATGGATTATACAAGATGGAAAGTTGGAAACATTCCTTTGAGATTTTGGTCCATCTTGACATGATTGCATTACACAATTCCTGCAGCTTTTTAGGTGCACTTTTATGCTGCACCTCTGCCATTCTACCACATCCCAAAGGTGTTCCACCTTGTATTCAGATCTGGTGATTGGGAAGGCCACTGAAAAACACTGAACTCATTGTCGTGTTCATGAAACCAGTTTGAGCTGATTTTTCATTTGTGACAAGATGCATTATTATGCTGGAAGTACCAGTTAAAAGATGGGTAAATTGTCGCCATGAAGGGAACATGTTCAGGAACAATACTCAAATAGCCTGTGGCATGCAAATGATGACGTATTAACAGGCACAAAGTGTGCCAAGAATGCATTCTCTGCACCATTACACCACCTCCATCACCCTGGATTGTTGGGTCCATGGATTTATGCTGTCATTGCCAAATTCAGACCTTACCATCTGTGTGCCTCAGCAGACAATGGGATTCATCAGACCAGGCTACGATTTTCCAGTATTCATCTGTCCAAATTTGGTGAGCCTTTGCCCACTGTAGCCTCAGCTTTCTGTTCTTGGCTGACAGAAGTGAAACATGATGTGGTCTTCTGCTGTTGTAGCCCATTCGCCTCAAGATTCAACATAGTCATTCTGAAATGCAATTCTGCTCAGCACAATTGTACAATGTTATTTGAGTTACTGTAGCCTTTCTGCCAGCTCAGACCACTCTGGCTATTTTCCTTTGATCTCAATCAACAGCAAGGCATTTTCATCTGCAGAACTGCCGCTCACTGAATGTTTTTTTCTTTATTGCCCCATTCTAAGTAAACTCTAGAGACTATTGTTTGTGAAAATCCCTGGAGATCAGCTGTTATAGAAATATTTAAACCAGCCCATCTGGCACTAACAGTCAAGCCATAGTCAAAATCACTGAGATGGCGTTTTTTTCCCCATTCTGATGGCTGATGTGAACATTACTTGAAGCTTCTTGCACATATCTGCATGAGTGTATGCATATTTTACTTGGCCATTTGAAAAACCTTGATTAATTTCTTCTTCTTTAGCCATTCAGATGTTAATTTGCTGGTGTGGTAGGATATCCCGATGTTAGCCCAACTTATGCTGGTGGACAGATGGCGTCAGATGGATATTCAGATGTAAAGGGGAGCTCGTCATTGTCTCAGCGACAAGTTTCCCAGGTCCTGTGGCTGCAAAACAGACCAAAACAAGCCGTCATAAATATGTTGCCCACATGATGCAGCTCTCAAGTTTTCATTTTATCTCTGAGTAGTAAATGGTCTGACATGGGAATGAATTTGCTGGGATGCCCACTGCTGGAAAGGTTGGCAACTGCCGTGAAGGGTTTCCATTTGTATGCAGTCCTTCTCAGTGTAAAACTGTGAATTTCAGATTGTTAGCAGATGGCCTTATAACCCTTCCCAGCTTGGTGAGCAGCAACAGTTGCTACTTTTTATTTATTCATTTATTTATTTGAACTTCGCCCATCAATTTATAGGCTGGTGCACCACAACAGCTTAACTGATTACTGTGGGCCCGCAAGCATGTGCATGTCTTTGGACTGTGGGAGAAAACTGGAGTACCCGGAGGAAACCCACACGGACATGGGGAGAACACGCAAACTCCACACAGAAAGGCACCCGCGTTGAACCCAGGGCTCAAACCCAGGACCTTCTTGCTGTGAGGCGACAGTACTAACCACTTAGCCACCGTGCCGCCCTAAAGGTCACGCACACCTGTGTGCTCCAGAACACCAAAATGCCTTAAGTTCTGCTTTTATAGAGGTAGACATTCTTCTTGATAATTAACTAATCTTGTGCATTTCATTAGTAACCTCTGGCTGCTAATTCCTCTCGTAATGATTGTGGAAGTAGGAAGGGTGTACATATTTTCTTCCACCTGGTTTCTGAATGTTGGTTTGGAAATCTGTTGTGTGTTCTGTTGTCACCTGAGGCTATTTGTTTGTTTATAGATGTTGATGAGGACCACGCAATTGTTCTTTAACCCCTGATAAATGAAAAAATCATAGAATTATAAGAGGGTGTACATTTTTTCCCATGGCTGTATATACCACAACGCTGTTGAATCGTTTTTTTTTCCTGACTAAACAAAATTGATAGTTGACAACTTTCCATAACAGCGTGGCTCAGACAGTAGCTCCAGCTTCAATATTTATATTAATGCACTCATTCTAATAGTTTTTTTCTGTATTGACAACTTGCACAAGGACTTTTATGGTGCATTTAAAAAAAACAAAAACCTTTGCATCACTGATATGGTACAGTTTTCTTTAAGGAATTGTGGGAAAGAGTCATTGGAGCATTCCAAGCATTGTTGTATGTGCCTTCAGTAAGTAAAATCATTATTGAAGGTTGGAATGCTGAAAAATGTATAACACTGTCTTAAAATGTTTAGTATTGATTCTTTAAAACACGATCGATTGAAATATGTTGGTGATCTCCATTCATTAATGCTTTCTGTTTTATGTCTTGTTAGCCAAAAAGACATGTCTAAGTGTCTAGAATGTTTATCATTTATTCCTCCTCTTGACTCACAATGCAGACAAAATCAGAAGTGCATTAATTAATATGAATAATAATGCTCTGCATAATCTGTACATGTTAATGGGGTTTTTTAAGCAGTTGTGTATATGGAGACATAGTCTTCTGGGGTGCACTGACCTGTTTCCAAAGAGATGCTCTGTCATGGACTGTGTGTATGGGCACACAGCTCATCTGGGTGAAAATGTGCATGTAATGCTCAGTAACTGAAATGTTGGAGAATTGATCACCTCATACAAGCAAACACCAAGAACTGTAATTCTGTCCAACAGCATATGCCTGCCAGTTGCTGTGACATTATTTTATTCATTGCATGAAAACCATACTGAATGTCACACTATCAGCAAAACTGTTTATTTAGTGTATTTTTTTAGAGATTGAAATGTAATGGTATTGGTGGCACCAAGACAAATGTATCACTGTTCTACAGTAAATAATTTTGTCTTGTGGTGTCTCTTTGGTCTGTAAACAGAAGATTAGACAGCAACAATATCTATTACATGTCTCATAAGCACAAACTGAATACCAGATGGAATGAAAATCTGTATAAATATGATTATTGGAGCAGACTGCTTATAGTTTCTCTCAGTTTTTGCTGTTATGTTGAAAATGAGTGTTTTCGATTTATGTCAGCAAATTACTGCTCTACTTCTCTTTCACTGATGAGTGCATGACTTCATAAAGAGGATTGTAAATGGCTCTATCTTCTGTAGTCATTGAAAGAAATGTCATGCATTTTTCATGTTTTTGTCTGTTGCAACTTAATCCTTAATATTTCCATATTTTAAAACCCTCCTTTCACAGGGCATACAATTATACCATGGAGTTTAATGTCATAAGTTTGGCTGTGATTTTGTAGCACACAGGATTTACCAGTATGAATAATTTCCTGTTCCATGCAGGGTTAAGTTAGAAAGAGATGAAGAAGTGATAGGGCAGAACCAGGGTAGTCTTAACATGAAAGGGTCAGATGTTAGTGCTGTGGGGGGTTTTGATATGAAACGATACATTCAATCACCCAAGACTTATGGCTAAATGGTGCACTTCAGAGTAATGCACTTGAAAAGACCTAGACCTGCAGTGATGCGAGTGAGAGACTGAGTGAATGACTGTTCATCCACCTCTCCTAAGGTTTTTGATGGATTTGCTGGACTGACTCTCACTGGCAGAGAGATCTGTTATCATTTGCCCACCCATTGATTTCCATCTTTATCACAGCGTCACTTAACCTTTCAAGGGGTTGACAAAACATTTTTGCTCTTCATTTTATTCCATTCTCAAGTTCTAATGGGTAAAACTATTGGGAGGGTTGTCTCTTTTTTCTTTTTTGGCCACTACAGTTAAACCACTTTTTTCAGTCAGCATGACCTAATTTGGGATTTCTACTTAGAACAGTAGTTCTAAGTAGATTATTGTCAAATGACTTGTATACGTCATAGCCGTCGCCATTTGCCTTAGTGCCAAATGCTTCTTCGGTGTAAAGTTATCTTCAGTAAAGGACTGATCAGCACTATCCATTAGTCTATATAAAGATCAAAGGCTGACCACAATAAATCCGGGGGTGTGAATAAAAATGAAAAAAAAAAAGGCAAAGAATGATTCTTTACATGCCAACTGCCTCCTGAGAAAATGAGTGTCATTCCTAGGTTTGGCATGATGTCTGAACCCTGCTGTATCTGTTCCCTTCTCCTTAGCGGCTGTATCCTAGACAACCCAGTCACATCCAACATTCTGTGTCACAGGCACATGCAGTTTCATAGCAGGCCTGAGTGTTCCAGGCAACTCCACTCTCAGACATGGAGAGAAAAGTCTCACTTCAGTTAACTCATTAGCCTCTCATAGCTAGAGCTTGAGAGTGAGTTTCCAGAAAGTCAAAAAAAAGACAATAAATGCATTCATGGTTTGGTTAAAATATAGTTATCCTTCTGGTTAATGCTTTAAGTAAGGACTTTATATATTTTAGTACACTGTGACTCTTAAAAATCCACCAGCACTGCTTATTGATTCTATTTCTTGTTGCTTTCGAGTGTCAGGTAGTCACTATATATATATATATATATATATTTGGTGTCGCAGCTCTGACAGCAGCAGCAGGCCGAGGGAAGATGGACGTCTGTAGATACCTGCTGGAGCAAAGGGCACAGGTTCAGCAGGTGAACAGAAGAGGAATGTGTGCACTCTTTTGTGCCGTGAGACAGGGTCACTGGCAGGTGAGACACACATGTACACATTTGCACATACAAAAAGGTCTGTTGTGCTTTTTAGGTTTTACACATTGAGCATGTATTTTCTTACTTAATCAAAAGTACAGAATATTTATCATAGAAATGCGAATAATATTTGTATGACTGTTGCATTAAACAGTCAGGAAAGACTGAATGAAATTAAAGTTGGGAACAAAACAGAAAAAGTGTGCAGAAAGGGCAAAGCCAAGGCCTCGCCATATTACCACCGCATTACATTTCATATCATCTACTTGTATCAAATGCTTTGTGTGATTTTGGATGAATTATTTGTGTTAACCTTGTTATTGTCTTCCTGAAGAATTACTTTGGTTACTGCATCTGGCAATACTGAAATGTGGCAGTCAGATAACTGCAGGGAACCTGGAAAGTAATTTAGTTATATCACCAGGGTAGCTTTTAAATCATTCTGTGTTCCCAAATCCCCCCCACAGGTTAACGTAAATGCATAGCACTGTAAATGTTATCTCCTTAACACAGGCTGGTGAACAAAGAGAATGCATAATGGTGCCATGTAATGTATAGTTTGCTTGTTATAAGGGAGGTTGTGTAGCACAAATGAATAGCTGAATTCATTAACAGCTAAATATGGTTGAGGAGTTTCGTAATACTATTGCATGTAAGTCTAATGAAAAATATTAAAGACATTTGCATACATGTAATCTAATGCCAAAGAAAGAAAGGGTATTAGCAATAAATATTGGATATTACTGCTAATACCTATGAGATATGCTTTGAGATGTGCGCGTGCACACACACACACACACACACACACACATTTTATATGTTAGTGTTAGTGTAGTAGCACCACCTGTTGATACTGCTTTGTATGATTATAAATTCTTTAACACTACAAGTTGTATAAGAATGTAGGTTCCTCGGGGCTTTGAGTGTAACCATCACAGCAAGTTTGGCAGTACTTGGCAATGATGCATGTAGAACAGGCATACCTATAACACCTCCTCTTTATCTCTGTGTGTTAGGTTGCAGATGTGTTGTTGCAACATGGTGCAGATGTGAATGGGAGTGATAAGCAGGGTCGCACGTTACTGATGGTAGCAGCATGTGAGGGCCATCTCAGCACTGTGGACTTCCTGATCTCTAAAGGTGAATGACCTAACCTGCTGCCATTAGTTCTGAAGCTGAGGAGCTATGTGGGGTTTTTTATTTTGTGTAATATTATTTTAACACATTATAATAAGAATTGTAGAACAGTACAATGCCAGTGTGCTGTGTAGATTTAACAAACTGATTGACCTCAGTTTCAAAATTCAGTATCTTTAAATCGATACTGTGTAACATCCTTTTAATCACAGGCCTAAATCACAGACTGTAGTTGTCGCTGCTGCTTTAAAGGCAATATTTTTTCCAGGTGCATCTTTAACATCAGTGGATAAGGAGGGGTTAACGCCACTCAGCTGGGCATGCCTGAAAGGACATAAGAATGTGGTTCAGTTCCTGGTGGAGAAGGGTGCAGTTATAGACCACTCAGACAAGAACGGACGCACTCCTCTCGACCTGGCTGCTTTCTATGGAGATGCAGAGATTGTGAGTTACCTGAAACAGAGAAGCCTATTATTTAGACCAGTTGAGTAAGATACAATCTGACATCTGACTTTTTTTTTATTCTTTATTTATTAGTTAGCACCAAGTTCGAAATGTAACTATTGAAAGTTGTGAGTAAACTATGACTAAATGGAATAATGGTATGTCGCTCTGTAGTATGTGATATTTTTAGTTTATTTTTAAGTGTGATACACATGAACTGGGCACCTGAAGACACAAAGGATGAGATGAGCTCAGTAAAAATAAGTGAGGAGAAAGCCATTCAGAGTTCCCATTTGATACTTGTGAAATAAGGTGATCAGATTGTCTTGTAATAAAGGTCAGCCGTCCACTCCTATATTAAAAAGATAGATTTCTGTTGTTTTGTGTGTGTGTGTGTGTGTGTGTGTGTAGGTACATTATCTGGTGGAGAGAGGAGCCGTGATCGAGCATGTGGACTACAGTGGCATGCGGCCACTCGATCGGGCTATAGGCTGCAGAAACACTTCAGTGGTGGTGACTTTACTCAAGAAAGGGGCCAAACTAGGTGAGTTTAAACATGATAAAATGCACTCAGCCGTGTGAGGATAATCATGTGAGTATTGTAGTTTCCACAATTCTGAATATTCTTCCCCCAAAACAATGGCCAGATTGTATTCTGAAGTATCTGCAGAATGTACGTATAAAAAAAAAACAGGACCAGAGTCTCATAAACATGTTGAAGTAAAATAAAGGATAAATGAAAAATATACTGACAGACATAAAATCTGCGTATAGTTCAAAATAATGGTGTCTATACCACGATGAATGGCTTATGTATTACTGCCACTGAGGAAAAACATGTAGTTCATGAATAAATTCCCACAAATTTGGTAATGTGGTAAGGATTGGAATGGATTCTCTCTCTCTCTCTCTCTCTCTCCCTCTCTCTCTCTCCCTCTCTCTCACACACACACACACGTGCACACACACACACATACACACGAACAACAGTGACCATTAACAACAGCCTCACAGTCCTTGTGTTGAGCAGCACGGAATCTATTACGAAACTCCATCACAATACCAGCGTTACAATACAAGATTTATCGCTCCCATTCATGCACTCGGCCCTCATAAACCTCAGTATATAAATAACAATAAATAAGATAATATGGTAATAAACTACATTCTTGAACAGATGGAGCCTAGCATTCAGATACACACAGGGTATGAGAGGGAGCCATATACTGCAATTTTGCTTCTCGTTTCTTTGCACGTAATTGTACTGTGAGTTGGTGGTAAGTTTTAGACTGCCACACAAATAACAAAAAGTATGTATGCGTTTGTGTGTGTGTGCATGTATATGTGTGTGTGTGTGTGTGTGTGTGTGTGTGTGTGTATGTATGTATGTGTGTATATATATATATATATATATATACAGGTCCTTATCAAAAAATT
>JAQMCW010000034.1:16055445-16066627 GCA_030068335.1 Chrysichthys cranchii
TTATCAGTACATTACAGAAAATAATGAACTTTATCACAATATGCTAATTTTTTGAGAAGGACCTGTGTATATATATCTAAAATCCAAAATCTAAAATAATCCAAAATCTATGATCACCACTGACTTCCTCTTTGTTGCACTAAGTAAGGAATTTTTGTCTTTGCTTGTCTTTCACTTCTACCCTGTTTTACTTTTTTCCTCCCTTAACTGCTTTCAATAAAACTGTCATAAGGCTACAGAACATCTCCTTATGATCGAACAGGTACAGTCTTTAGGTAACTTCACTGTGATTCTGTTACAGAGTAAAGTTTTTCATCTCTTTTGGAGGTTAGTTGGAGGTTTAGGTGATGAACCTGTTTCTCTTTCTCCCTGTGTAATGTAGGTAATGCAGCGTGGGCGATGGCCACGTCAAAGCCTGACATCCTCATTATTCTACTACAGAAACTCATGGAAGAGGGCAATCTGCTCTACAAGGTAAGGGCTAAAATGAATAATTCAGGTCAAGTCTGTAAGTAAAAGAGAGGCTGGAGATGTATGACTCTTTCATATGCGTTTTATGAAATGAGTCTGCCAATCACTCTAACTGTAAGAGTGCATTTGTGTTATTATTCACTTAAATGCCTAGTGTTTCTGCAAAGTCCTTTGAAAAAGTTTTTACTTTTACATGGCAGCTATAAAATAAACAGTTCATGTTAAACCTAAAGCTTGAGTTCAGTGTGAAAGCCTCAGGTGCTTAGTTGCATCATGAACACCTTCTGAAGTAATTTGACGAATGAACTCGAATACAGAGCAAATTCACCGTGATGTTTTAGTGCCAAATCTCCACTACTCTTATCTCTTGGACACTTATTAAAATGAAAATGACAATTTATGATCTTCAATTAACTTATCAAAGTTTGCCCTCTAATCCATGAAAATGCAGTTTGAGAAATGCCTGATAAGAATCATTTAATAAGAACAGAGGATGATTGGAGTAAAATGAAAAGAAGATTGAGAGAAAGTCTGTATGTGTGGTACACTGATTGCTGTGTGACATTTAAGAGATTGAGTTTTGTGTCTGAGAAAGAGAGAGAGAACAATTCTGAATCGAGTGATTGATGCAGGGTGAGTGTGTGAGCTGCTCTGTATGACTGATGAGTATCTGACTGCTCTTTCTTCTTGCTCTTTCTTCTTGCTCTTTCTGTTCCTCCTTCTATTCCTCCCCTGCCTACCCATTCAATCTCTTTTTTTTTTTTTACTTTTCTCTTCTCATCCAACTGCTTACGTCTCTCTCTCTCTCTCTCTCTCTCTCTCTCTCTCTCTCTCTCTCATATTCTGTTTCAGAGAGGGAAGATGAAGGAGGCAGCTCAGAGGTATCAGTATGCACTGAGGAAGTTTCCCAGAGAAGGCTTTGGTGAAGAGCTGAAGGCATTTAGAGAGCTGCGAGTCTCTCTGTTCCTCAACCTCTCACGCTGCCGTAGGAAAACCAATGTAAGCATCAGGATTAAATATACACGTTCTCCTATCTGAGATATTGGGAAGCTTACTGTAGTTGAAATAAAAACAAGAGCCCAGCTTGATAGGATATTTCAGGTGCCGTGTAATCAGTATTTCATATGAAACAGTCGGCATGTTGCTTGCATCTGTTTTGAAAAGCATGACTAATAAAAGCCAGGAAATTTTATATTTTTGTCACATATTACTCTGTTATTATTTGTCACATATTACTACATAAGACTCTATTAGTCATATGTACTCTGCACTTAATATCAATAGAAATGATACATTAAGTATGTTTTGTTTTAAATATATTTAAATACATTTATTCTTAATATAGTTACTATGACCACACAGCATCTAGGCATCTTGCTTCCTACAATATGGCAATTAGCAGCTCAAATTTAGAAGTATTTTACCATGCTGAATATGGAAGATCTTCACTGCATTGTTTGAAGCTCTTGTGCTCTCTCTTTCATGCAGGACTTTGGCCTGGCTGAGGAATTTGCCACAAAGGCTCTGGAGCTGAAGCCCAAGTCTTATGAAGCGTACTATGCTCGAGCTCGAGCCAAAAGGAGCAGCAGGTACAAGAAGCTAACTTTCTCTATAGGCAATAAATACAGTCTAGACTGTAGAAAACTTGAAATCAAGTTAACTGTGATCGCACTGTTATCTTTGTACAAATTCAGATTTTTGTTGTTTTCCTATAAATTGTAATTCTTGCACACTTAAAATCCTTCAATATTTCCCGTCTCTTCCACTTACAGGCAGTTTACTGCGGCATTAGCTGACCTACATGAAGCAGCCAAGCTCTGCCCAAATAATCGCGAGATTCGCCGTCTCCTGGCCCGAGTAGAGGAGGAGTGTAAACAAATGCAGCGTGCACAAAATAAACAGGGAGTGATGAGCCAGTCCACGGTGTCCCAAGACTCTGACCATGAGCATGAAGAGGGGGAGGAAGAGGACGACGTAACCGAGAACAGCTTAAGTAGGGAGTTTCATGAAGAGGAGGAGTCTTCCAAAATGGACACAAGAAGTGAAGCCTGGTCCCAAAGCTTGTACTCATTTAACCGGACACTGCCAGAGTCAAACTCTCCTCCTCCTCCTCACAGGCAGAGCCAGCGGCAGCAGCAGCAGCAGCGAGAACCTCTAACACACAAGAGCCTGATTCTTCAGCCCACTAAACAAGCCCAGATCGTCAAAACCAACCAGCACCTGAGCTCCACATGCCCAGTGGGCACTAAGACCCAGTCACAGAACCATGGCTCCTCCAGCCCAGTCCCTAGTCGCCACATGCTGAAAGCAGGGCCAGGCATCGACATCAGCCCTTTATCGCCCCCTAGTGAAGTGGACAGGTGTCCTCTTCCTGCCACAGCTCACCATGACAGTGAAAGGGTCCTGCTGTCTGAGGCTTTTGTGTCTTGCAGCTCAAACAGGGCTCCAGAGAGACTCCTGGCCCACTCAGTGAGCTCCTTAGAGGGCCTGACTCTGTCATCAGGACATGGAGCTCCGGCGCACGAGCTGAGGAAGGAGACCATTCAGGGAGCAGGATCAGGCTCTGGATCTCAGCCAGGCAGCATGAGAGTGTCCAGCTCCACCAGCAGCCTGGCATCCAGCAGCAGCCTGTCAGACAGCGGTAAGATGCATGGGCCAGACGTTCGCACCAAAACCTGCGTGGACAAAAGCAAGCCTGCCAACCAAGAGTACAAACCCAGACCTTTCATGGGCATTATGGACAAAACGGCCCGCTTTCAGCAGCATCACCATCAGCAGGGCCAGCAGCCAGTGTCCCGCGCCTGGCAGAGTCACTCAGACAGCCACAGCATGTCCTCAGCAGGAGTGAACAGTGAGCTAGCCTTTGCCAAACCGGGCAGCAGTTACCCTGAGCAGCTTAAATCCTCCTCTCAGGGTGTTGCTTTGGGGAGTCTGCACAATGGCAGTCTGCACTGTACACCATTCACTGACAAGTTCTGTCAGGCCTCCGCCACCTCTTACAAAGAGCCCAAGCCAGCGGTGGCTATGGCACATTCCTACACGGACAACAAGCCCAAACATCCCAGCTTAAGCCGAGATAATCCTGCCATTCATGTAGCTTCAATGAAACCAAAGCGATCCTTTATTGAATCCAACGTATAAAGCCCATTCATAATGCAAACAGAAATCCACTGCTCCTCACGCTTTCACTTACTCACCCATCTCTCTTTCTCACAAACTCCCAGCAATTACCTTCAACATTAAATAAAGGGAATTTGGTTTTAATCATCTTTTTTTTTTTTTTTTACACTGTATTAGGCCTTACACCTAAACCATATTTAAGTTTTACTTTAAAAAAAAGAATAATTTTTTCTACAATTTCTTTTTTGTATTCTGTAAGGCAAAAGTATGTGCTAATATCAGACTTCAGCCACACTGGAAACAAACCACTACATAAGCCCACACACAGCACTTTACAAACCAGTACTGCATATCGGTCAAGTGCTCATAATACACACAACAGGTTTATCTGTTGACATTATGTCACTGGTGCTGAAACATAACAAATACAATGTGGCGATTAATTACTGAAGAAAGAATAGGAGAGGTCAATAATGAATAGACAGTTTAACCACTAGAGCAGGCTAGCTTTGAACCTGTGTGAGAATAGCAGCTTATTTGTCATGCTCTAACCAGCTAATCAGGCTAAAGCAGGCGTGGTGCAGGTCGAGGAAATGCTACACTCTACTCCAGGACTGGACCTGACAAATGGCTTTTAGCTTTGTAAATAATACTTGTATTTTTCAAGCCCTTTATTTTATGTAAAAGTCTGTCATTGTATTTGACTCTTTGGAAAGTTGAACGTGTTAAGTTTGTGTGTTATTTTACGCACATTTTTTTTTTAGTTGAGATGTTTGAGGTTATTGAAAATAGATCTGTTTGTATGTTTGTATGCTACATATAAATCTGCCCTATAATGTTCAAAGTTAAACTTCTCTCCTCCTATGTGCTTATTGTTCTGCTGTCTGAGATAATTTATTTACAGTGCCTATGGCTTGGTAATTGTAAAAGCAATATATTTTATATCGTTATTTTTGCACAGCTGCTAAAATATTTCAATAAGGAGCTCTATGGAGATGACCTGGGTGTGAAGTGCATGTGACGGTTGCCATTTTTAATAAAGAGGAAATGCAGTATAAAATGAGAGATATTAGGCTTGGGGGCAGGAAATTCTATTTTAATAAGTATTTTATTTGCAATTGTTGCCATGTTTCAGTAATGTGAACTGTATTATTGTTTAATTACATGCTGTAAAGATGCATTACTGCCATTATTCAACAAGAAATAATAAATCTCACCGATAAACAGCCAGCCTGCATCCCTGTTATTCTGTTCAGTCCAAGATTCAGCACAATCTGGCACCATTTACTGTACTTATTACCATTTTCTAAATGGAGAAAGGGGCTATGTGCTAAATGTGCTTTAAAAAAAAAAAAAAAAAAAAAAGACGGATAATTTGACATTTGTAACCCACCCATCCTTCAAGTCATCATAAATATTGGAACAGGTGATTAACATGTGTTTCTTGTTAGAGTGAATGTTTAAACAATTAATAGCTCAAAATGTCTACTTTTGTTTGAGCCATGGGTTCCACCTGTAAAGACTGTGTTTGTTGTTAAAAAGATAAACCAACATAAACACCAGAGCCACATCAAAGCCAATTACAAGCATTAACCCAACACAATGATCCAGCATGTTTTAAAAGAAAAATTTGTGTAATAACAAGGAAAACAACAGCAGTTGATTATAAGAACATTGTGATAGCTATGAAGAAAAACTAAAAAACGACAGTGGCATCACCAACAACCTTCCCAGGGCAGGCGTGAAAGTGTCATTTACACTTGTGACATTTGACAGATGTGACTTGTCAAAGTGCCTTGAATTCTGTCAATAAATACTCCCTGATACTGGTTCACTAGGTCACAGACTAAGAGTACTATCAGTCTAAAAAAAAAACTTTGTTGGTAATAATATAGGAAGAAGAGCACACAATAAATTTGCTTTTAAAGGTGCTAATTTAAGTACTCCATGTAGCTTTCCTCTGTACCCTTTGAGATGGCACAGTGGTAGCCTAGCGGTCAGGGCATTGGCCCTTCAATCGGAAGGTTGTGGGTTCAAGGCCCAGGACCAACTGAGGTACCCTGAGCAAGTTATCGTCCCCAAGCACTGCTCCCCGGACGCTGTGCTGCTCGGCTGTCCCCTGCTTCACGAGGTGAATGGGTTTTGTGTGAGTGTTTTAAATATGATGCAGGGAGTTAAAGGAAGCCAGCTGAGGGAGTGTAGCAATCGAGTGCTGTGGGAGACCATAGAAAGTTGAAAACACGTTGTAGGCACACCTACTAGGAGCAAGTTGATGGTTCATGGTTACCCTGAGTTTGATTGCAGTGGCAGAAGGTGAGATCTGAGAGTTCTTCAGGGAGATCACAAGGTTCTGACATGGGGATGAATCATCTGGCATAAACAACAGTTTTGCTGGGATTAAGCTTCAGATGACGAGCTGCCACCCATGATGAAAAGTCTGCCAGACATACTGAAATCTGAGCAGAAAAGTGAGTGTCTGTGGGAGGAAAGAAGAGGATAAGTTGAGTGTCATTCAAATAGCAATGGTTTGGTACATGTAAAACTCACGTGAGGCTATGAACTCACCAAGAGACTGAGAATAGAAAGAGAGAACAGAGGAGGACCAAGTCCTGAGCCTTGTGGTTGACTGGGCCAAATGCTGCTGAAAGAACTGATGAATGTGCCACTCTGAAGCCGGACTTTTTAGGATCTTGGAGGTTGTTCTGTGTCAGACAGAGAGACAGTTAGTAGTAGACGGTGTGTTCAAGGATCACAGTTGATGCAATTGATGACCACAAGATGCTAACCATTCAGCAGCAATAAGAATCAGGAAGCCAGAATAGAATTCAGAAAGAAGTACTGAGATGAACCACAAAATTTCTGGAACCAAGATTACCCTTTACCAAAGGAAAAAAGGACCTGCTCAGGATCCAAATCATACAAGCTCAGCAGTCATGTACAGTGGATGTAGTGTCATGGCTTGGGCATGCATGGCTGCTTCTGGAACGGACTCACTAATCTTTATAGACTCATGATGGTAGCAGCAGTATGAATTCAGAATTCTACAGAAACATCCTGTTGGCCAGTTTACAGAGAAATACACCCAATCTAATTGGGAGGAACTTCATCATTTAGCAAGCCAATGACCATAGTGAACAAACTGCCAACAAGTACAACAAAGGACTTCATCAGGGGGGGAGTTGATTTTAGGTTTAGGTTTTAGGTTTAGGTTTTAGACCGGCCAAGCCAGTCACCAGACAATAACCTGCATTTCACTTCCTAAAGAGGTGCCTGAAGGAAGAAACCCACACAAAACAACTGGACAAAGCTGAGGTACAAGCCTGGAAAAGCAACACAAAAGAAAAATGCAAAGGTTTGGTGGTCTCATTGGATCACTGGCTTGATACAGTTACTACAAGACATATTTCAATATTTATTTCTAATATAATTAGTATCATCTATAATTAGTATTCCAACTAAATATTATTTACTTTAAAAAAAAATCTGTTCCTAAACCTTTGCTCACCTAAGAATTGGGTGCCATGTTTCATCTATCATCTCATATTCAACTTCTGATCACAAAGACAAAAATGCTTTCAGTGTATAGCAAGAAATTAAGAATTAGCCTTGCTGTTCCAACACACCTAGAGGAGATGGTATATCCCATCAGTACAAAACAGGTATGGGGTTAAAGACACTAAGGTAGATGTCGTTTGGTTCAGTAATCCAATTTGTACAACTGTTAATAAAATAGCAGAATAAAAACATATTTTACAAAAATAAATATACACAATGAAAACTGGAACTCAATCATCATCCCCTTTGCTTTTAATTTTCAAATTTGCCTTCAGACTTTGCCCCACAAAGTACCTGACTAAGTGATGCTGCATGGTGTGAGAATGTGAAAGGATCTGCTGAAAATGAATGTCATTCTGAACATAGTTACAATCAGTGAGTAGCTCTACAGAACCCCAAGGCCACTCAGTACGTTGTGTGGGAAGTAATGATGGTGCAGGAAGCAGGACGTTTATCACAGCTGGATCAACACTGCCAATCATTCCAGTCCTCTCAGTTTCGTGTCTTCTAGAAGTAGCCATCTATTTTGCTGAGGGCCATGCATCAAAGTCAGAAATGTTCTACACTAAGAGCACAAATGTATAGAGGACAGCATGTGATCTTCCTTCAAATGCATTTTGTTTAGTGCTGAAGGTCTGTACTACCACCAGAAAGCTTTTAGTATCAAGGCAAAATGAGCACAGCCCAGCAGATGGATGGGTCATTTAGCTCTCTCTGCTATCTGTCTAAGCTGTATTAGTAAAGTTAGGTACTTGGAGTCATGATGGGAACCGAATTGCTCGAACAGCACAGTTATTTTCGAAACATCCTTTTTGGCTGCCAGTTTCTTTGCCACATATTTTCATTTTGTCTTCTTTTCAGCACTATTTTAGTTTTTAGTCAATATTTTATTTATTAATTTTACTAATAGCTTATATACTCAGTGACCTTTAACAGGTTGCAGTACAGGAAATGCCAGCATTTATTCGATCTTCATTTAGATGTTTTAACATGTGTTTAGATAGGCTTTTATTTATATTGCTCACACAAACATTTAGAAATGCAGAAATTGTTTCATGACAAACTATTTAGATGCAGAGATCACCAAGACAAGACAGAGGGACATGAGCAAATGAACAGCAACACCCACAGACACACCTCTATGTGTTGCCCTGCGGTGGATTGGTGACCTGCCCAGGGCGTATCCCGCCTCTCACCCTATGTCAGCTGGGATTGGCGCCAGCTTCCTCCCGCGACCCTGAACAGGATTAAGCGGCAGAAGACGAAGACCCACAGACACGCAGCCATAATGAACTGTTCATGACCTTCTGCTCACAGGAACCACTTTGAAAAACGAGGTACCAATCAGAGACTACAGCTCCTTGTTAGCTTCCTTGAAGTCACAGTAATTCTACAGGCAAAGCAAAGCAAACTACAATTTCAGTATAATACCAGAGCTGTCAGCTGGAAACAAACTTTGCTGGAAAATGTATTTTGTATTATGAAAAACCCTGTTAAGTCTACAACCAGAAAATAAAGAATAATAGGCGTTTGACTTGTGCATGAACAGAAATGAATCCTGTAAAGAAGTGCTTCATTGCCTCTGCGGTCGTGTCTGTTAATAAAACACTTCATCACTTCAAATCAAGCTTCTGAAATTTCATGGCCAGGCAGACAGGCAGCTTGTCTCTGTAGCATTTCCAGCATAAATGAAGATAAATGTAATAAGCCTGATCCTGCAGTCATTCTGCATCACAGATAAATCGGGAAAGCACTTCAATCTGTATGATTGTATGTTTGTGAATGTGTTTTGCTGCACCAAAGCTCTCTGAATGAAAATCGCACAATGCCTGATTAGTTTGCTTTGGGAAAGAGTGAAAAAAAAATACCCCACATATCCCTGAGTTCCTAAAGATTGCATTTTCTGATAATGAACTACAGACGCAGGGTTTACAACCACAGTAGCTGTTTTCCCTCCACAGCAATCAGGTACAGGGAGAGTGGTTTTAAAATAGCGTACTCATTTCTCTATTATAATGTGCAATGACTTTGGTATGAACCCAGAAAATAACAGGCAAAGCAGGCCACCGCTACTGTGCAGGTACAATGTACAGGTATATAGATATAGTAAAGCTCCCCTGAAGTACAAACAATGGATTTAAAGCTTTAACAGCTGCTTAAGGTCCAACTTGTGGTTTTTTTAAACACTATGTTCATTTTGCCAAATAACATTTTATTCCTTTTTTCCTAAGTGCAATCCAAGCTTTTTAGCTCTTGTTGAGGGTTCCTCGCAGAATCCAGACAGATACAAGACTATATTACTGGGTGTAGTTTAAAACACTGGTAATGATGGCATCTGAGCAATGCCTCACAAATAATCTTTCCGAAATAAATTCTGTACACAGTGATCAATCTTTTAGAGGCTCATTATTCACAGAGGAACACAACAAAATCATAAGCTCTTATATTTGAGCTCAAGTGTCATTCTGTGAACCAAATTTCTCAATTGTCATAGTTTTCAGGTCACACGAACAAAGCTCTAGAGATGATGCTTGCTCATGTGCACAGAAGCCATGATGCGGAGAAAAAACATTTCGTTTCCTCACACATCTGTTATGATTGTGTTATTTGACTGTAAATTACAGGCTTTTGTGAATACACTAGATCCCATTTGGAGCTAAAGCACACAATCTACAAGCTGCCAACAAACTGCCTTTAGCCTTCGTGAGTGAGCTTCAGCCAGCTGAGGCTTCTGAGTGTTAAACAGAAATCAGGCAGTATTGTAGACGAGCTGCAATCTGTGGCATTTGAAGAGAGTGGTGTATTCATAAAAGAAGGTTATGTACTAGAAGCAGCTGAAATAACCATGCATTATATTGAGGTGATGCAGAACATGTTTCAAGCATTACATTTCTTGAAACCTTTTCTCATATTCAGTTCAGTCGATTATGTTTTTTTTGGTATTCTGCAAGCGTTTTTAAAAGTGCATCCAATCCCTCTCGCCGTAGCCACAGTTCCACTTTTCTCCAAACAGAAAGTGGGTTTTAAAAGATGAGAAATTCCTGATATGCTCAATACAAAAGCATTACCCTGCCACATCTCATCTGCCCTCCTTGGCCCTGACAGCTGCCCTCAGAGGTCAGAAGTTTCTTCACAGGAGAACCTTAATAACATTTCACTGTCCTGTAAGTCTCTCTTCGTTCTTACTCTTCCAGTTTGACTTCCTCATCAGCGCTGGCCTGTCCTTGTCAGAGCCTTGCCTATAAAAGGAAAATAATGTACAGGACTATTTGAGAGCAGGCTCATGTTTGTCTCTGCTTCAGTCAGTCACTCTGTGTGTCTCAGTCTGTCGCAGTCATGAGCAAGTGCAGATCTCAGTAACGACCAGGCCTTGTTCTTTCCCTCTACTTGTTCATCTATCTTCCTCTTTTCTATGTCTCAGTCTGCCTCTGGGTTCATCACAGAGTCCACCTTCACTACAGACATTTCACATACCGGTGAAATAGGCTAAATTAAGGCAATAATGAAGAGTAGAAAAGAAAATTGTTGTTGTTTACCAAAGAAAAGCACGTGTATAATCTTTAATATGGTAAAGCTTTTTGTGAGGAGATGTTTATTTAACATTTCTTTGAAAGGAGCCTCCAGTGTCAGCTCTTAAAGTAAAGTTATTCCTATCATTTTTCCACATTGTGAAAGTCAGAAGACGTTAACATTTTGCCATTTCTAGGTACCATGACAAGCTGCATTTCTTCTTTTTTGTCCGTTGCTAGCAGCTATAACAAAAGCCACTTGTTCTGTCGATGTCCCACAACATTAAATATACAGTGAACCCCCGCAATATCGCGGTTCACCTATCGCGGGTTCAGTGCATCGCGGATTTTCACATTTTGATTGGCGGAATTTTTTGGCTTTTGCGGGACTCTGGAATATAAAATATAATTTAAAAAAAATGTTAATTCAAACATTAAAAGAACATTCATATCAAAATAAAACAGTATGCACTGTATTTCATCAGCGGATGAATACACAGTGGCGGTGTACGCCACTTCCGCTTCAG
>JAQMCW010000034.1:16079870-16105762 GCA_030068335.1 Chrysichthys cranchii
TTATAAATAATAAAAAAAATAAATACAATACATTCACTATAATAAAGTTTATATTAAAAAAAGAAAAACATCAAGTATATTTTTCACAGAGTGGAAAGCTCTTTTGTCAGTCCCAGCTGTAATTGATAAAAGTTCTGTAAAGAAACAGAATTTGTATTGCACTTGAAAAAAAAGACACCCTATATTATCTGAAACACTCTGGATTAATGTCATCATACCACACCATATCAACATGAGGGCTTGTACTTCAGGCTCTTGATGAAATCCAGTGAAGTAAGTGGGTAAAAGATAAATTTGAAAATGAGTGCTTGCTTGATCACAAATTGAAAGCAGCAGTAGTCAACTTCCTTTTTTTCCCAAGGATTTTCAGCCAGTTTTAGTTGATTTGTTTCAAGAGCTCAGTCCATCTCCGCTGAAAAAATCTCCTCATACTGTGTCCTGCACGTCCAATGTCAGAATCATCCTCATTGAACTTTTCACAGTTCTCAAAAACCAAGTTAACATCAATGATAAATGTCTCCAGATTCAGGTATCTGAAAATGAAAACACAAGCTTAATTAAAATGATTCCAGACCAACCTTATTTCAGGAAAAAGCAAGACAAAAAAAAACCCAGTTATTGAATTACTACTGCTGAAGACAATACACCCTACAAACTGGATACTAGTGGTAGTCTGAGAACCCACTGGGTGTTGTGGTTCTTTAAATCTATCGAACAACCAAAAAAAGGGCACACAATGTTTTTTAGGCAAAATTTCTAGCCAACTTGACACTTCACCATTAATATACTTCACCAAAATGATGAGTAAATGTCCTACAAAGATGATGTGGAGTAAAGGGCCAGTTTATAGCAGCTTTACAGCAGCTAAAATCTTGCTAGATAAGTGCAGTTTCCTCACTGAGTAAAAGTTTAAGGGTTTTTTGGATTTAGTTATGACCATAGTGAAAAGAACAAAAGTCTAAACAATTCTGTTTGTAATCAGATAGCAGAAAATCTTCTCTCTTTCCAAATACGGAGGTAACCATTTTAAGATGCTATAACTTTATTTGAGGCTAAGATACAGTATATGCAAAAGAGAAACAAATTTCAGTTCTAGAAAACCTGCACTTCTTAGACCTGTAAATATATAATAATTTTAATAATATATATTAAATTAATACCAAATAAAATAACACTAAATAATATAAATTTAACAACAGTGTTGTTTGTGCAGCGATACATACTGGCTGTTGGAAAGCTTCTCCCGAATGGTGGAGAAATCCATGGGTTTCTTGATGACTTTGCGGTATCCGGGGACTGATTTGGGATTGACAGGTGTCATAAATGGCCAGGCGTCCTGATGAGTTTGCAGCTCTGCCAAAAGCAATCTACACAGTAATAATGCACACACAAACTTTTAGACTACCAAATAAACAAATTCCAGCCACATATATTCTCAAAAATAAAGTAAATATGTAAATTTTATTTGTACAGCACATTTTAAACAATGTCTTTTGGCCTAAATGCTATATCCAGTTGCAGTCACAGGTTTACATGCATGGACATGAATGTTATGCCAATTTAGGGATTCAGTATATGTATCTACCCACAAATGTATAAACAAAGACTGGATTATACATTAGTATATATATATGTACACAATAGCTGACATTCTACCCATGAATGTTCACTTTGAGTGAAGTGTTGATACCTGCAGAGCTCCAGGTCTTTACTGTTGTCTCGGGTTGTTTTAGAATTTTTAACTTGTGTTGCGCTCTCCTGGTTAGTGGTGGTGGTACAAAGGTTGTCCTCCATTTTTCTCTTTCTTGCTTCCTTTCCTCCTTTCTTGGGTGTGCTGCTGGCACTGGTGCTGGCTGTGTCATTCTCCGAGCCCTCTCCTGTCACACAGACCTTCTTGCTGCGTTTGGCTCCAGACAGCTTTTCGCCCCCTCCACTGTTCCGACTGACCTGCTTTTTATTCTTCTGAGGCGAGTCACTTGCCTGCAGAGAAAGTGTGAGAGCAGGATGACAGACGATTATTTTAAAAGGGAAAAAAAAATTACAAGGTGCACTGGTGTGTTTTGGAAACGCGCTGCTGAAAACATGATGACTGTGGTTCAAGTCACCAGTAGTGAACAGTCTGTGTATATTAACATCCTGACATGCATCACATTAACAATGAGGTCAGTTTTTTTTTAAATTTAAATCTAAATTATTTTAGATTTCTTTTTTGTATATGTATTTTGCTGTTGTTATTTTAACTCAAAGGACAGCTTCCCTAACCTTGGCTATGCAGGCAGGGCAGAACCAATCTCCCTCAGGGATAGTAGTGATTTGGGGATTATGGCAGTACGTGTGGCATCCTTTATCACAGCCATCACACAACAGCAGCAGCTCTTCATTGTCCCCCTTCTGGCATAACTGGCAGTACTGACAGCAACACAACACAGCACTGACACTCAGCATTATCAGGGAACAAAGCACAGCTCCTCCTCCCTTTCATAATCCCTCACTGTGACTGTCATAATTGACCTTATCTATTCTCTCGATAGGAAGAATTGCCAATTGGAATAAATTAATATGATTTATTCACAACTTCTGTGGAGTGTTCCAGTGTATATGCATGTTCCTCACCACTTTCATGATGGATCTCTCCCATGCAATCGAACGCTGTAACTGCTGCAGACAGAGGGAAAGCTGGGCACCACTACGCACTTCGTTCAGTGCTTTCCTCCACAGCTTCATCCCAGGAGCTAAGTCTTCTTCACCTCTGAATAAGAAAGGTAGTTTAACAGTAACTGGTTAGAGAGAACATCCCAGCCATGCTCAATGTAATATGCACTTAAAAGTTACCAAATGGATAAAGTGTGTGCCTCTACATGGGCAAAACAATAATTTTCGGTACACTTGGTGATTTAAGGTGTTGAAGTTAATGTCCCACTATGATGGGTAAATAAAGACCGATGACTTCTTTGAAATCCCTCTCAGAGGCAACTATTTTGTTTCTGTTTACGGGATAAGAGCGCCTTTAAATTTCACCCAACATGGCACACTTTTTACTAGCTAAAATGTCACCAAAGAGGTATAAAGGTAAAGATGCAACACTTTCTAACTACTGTATCATTGTAATGTCATGATAATGTAATTGGAAATTTGACTATGAGAGTTACGTCTTGAAAGCCTAGCCAAATGCTTGTTGGTTTTGATCCCTCACTGTGGCCAAGAACCATGTATATTTACAGGAAAGGGCCATTTGACTGCTGAAAGATCAGTCATAAGCCATTCATGACATTTGTATTATACTGTATTGTAGTAGCTCTCATTCATATTAACTTTAAATCTTATAATCCTAATACTCACAATCTTCTTTTATTCCACTACATATGTACTATATTGTACAGTAAATTGCTTGTTGTAGCAAAAATGTTCAAAAATATTCTTTTCCCAACAAAAGTCTGGTGCATGAAATGAAGAGTGCCAGTGAGTTTGTATATGGCAAGCTGTTGATGAATGTGACCAAAAAAGTGCAACTGAAAACCATATATCCAGAGTAGTGAGAGGAGGGCAGGTGACAGGTGGCAGGTGGAAGAAAGAAAACCAGCCAGCACAAGTGGCAGGATGTCACTAAAGAGCGAGAGAAAGAGACAGCGAGAGGAGGACGCACACAATGATGGAGGCATCAAAATGCTGGATGACCTACCCGTCACACTCAGCGCTAGCTGTTGTTGCAGGAGCCGGTATGCTAACATTTCCCCGGTTATCCAGAGTGATCTGAATGGTGGTGCTTAAGGGGCTCTTCAGGTACCTTCTCTCGATGTTCCGCTCCAACCCGAACAGGCGCACCACTGCTATGTCCAGTGGATTATTGGCGTGTCTCACAATGTCAGTGCTTTCATTCTTGCACACAGCCTTGTGCTCATAATAGACTAGGTCTTCTCTCTCTGACTGTCGCTCTGTGGGCATCCAGCCCTGATCAACAGAAAAGACAGGAAATTGTACCCATTCGGTTAAATGTCCGTTTAAAGAATGGGTAAAAATAGAGGGGAAAAAACACTTACTTTTATCTGTAGGCTGGCGGAGGTAACTCTGCGCTCCAGCTCTTCCACCTGTTGCAACACAGCAATGTCCATATCCATGGCATGCTCCTCAACACACCATCTCTGCACTGTCTCCTCACACACCTGGCTCTGCTCCAGCTCACATACATCAATCACAGCAGCTATACAAATACAAAGAAGAGACACTGTGGTGAGTCTACATATCACCCCAGTTCAGTGGTGTTTTTTCCCCATTTCAGCTGTACATTGTTTAGTTAGCAGATCACTTAAAGGAGCAGTATGCAAGAAACTGCAGTTTCTTACAGTAAAACATTGACAAACAGTCTGATCCCACACACACCCATTCTGTTGAAGCTATATACAGCTGTTGGGTTGTCATCTAAAAAAGGGGGCACGCTAATATGAACTAATTTAAGGAGCAGAAAAATGTAAATAGAACAATCAAACTAGCCAGATACATTGCATGGCAATGCAGCAAATTATGCTTTAGGCGTTCTTAAGATTATAAACATAATATTACAATTTACAAACTTTTTTAAAAATCACAATGTGCACCTTTAGAGATCAGTAAGATATGGGGTTTACCGTCTTTGTTCTTGGCACAGATTTGAGTGAGGTACTCCATGTGTTTCTGGATTTGTTTCTGTAGGACTCTCTCTCTGATCCCACGAGGGTGACAGGCACTCACTATTCGGCTCAACGCTTCAGAGCTGGACACCTTCCACCACCCGGTTAGCATCTCTACAACATACACATATCGTATGTTTAAGCTAGTAAAATCTTGAGCTGTCACAGGAATATATGAATTCAGTGGTGCTCTCCTACCTTGTGGAATAGGCTGTGGGGAGGGGAGGTCCTGGCTTCTGGCCATTTCTAGAGCAGGGGATTTCTCACTTGATGGTACTGGGGACACGCTCTTACTGGTGGACACACTGGGAGTCAGGAAGGGGTCCCCTAGTCTTGGGGATGTGGACATGCCCTTGAAGGTCATATGTGGACTTATGAGTTCAGACTGCCAGAGAGGAAATGGCAGGTCCATCATGTGCTTCACCTGTAAATAAAAAGGACTTTTTATACTTTTAAAATGGCAGTTCAGTTTCCCAACCCAGAAATTCCATGTCTTCCATTCCTTTGTATACAAAAATAATAATAATAAAAATAAAAAATAAAAAAAACACACACACACACACCAAAATAAGGATTAATGAGCTCCATGCTGAATTTGGGGGTCGATAAACTACTGAATTAATCTAAACCAAATTGAGAAATATCTTAATTCTCATATCCTCTCCTTTTTCTATTTTGCTGTCACTTTGAGATTTCCTTGTGTGAAAGCAGTGTAAACAGCATACATACCTGAAGTCCATCTATTAAAAAGTTACAGAGTGGTACAGTAGCAGGAAGGCTGACAGAAGAGGAGATGTTCTGGCTGTTGCTGGAGGAGAAAGTGGAGGTGGGCTGGGTCACGCTGTTGTTGGTGGCAGGTGATGAGACTTTGGCACTGCAGGGTGATGGATTTGTAGAACAGGTTGTCAAAGAAAAGTTATCACATGGTGAACGTGGCAGCAGGCTGAACCAGTGAGCATGCTTCTCTGCTAGAGTCCTATAGAGTTGACCACTATGTAGATGATTTTGACGGTTGTCAGCATGGAAAGGGCTTAGTAGAAGAGTGCTGACCTCAGATTTAATTTCCTGGTTTAAGTTAGTCAAGAGGCTGTCAGGTGACGATGCTGAAGCATTTGTGGATAAGTGAGGAACAGTGGAAATTACACCTTGAGGATCACTGCCTGACTTCTTTGCCACCTCTAGCAGTTTGCTGAGTTTGGAAAAAGAACTTGGCTTCTGCAGGAACAGATTGAATGAACCATTCTCCTGCTGTAGATCCAGACAGGAATTGCCATGCTTTGCCTGTGGACTGTGATAAGGTTTCTTATCTGGCACCTCTGTGGGTTCCTCTTTCACTGAAATCCACTGAGCACTCTGCAAGCTCTCAGACTCTTTCTGAACCCCTTGTTGATCTGGAAAAAAAAAAAAACAAAAAACAAAGACAAACCCCAGTCATCATATCACTTTCTACATTTGAATCCACAATACAGAGGGGCCCAAAAAATGTATACACACTTCAACATGAAAAATATCCGCATAAATGCTATATTACTAGACTTCTATAGACATCAAAGGGTAGAATGTCATTGAGATAGGCTCTCATGCCTCAGTGGAAGTGTGGTGGTGGGCCATCTTGTTTGAAAAAACTTCCATAGATAACCACTGTTGAAGTGTGGATACATTCTTTGGGCCCCTCTGCAGTTACTGCTATATTATATTTAGTGTACTGCTATACTATATATTCCTATATTTTAATTACCTATGTGTTTTAGATGAAGGGCCATTCAGAGCAAATAGTTACATTATTCTTACCCTCTCTACTCGCTGTACTCTCAACAAACACCCCTCCACACTGAGGAAGGGCCCAGTAGCGTCTCTTATAGCGATCCTGCCCTAGCATCATTGAATGTAGTGACTGTGAAGACTCGAACAGCTTACGGCGAATCAGAAGCTGTTGCTACAAAGGACAAATATTGTCATTAAAATTTCGCAGTGGATCTTTTACCATCACCTCAAATGAATAGCACTAACAACAACAACAATAATTTTTGTTTATATGTGCTTACCTTGGTTAATTTCTCCATCTGTTTCTCTAGCTCTTCCACACTGGCTGCATGATCCTCATCATCCTGAAAAAACAACAAAAAACCTCCAGATATTCAAATTCAACAGATAGAGGTCTAATGTTTACAGCAAGCCAATAATCACATAAATATTTCTGAAGAAACATTTGCTTAGATGAAGGATCTCAGTTTATGACTCTCCATTCATCACAGCCACTTGCCTAATGTGCTCCTACATACCTCTTCCTCAAATGTCTCGGCTTTCTTGCGTTTCTTCCCTCCATCTTCCTCTTCATCCTCGTCCTCCTCTCCTTGATCATTACTGTCCTCATCTTCTTCATCATCTTCCTCAATTCCTCCAACTTTTCTCTTGCGTTTGTGACCAGCGGTAGGCGTTCCCATAGCCTGACTCTCTTCGCCTCCTATGCCGCTTTCACGCTTCCCAGTCCGCTTCGCGTAGATGCTTCTCAGTCTACATGCACAATTTTATCCTAATGACTTACATGTGAGTTGACACACATTTTACACTGAATCTATATCTTCAGTTAATCAAAATTAGATTACTCCTGCATACTACTTACTTGCGAAGGCTACTCTCAAAGACACATTTTTCTCGCCGTAGGTTTGTCATCTGGTCAATACTTTTGTCAATTTCCCTGCCAACCAGAGGAAAGAAAATCAAAAGAAATCCTAGTAATTATGTTAATAATAATTTTTCCCCCCGTTTTCTGGTATATATGCATGTGAGATGTTAAAGGGCTTACGCAACCACACTCCTACTGCTGGCCAGCTCGTTGACCAAGAAAGCCATCATGGAGGCTTTCTGAGTTGGGGTGTGAGCCTGAAAGCCTTTGGTCTTTAAACTCTCTACCAACGGTGCGAGCTCCGTCTGACTGCAATGAGCAGCCATGTAGATCTGCAAAATCTCTGACATGTTCTCCCGGTTTATGTCCACACTGGAAACATGCTCACCAAGAGCTGTTTTAGCCTACCAAACAGCATACATACAAGAATAAAATAAATACAGTATACAGAATAAAGTGACAAAATATTTTTTCAAAGCTGGTTATAAAAGCTTTATAAAAGAATTTTGTGTAAGAATTTCTTAGCATTTCCACAAAGATCCAAATTTGTTCTTGTCGGTGTTCATACTGAAGAATAGTTTCATATGATACATAGCTAAAGCACACAATAAAACGATATTGCAAAATAAAGATTTCATTTAAAAATAATGACAGAAAATAAATACACAACAAATCTATAAGAACTTTTCTAAAGATGCTGAATTTGAGCAATAGTATGACTCCAACTCATGGTATGATCATTAAGGAATTTGAGGTAGAGCAGGTGGTCTCTCTACAAGGTTATACATTTATCAGAGATATACAATTTTCTAATCCCTGGACATGTCCCCTATATAGTAAAATATCATCTCCGAGTTTCTCTGAGCATGATTTGTCATCATGTTGCTGCAGCAATATGGCTCCCAGCCCAAGCTCTGATATGTCCGATCTAATCACCTATGGCTTGGAAAGGGGACGTGTATAATTGACAGTGCCCTTGGCTTCGCAAAGCTTACATCCCTATATACACTCCTTGAGTCTTAATGCCCCTGCTGCATTCTTACCAGTGGCACTGCTCACCAGGTGCCATGTCTTATTGTAAGCAGGTATAACAAACCACCTCCTTCTTCTTGCACCCATGTCCAATATGACTGCCAATGGTATATGGTACCAATATGTACACAGTACACAGAATAATAATGTCAGTTCTTTTGGTAGTGCCAGTCTGGGCCAATGGTTTGTGGGCATCATTTTGCCCAAATCATATTCACGAGTGAAGGTTTATGCGTGTGTGCATGTGTGTTCACACTTGTGCTCCTTACCATTGATCCTGGTGGAAAGCCTGGATCACACACTGCAGCAGACAGCAGGCCACTGAGCAGATCCTGCAGCTGAGCTGAACTGGGGTTTAGATTGAGGAGTCCTGCCTGCAGCATGTGAAGTGTGGGCTGCTTAGCGCTGCGGTCTAAATGCAGCACCTTCCCAAAGCAGCGCAGGAACTGCATCACCATCAGGCAGTCGCCAAAACAGCTATCCGGTAACAGAAGACCTGGTAACCGCGACAGCTCAGGCAGAGCCTACAGGAGATGATGGGGTGAAAAGAAGGTGAAGATTATTTTACAAGGTAAACCCACATGCTCAGAATCACCCATAATATGTGTGGTGTTCTACTGATACACAGTTTGCTTTACACTGGCATCTTTCCCCTCAAAAAAAGCTAATTAATAACCATTGCAATGTATGTAGATGCCATCGCTTGAGTTGTAGTACGTTCTGTAGCCACTAGATGGCAATGCGGTAATCCAAATCCCATAGACCCATATTGATGGTAATAGATATAGAGCAGGTAATTTAACAGATTATGCAAATAAAAAAAATAAACAACAACAACAAAAACACACCCAGAATGACGAGTGGTAAAATCCCAAACTGAGATTTAAAAAAAATACAAACATTGTACATTTTGGGACAACTGGGGAATCACACCTTCTGATCTGGCAGACACAGGTCTTCATTGGGTTTGCTCAGCTCTTTAACTATCTCTAGCTCCAGCCGTCTGAGCTCCAGCTTGCGTTCTTTATTTAGGCGTTTCTCGTCTCTCTTTTCCTGCTTCAGACGCTCTCGTTCCTGTATCCAGAGTACACAAGAGTGACCACTTTGTAGCCAGAAGTCATTAACTATTCAACCTAGCACTTTCTCTGGAAATTACTCAAGGAATACATTTACAATTTGCAGCTCATTCACTTTAGAAATGAGAAATGGAGTGTGAGGATGACTGAGTGACAGAAGATATAAAGATGTAGGACAAGGGTTAATTATAAATGATCTTTGTGCACACTTGAACACAAAAGGAAAGATTTCTTATTTTGCTGAAAAAAAATGCATATTATTTTAGGAACAACAACAGTAATCATTGTGTGATTCCTGACAAACCTCCGCTCTTTTCCGAGCCTCCATGACTTTTATCAACATCATGTGCTGCTTTCGTCTCTCCCGCTCCTACGACACCATAAACACACCCTTTACCATCACATGCATAGACATAAATACATGCATGTTATGTACTTAGCAATAAAATAGAAAAACATGGATGAAAATAAAAACAAGATATTTTAGGTTAGCTCAGGCACAGGAAAGCTAAATCAAGTGCACCAAATGAAAAAGAACAAGGCAACAGGTAGATGCTAGACACACAGTGCAGTGTATGGAGGTAGCATTGCCAAGGTGTATAAATAAAGCAAATATGCAAAGCCAGTGCTGTGCAGATCTTCAACATCTGCCACTAAAATGCAGAAACTGTCTTTGGTTCAGACAAGTGTTATTCATTAAACTGAAGGTTTCTACATGCTGCCCTTTTAGAGCACAGTCAGCTGAACAAGGGAGGGAGATGTGGGAGAAGCCTTCACAATAAGTACTGTGTCCTTCCTCCCAGTTTAACAAAATCTGTCACTTGAACAAGTCAGACATTAAACTGATTAGACAGTAGAAGTTCTCTACATGGATATGAGAAACCTGTCAGTGCTGCATAATTTAAAGCCCAGAGTCAAGCTGGTTTAAGCCTGTATGATTTGTAAGTGTATAACAATTAAACAAAAGTTTTGGGAAAAATCCAACTAAAATGAATGATAATTACAAGTGCAAGTCCTTATGGTACCCATCACTATAAACAACTGAACAAATGAATCACGTTTATTTTACTACAAAAGCAAAAACCAGTCTCTTTGATGTCATGACTTGAATGAATTATGGATCAGTGGAAATCATCATGTCTTGGTAACATTACTTGGTCACTCTGCAAATGTATATATACATTATTTCTCTCTCCCTGGCACAGCCAGAAAATGTACAGTGTGTAACATAATGAGAGCCATGCAAAGGAAATGTATGCATGACAGCAGCCTGCTTACGCATTACAATGGGCAACCACATCACAAATAATTCACAACGTAGTGGGAGATGTACAAAAGTAAACATACCCATACCATTTCTAGTCTATGCCTCTCCAATTCCTGCCAGAAAGAGTTGGCAAAGAATTAAGAGAGAGAGACAAAATGACATTTAACCACCATCATGAGCAGTTCCCAAAGTGGGCAGTACCCCGAATAGCACAAGAACGTTAAAAGAATGAGCACTGAAACATTGGAAATATCCAAGAGAGAGAGCCACAGGAAATTGTTTCTGATCAAGTTGCCCTATATAGCAGACACAAGCTGAAAGACCTGTTACTGCATACCTGTTGCTTCAGAATGAATGCCTGTTGTCTGCGCAGTTCCTTCTCCTGAACAATGACAGTAGAAACAACACACAGGCGCACACACACGCACAGGGTGAACAAGAGCTTTAAAGACAAAAAAAAAATCAAGGGCAGAATAATTTGTTTTTTATTTAAATATATAAAAACATGGCAAGAAAGTCTGTTAACATGGTTGGCCCAGTATGGTAGCTTCAGATTGTGTGTCTGTGAGTGACTGTGTGTCCAAGTGTAGCGAAGCGGAACGACGGGAGTTACTCAAACATAGACAGCCTCAGTCTGTGCTGTTATTAATTCAGAACTGCCTGTTTGTCACAAATGAAAAATATATCTGAAGCCATACAAGTACGAGCCAACTAAGTTCATTAAAACAACACACCTGCACATACACACGAGCACAAAGAACACAGCAAGAACACCGTAATCACAGTCACCTTCATTCGTTTCTCAGCTTCTAGTGTTTTTGCATTGATGGCCTCTTCCTTCTTTTTCCTTTTTGCCTGAAAAACAGAACAAGAGGTTTTAGCCATCAGACTAAACTGCTGAAAGAAAGTGCTGGTCTGACATCAGTGTTTGCGGTTGATTTTATAGCAAATCTAATCATACAGACAGTATGTTTTTTTTCACCTACATATTCTGAGATTACCTGACCCCACAGACCAACCATGACACACCACTGATTTTTCGAGTAATACTAGTTACTACTGAGTAGCCCTACAACAAATTCACCCTGTCAATAGTGAAAATTCAATAGTGCCTTGAGTTAATTTTTTTTAACAAACCATAAAAAATGCATTATGAGCAAATATGCACTCTCTTGCTCTCTCTTTTTTTGATAGAATAGAATACATCACTGAAGCAGCTGGGGCTCTTGAATTTCTTTGTTTGTGTTTCCATATATTTGACTGTATGGGCCTACTAATGAACTCACTTGGGCTAGTTCCCCCAACCATGAAAACACATTATGAAAGATGACACAGCCTCTGTTTTTGGGAAGAAAGCAATACACTTACACTTTCTTTTTCTTCAAGACAAGAAACAGTCAGGAGTTTTTAGCCTGTACACAGTACTACACTCCTGATAATAGCCAGTTTATTAGTAATGATGCAGGAACATTTAAAATGAAAGCATCTTGTATTCAGCTCCTGCTTGTTAACATGAACCTCGTATTACCTAATCCTTTCTGGATGACACTTGATGTTAGCAAATTTACAAAGTAATAAAATATGTAATAATATTATTGTAGCAATTTCATATTTAAAAAAAGGTCTGTAAATTTTTTTTGCCTGTTCAAGTTTGTGTGAAAGATGAATTTGCTTCAGCTGAATCTTAATATGTTTAGTTTTATGTCATTATTAAAATGTACCAAATTCTTCATTTGTAATTTAAATATCAGACATCACTCTAACAGAGAGACACTAGATTACTCACTAGGAAAAAAAGTGGGCACACTAGCCAATTATAAAAACAATAGTTTGCTGCAGCCTTACTATTTAGTCAGAAAATGAGGTATGAGGATGTATGGTGAGAGAGATTTATTTCACAATACTGTGTAAAATTTCCCAACTAGCAAGGGCATTTTAATAGTTGTGTTCAACAGTAATCTGAACACTGTGGTTGAGATTTTCCTGTTTTGTGTGGGTGCGGGTGAATTTACTGAATTCAACATTTCTGCAAAATTGGCTGATTAAAATTACAAACATACTCCAGGTCAGAAGCCAGTCACTCTTTCATCCCATTAACTTGAACATGACAAAACACTTCAGGAGATTTAAAGAGAGGCATATCAGGGAAAGCAGAATTAGGTTTAGATTTAAATATGTGATTGCATGCTTTACAAGTGGTTGTTAATGTGGCTTATCAAGTGCGGCATCTTCACACTATGGGCAACAAAACTGCAGATACAATTCTGAGCTTGTTCAGTTTCACTCAGCTGCATTCTAACTGGTTTTGGTCTAGAATAACTACAGGGGTTTTTTTATCGTTCAGATATTTTTGATATTGTGAATAATAATACAAAAAGAAAAATAGTGAAAGTGCATTTTCTTTTAAAAACCCCTTAACAGTATAGACTTCTTGTATATATAAAATATAAAACTCTGAAGAGTACAAGAGTAAAACTTTTATTAAAAAACATTTTTAAAAGTTCATTCATTTTTAAAATCTTCGTTGTGTATTTACATTTACAGGGCTTCCTAAAGGAAAGGAATTTTGATCAATTCTACGACTGGTCTGTTTGTGACATGCCATTATAATTCTGAATCATAGTGCAGCTTCATTACAGACGTGTATCTTTTTACCTCAAGTACCTGTTGAGCTCGAAGCTCCTTCTCGGCACGAATCTGTTCAAGTCTCCTGACCTTCTCCTGTTAGGGTGCGATGAACATGAAAAAATGAAAGCAAAAACAAGAACAAGGTATATGTATAGCGTATATGTTGACTTTATTTAGGCATCTACTTTAATACAGTATGAAAGCAGTTTTAAAAAAATTGGTAATTTTGATTTAGGTAAAAAGTGAAAAATCCCAGAAAGTGCATGGACACACAAACACATACCAAAAAAACAAAACAAAACAACAACAAAACCAAAATATCTTTAGCCTAGAGATGTGGTTATACTAATAACAAACTGTCATTATTAAGCTATTGAAATGTGGGGTTTCTTCTGAGAGGTGGTGCTGTGCAGGCTTGTGTGCAACAGTGTGAGGAAATAGCATGAGTGAAGCCTCTACCTGCTGCTTTAGAATCTTCAGCTGCTCTTTTTGTTTGCGCTTCTCCTCTGCTGCCAGCAGGGCTGAAAGCACACAACACATGATTAGACCTAGTTCCTGTGCTACAGATTAAGCTGTGATTTACCCAAGATTCAGAGATTTATTTTGACTTGCAGGTTTTGCTACATCACACCTTGTCATAAGGAGAAAGTTAGTCACAATTACAGTTACGAACATGGGTCATGTGAGAGAATGCGGGGGGTTTGGATTTAAATCTAGAAATGAGAAACGAGTGCAGTGACGTCTGACTCATAAAGAATCATCTGAATCTATCCGATAAGTAAGAACTCAGGGTTTTTATAAACAAACATACCATACCATACACACTGAAAGATTTCTAAAGGACATGCTTAACAGGCATGTCTATACAAATTGTGTCCAAGCTGTGCAGTTTACAATTGCTTTACCTTTTTGTCTTTTGGCCTCTTTAGCAGCTTGTGCAAGAGCCCTTTTTTCCAGCTTTCGCATCATCTTTATCTGAGCGGTCTGCCGTGCAATCTCTGACCCAGAAAAAAAACCAGGAAGTGGAGAGTGAATGTTCATTTGCTCTTTACCCAACATAATGTCCAAAAGTCTACCAAGCTGCAAAAAAAAATACAGGAAGCATGCTGCTTTTGCTTATCATGCAGAATCATGGGTGTTTCTTAATGACACATCACCATGTCTGTAATTGCACAATACCTATGTTTATTTTACAAATTATAGCAAATGATTTTGTACAGCTCCTATTATACATTCAGATGCATGTGCTACATTCCATATATTCTGTCCTTGCAGGTTACAGACTGAGTAACCTTATTCCTTCATGCTAAAAGAGCTCTACAGTGAGCAGAGTGCCATTCAGAATCCTGAGAGCAACTGAAGAAGGTAGAATCATACCCTGTGCCTCCAGTTTTCGCTGTAGTTTAATCAGTGCAGCATTAGCCACCTCAGTCTCAGCCACACTGGGTGGTCTTCTTTTCCTTTGGCGAGAATGGAAGGGATCATCAGTACGCTGCAACTCCAGACTCTTAGGGCGACCTCTATGTGCCTCCATCGCCAAAATACAGGCAACAACTTCGTCCTCTTTCAGCAAGCACCACTGGAAACCCTGGAAATCAGCAGGACATAATCAGACCACAGAAGACAAATTAGTCATTAGTGATGTAGCAACAGCACTGTTTCCCAAACAATTCATTCCATAATTAGTGACAGGGTACATGCATACATTTCAGATCAGAAATATGAAAAGGTGATTACATCACCATAGCAACAATTAAAATAAAATAACAACAATGGAGATGGCCAAGCTTCTTGTCAAGAATCGCCCCCCACCCCCCACCCCCAATTATATATCATTTTGTAAATTAATCCCAATTTGTACAATCCAGCTCATCAGCCCTGCATTTGTCAACCCGTTAGTGAGTTAAGAGCTAACAGTTATTTCTACCACCGGAGGTGGAAATAATAGTGGTAATAAAGGCTGTTACATGGGAGGAAAAACATGACCTTTTAGTGATCTGTTCAGTTAAGTGGCAGTTTCATATTATTACAGAAATCAGTGTTTCCTGTTTTGTTCTGCTATTTCAGACATTCTTTATAATATTGCATAATTCACTTAACTGTCAAAATTGTAAAAGTGTTCACACACACACACACACACACACACACACACACACACACACACACACACACACACGATTACAACAGAATGCTCCCCATGCAGTCAGACCAACGAATATTTCCTCATTAACAGTTAAGCAAGAAATCACACTCAGTGAATATAAAATGAATAGTAAATCACCTCGGGTCCTTCTCGAGCTTCATAGAAGTTGCCAACCCTTATTTTAGCACTGAAGCTAAAATGGTCACGTGTGATCTCACTTATTCCATTTCTTGCCAAGTACTACAAATGTTCAAGAGAGAGACAGAATGAGGAAAACCTTATCAAAGCACCTAATTTAGATACAGTTTATACCAAGGTGCTGTTGAAATGTCAAATTTGATTGGCCATCGGATGTTGATTTATTTTCTTTTACAGCAGGTGTGACAATAATGCCAGGTCTAATTTAAATCAAGGTTTCATATTACCACATTATCATTTCTATAGTAACAGCTAATTCACAGGGACTTGTATAGCAGATGCTCCACATAATCTAAGCCTAATAAATGGAAAAAAGTGTTATTTAAGAAAGTGAAACATATAGCAATATTTATATGATAAAGCTTTCTGTGAAGAGATGTTTATTTAATATTTATGGAAGGAGTCCCCAGTGTCATTGCTATGTAACATTCAATAAGTTTTCTGTCATGGGACAGGCTTCAGGACAGAGGGCTTTATCTTATTAACTTTTGAGACAGAAAAAAAGAGAGCCTGTTGAGGGAATAATTATTTATTGCTATTATAAGTAATACCAGGAACTAGCTTGTCTCCCTGAAGTTCCACCACATATTAAATAAAACGGGAATAAAATTGGATCGTTTTTTTTTTTTTTTTAGGCAAGATCAGTTGAGCTCAGGAGCTGTAGATACTGGGATTCTGACAGGAACTGTAAATAAATCAGTCTGCAACAAGACTGCTTCTTACCTTCATAACATCTGGGTACTGTTTGAGTTTTTTGCCACAGGGAGCATAATAGGCCACTTCTCCCTGCACACGGCCGCAGATATTCCTGATGCGGATCTCTCTTTTCCACCTAGAAAGCAATGAATTAGTTCAGAACTGTACCAGTCACAATACTCACACATGCATACACACTGACTAAGTAATCGCAATAATTTGTCTTGTTCTACCTGACTAGTCTGTCTTAGTGAAGGTGTCAAATTCACTCACTGCAGAAACCTGGCACAACTCAGGCCAGTTATTCAAATGAGGTGCAGCAGGCTTGGCCAGCTGTGAGTCACACACTGGAACACTCTAGAGACCTGTAGTCACTGTGCCAACAGACTCCATCATGGGAGGAAGCATGGATGGATGGGTGGAGGAAGGACAGAAGCCAGAAACAGTGGCTCTTTCTTCTTTTCTCTTCTGGACAGGTGCCATGGCTTTAGTCAAGCAAGTCTGAGCCTGACTTAAGTGGAGCATGCGCCAAGACTATACCCTCCCCCTATTTTCCTTATCTTTATCTTGTCTTTTCATTTTCTCTACAAAGCACAGGTGTTTTTGATCATTGTACCAGCCTTCTTTTACTGTCTTAGGTGATCCCTTTTTGATGCTAGGTGTATCTTTTACCTGCATTACAGCTCTTTTACAGTGACTGGATGTCTTACCCGTGTTCGAGAGGTCTATGCAGTGCATGTTCATCTGTCACTCTTCTTTTCTTTGCTGAAAGTGGAAAACAACCACCAGTAATGAAGGCTCACAAACTTAACAAAGAAATTATGACCAAGTGAGCTCTTTTCTTATGTTCGTATAATCTAATTTCATGTGTTTTCCAGATTTTTTAATGGCAAGTGAAAACATACCACATAAAATGTTAGGTTAAGATCTAAGAAGAGTGTCTTTTATGGTGAATTTAATGAAGGCTGTTTTGAGTGTATTTTATTACCTGGGGGCGTTGCCACATGCGATGAGCTTGGGGTACTGTGATAGGTCAGAGCCCAAGATCTGTTCATAGTTTGCAAAATCTTAGCAGGTTTATGAATTTGCAGGTTAGGTGAACCAGAACTGCTGATCTTGCCAGTTGAAGGGTCTGTCAAAGAGTTTGGGCTTTTAGTGAGTTTAAGGGGCATGCTCTCTATATGACTCTCTGTGTCAGTATCCATTCCTTCATCTTTAATATCCTCCTCATCATTATCAGAGTCAGAGTCCAGGTTACTGCCAGAGCCTACAGAGAATGAAGTTAAGTGAAAGATCATCATCACATGTGATAATCTAATCAATATTAACTATTAACTAATTTAATATTAATAAGATTACAAACATCTACTATAGACAAATTCACATAAATGTGGCACATATTAACTATACTCACCTGACAGACTGTCACTTAAATCTTCCTCATCATCATCCTCATATTCCCCTGAATCATCCGAGTCTTTGCTGCTGGGAATGTCAGATTCCATTTCCCTGAACATTTTTCCCTGGAGCAGTGACCCTGCACTCACACTGCGGGACTCTCGCTGTGTGGAGGCTCGGTCTAAGGCAGGAGGTCCAGAGGAAGACTGCCTGGCTCCAGTGCTCAGGTTGATGGGGGTGTTAAAGCAGGGACTGGTGGCTGCTAGTAAAGGCTTATCTGGGGTTTTAGAGCTGTCAGAGCGAGGTTTGGTAATAAGTGCCAGGGGAGCATCCTGCACAGTACTCTGAACAACTCCATTAAGATGGGAAGAGTCCTTCAGCAGGGTGGAGGTGAGAAACAGGTTGGAGTGCTGGGGATTGGGGGATATGAGCTTAGGACTACTCTGAGGTGTTAGTGAGGAAGACGACACACTTTTCTTCAGGGATTTATTTGCTTCTTGGTGTTCCTTTGCCTGTGGGGACAAATGATGTACATAAAAAATTAATAACAGAACAAGTACTTTAAATTAATTAAGTTTGCTTTTATTAAATGTAAATTATGGAAGCAATGCTGCAAAGGAAATTCTTTTACTACAAAATTAATAGCTTAAAATAACTACAAATGCAATAAGATAAACAAGGTTAGTGTAAGGCATGAGATTCGATTTTCTTTTGTGTGCCCAAAAAATTTTAAAATGATTACATGCTTAATGTCTATATTATATTGCTTTGTGTTCTTAAGTTACATTTCTTTGCAATAAAAAATGTATTGATCTAATAAACATAGATGAATGCATGCTATCATAATGGCAAGTTCATTGTGTTGTAATTATGAGACCCAACATGTAACACTGCTACAACTACAACGCTACAATGCTCTTTCACATCACGCTCATCCAAATACTGTCTATTTATGCTTATTCTGAACCAAGAAAAAAAAGAAATACAGAATATTTTAAATATCCACATTATAAAAGTTTATTTAAACAAATACAATAGTAGAGACATAACAGACATTGATATTAACCAGCAACAGTATTTCTAGCCTTTTTCATCAACTCTGCCCCATGTGAGTGGTCCTGTGTTATTCGACATATGTGTATGTTGAAAAAAGCCGTGTTCAGCATGGATTCATTATGTTATTGAGTACCAGCACCTGTTTGCAGTCACCACCCTCAGCACTGGCTGTATAAATATCACCTTTCTAAAGCTTCATAGGTAAATATTCTACCACAAAGGAGATAGGTGTGACTTTTTGTCTGTGTTTTCGGTCAGTGAATTCTTAATAAAATGCATTTCCTCATCATTTCAGATCCATATATGCTTATAATGGCGGAAAAAAATTATTCCAAGGTTACAAGCATAGCTGATTAGAAACTAGCAACTCTGCTGGGACAACCAGGCCTATGACCTGCCCATTAGGAAACCCTAGTATTTATTTCTTTTGCTTACCACAGTAGTCTGCTCTGGAATTACTATGGCTGGAGATCAACAACCCATATATTTCCTAGTCCTACTGCAAAATTGCAGCTTGGTTACACAGATGACTTCAAATGGCTTCCAGCTCCAGTGGAGTTCTACCTTCACAGAGGGCCCAGAGGGGTAGAAATTGCTCAGGAATACAACAACCTGGCCTACGTTCTTTATGAGCTAAGCCACAGGACTACCTCTTCATTGCTTATTGGACTGTGCCTCTGACCTCCTCCCAAGGGGTACACTGACACCCTTTTGAATCAGCTCTCATCTGGCAAGGGAACTGTTGCTACGTAGGAGTAAATCAATAAGGTCCTAAGGCAAGGGTTCATCAGTCACCATCTTCTACACCAGCCAGCATCTTCTTTGTGGAAAGGAATGATGGATAACTTTAACCCTGCGCTATGAAATTCCACAACCCCCTGCCTTGACAGACTGGAACAACAGCACCAAATTATTACAAAAATTGTATTAATACCGGAGAAGTGCATATAATCTCATGTGTCTCCCTCTCATCTACAACATCCTTCTCTAGATGTGTTGCATAAGAAATATTACTTTTGCCTGTATGTCTGACCAACGATTGTTGCAGACATATATACATACACTGGCCTTTTCAATACTGCATGCCACAAACCTAGGGACTCTTAAGAATAAACTAAAAAACAATATAAATAAAACATGGTGTTATGCCAAGTTACAGAGGAGGACCTTGGAGAATACACAGTCGCCTATTACTTGCACTCAAGATGTGCATACATCGTTACAATAAATCTTGCCATTTGACACGGTATCATTTCTTACATCCCGTTTCACTATAATTGTATATGCTGATTCTAATCTGCAACCCAGTCCTAGAAATGTCAAAGTGAGATGGATAAGAGTGTAAAGCAGTGAGAGAGATGAACTGTTACCTGCTTGTGCTGATTAAAGTCACTGATGTGAATGAGGGATGCATCTGGAGAACTCCTGGCTTTCATTAAGGATGAGGGTTTGGGTGAAGAGGTGACATTGGAGGTGTTCAGAGAGGAGGAGAGATATGTTGGCTTTGGAGAGTGGGTCTGGCAAAGTTGTTTTGGAGATGCAGAGACAGAGCGATGCTTTGGAGATGAGGACACGGAGAGAGGTTTAGGAGAAGACGATAGCGAGGAAGGTTTAGGAGACAAGGTGAGACACAAAGGTCTGGACAAGGTATCTTGGCTGGGTTGTGGAGGGAGGGAGAAAGCCTTGGTGCTGCCTGCTACTCCTGTGGCCTGGATGACACTGGTGTGCTTGTTGTGCTCTTCTCTGGTTTCCGAGCTACAAAAGAGTAATGGAACTGCCTTGGATTGTGTTAGGTCCATAGAGCACATATCTGGTCTGCTAGAAAAGCAACCTGTAGCTTGGTCCATCTGTGAGGAGGCCTAATGGGAAGAGCATAGGAATGGGTCACACAAGATCCACCCATTTACTACAATAGTAACCTGTCTCAGACTCAGTCCTGAGCATACATATATGCACACGCACAGACCTCTTGAACGGAACTGACTCAACTAAAGGCCAATTAACACCAAGTGTTTTTAGTGGTTCAAGGAACAGGTGTGCTTTTGTTTTATCTAATGCTTCTATTCACACCAACTCTGTGGGTTGTAGATTGGTAAAAACACAGTCCCATCTACTAATTGGATATGTGAGAAAAGCATAAAGGCCGTTGAAATCCATTCATTATAGCTTTATAGAAACTGTATTTAAAAATCCTAATTTAATTTATGATTGCACAGGCTGTAGCTACAAAGCAAAGTGTAATGAGTCTCATTTCTCAATCGTGGGGTAGGAATAAACACAAATATGCAAGTGCCTCATGGGCTCCCTTGCATTTTTGCTAATACTTTTAAAGTCAGGTTTCCTTATCTAACATTGTTTACTGCATTAGTTAACATAAAAAAACTGACCTCCTGAATTACTAAACAAGAAGCAAGATAATCCATGTATTAAGGGATGTATGATTTTAATGTTAACAAAAAATGTGTTGATTGATGTTCATTAAATCCAAGACTAAACACAAGTTCATGTAAATTAGCAAATAAAAAAAAAATAGCACAGTACATCACTAAATGTCAAAATCTTATTTATCTCTTATATCCAGGTAAAATATCTCCAGGCATAAATAAGGGGATAATTTTGCCTACTGCTGATATGAACACTGCTTAATGCATATGCTGATATTTGATTGATTACGTTTAGTTTTAGATTACTTTTTAGTTTATTGTTTAAACAAAGATGCCACTTAACACAAGTATATGTTACTTTGTTGATTTTATTTATCGTAAATTATTGATGAAGTTTATGGTTTGTTCATGTTAACTAACGTAATAGGTAATGTTAGTTAAGGAATCTCTAATACAAAATCTTACTGCATCACCTATATTCTACTGACACTGATATATGTACCAGAGTTAATTTCCTTCATAAATGCTTAATGTGCTTTTGCTATTTTCTTGCCAATAGTGGTTATAGAATTGAACGGATCCACTGTGTTGTTTATACAGAAGATCCCTTTGTGGATTCCAGGTACCATCTAATCACAGAACAGCAACCTACTCACATTTAATGACCTAAGCCCATCCAAAATTTCCCAATACAACAAGACATTTATCAATATATCTAAGTTATATCATCGTTATGCTTCAGTAGTTTGGATGACACACCTTAACTTTCCTGCTCACCCTCTGTCCTCTGTGAGAGTCTGAGTCTACGCTGCATACACTCAGATCCTCATCGTCATCCTCTTCATTCTCCAGGTCGACAGAGCCCAGACTGCTGAGTGTGTCACTGGAGCTGTCAGAACTGGATCCTGATTGGCTATCACTGTTGCTGGAAATCTCTGTCACTGTTGTACAGAATTTCTGTCATGAAAAGAAGCGACATATCACATCGTAGTCTGCACACATACACGACTCATTTTCTCCCTTTCTACACACACACACACACACACACACACACACACACACACACACACACGTGTATCTCATCTATCAATCTGAACCAGGCTTCCAGCAAACCTGTCAGAGTTCTCTTCCATAAATAGAACTACTTGCAGATTTTTCTGACTGTGAAAACCAGATCTGCCCAGAACACTACCCAGAGCAGCACTCTAATGCTATTATATCAAAATAATATTATATATCGTTATCCTCATAGCATAATTGTCTAAGTCATTGTTCATTGAAATATGACTTAGGCAATTACGCTATGAGGCTAACGATATACACACACTGCCTATCTGATTGAGTATAATCCAAAACAATAATACTGTATGTTCTCATACTTACACACTCTTAGAGTTTTTGAACATTAACATGGGCGTGTATTTTTGCGCAAATACAGCAATGTGTGCAGGAACTGAAATGATCATACCTCTTTTGTTTTTTGGTTGGTTTTCTTTTGGGCTTGATCTGTCTTGATCTGCTTCCTGGTCCTGTTTGGAGGACTAGTGGCTGACTGTTCGGTTTTGCAGTGGTTGAGGATGGTTTCGGCTGGCTTGTTCTTTGGATTCAGACCTGATTTGAGAGTATTGGTCTGTTCAGAAGTTGTATAAGCTGGCGAGGGTGAGGAGGAGGAAGAGCTTGCTCCAGAGGAAGCAGATTTTGCTTTGCCATTACCACTGACTGCACCATTCAACCCTTTACGATGGACAAATGCACACATGGGCCACATGGATTACATCAATTTCACTACACTGTGCAATAAATCTCTAAATTACTTTTTGTCTTCATGCCGCTAGGGGTAATACACTATGTAAGCACTTCAGGTTTATCATACCTACAGACCAGCATGCTGTTTTCGCTTTGGGGCTAGAAACAGCTTAAAACCTCTGATGCTTAAAACAACAGCAATCACCAAGTAATTGCAGTCACCTGTATTCAAACTCTAGCTACCCCAACTGGAATGATTTTGCCACTGTGGGCAACGTAATTAATTTTTTATGACTGAACTGGAGGGGACTTATAAGTATGCTCACCGCTAAAGGCAGTGTCCCCATAATTTTCACAAGCAAAGCTGAAAAAATGAACACATTTACTAAAAAAGAGGATAAATAATCTTGAGACAGGAATGCCTAAGCTCCAGGCTACCTTTAGCAGAGCCCCGTGTGCTCTTCTTGGGATTGTGTGACTGGTTCAGTGATGGAGGTGTGAATAGAGGAGGCAGACCCAAGAGAGGAGGAAAGAGTGCAGCAGCTCCATGAAGTTGTGCATCAGACGCCCGCCACCAGTCTAAATGGTTTAGTAATAGAGAAATTCTATCTGAGTAAATACACAGACCAGACTAGGCAATAACCTAGACAGACAACCTGCAAATTCCAGCTACTCTGGTTGCAGGCAATTACTGGTAAGAATTGCAAGCGTGAAACACAAAAATTCACCGCCATCAAAATGATACCCTGCTGAGAAAACTTCCTGAACCATCCACTTCAGGGCAAAGAGTAAACTCAGACCAACTCACAACAGAATCATAAAAAAGGCCAGAGACAGAATTTAAGCAAGCAGACAAACAAGGAGCAAGACAGATAAAGCAGAACAATACCCAATCCAAAGGATAAACAAATTTGCTCTTTGATCTGAACCCTGAAATTTTCAGGACCTCAATATTTAACAACAGCAACCTTTTTTTCCACACAGGAGAAAGTGTAGCCCGTCACATTTAAAAAAAAATTGCAATTATGTGCAAGGTGAGGTCAAAGAATTGCCTAGACCCCAGCAAGTTAGCCTGCTATAAATGTCAAGCCCTGAACACACCTCTGTGACCTGTTGGAATACAGTAAAGGTGATGTATGTGGACCACGTACCACATTCACACAAAAGAAAAAAAATGTGGAGGGGAAAAGAAAAGATATTACCCTGACCATATACTACCTTATGGTTTTTATACAAAATCTTACAGTTTCACTGAAGATGTAATTCATAAATTAGATAATAATATGCTTAATATCACATATTTATAAAAATCTGACTTTCCCCAAATATTCTGGGCATTAAAAAAAAGGAAAATGACCAAAAGAAAGAAATCAAAGTTTTTGCCATGATCCTCACTGACTTCAAATTTGAGGAAAGCAGTATATGACATCTGTAGCAAATATGTCAACAAAAATTAAAGTATAGGAGAGTAAAGAATAGGAAAAAGATTGTAAAAGCAGAATTAATAGAGATAACACATTAACAAAGGCAGGATTTTTTAAATATTCTTTTAAAATTGTTCATTATCAATAGCTAACCATAAAATATTTGGCCAATATGATATAAATGATTTTGTCCGTTTTCTTAATTAAGTCCCATAGCATTTGCAAACTTTTGCACACAACTGTACGGCAACATACCTGGAAAGGTTCCAAGCTGTGGGTGGGACGTTAAGCCTCCCTGCAATCCCAAAATCCCCAGGCCTCTGAAATCAGAGCATCCAGACAGAGGAGCGTACAGCCTGAATGCTGGATGGCTCAACATGGGGAAGGACGCTCTAAAACCTGGATCACTAACCAGCTGAAACAGACGTCCTGCAGAGAGAAAACAAAAAAGAACAAGAGTCAGAAGACTTTGCAGATTCATATACTTCATAAAACAGTACTATATAAATCACACCTGCAACACTTCGTGTACATTATTAATTCATTGTCTTTCATTTCACGCTATCTGAGCGAATTGATTAAAAGCTCAGATTGGTAATAGAGTGTTAATGAGCAACAGGTCAAACAGGTCAAACGCATACATTGTGATGAACACAGTATAAATCACTTAAAAGAAAGGGATGCACATGAATAACCAATGTAGTGCCACTAGGATGGAAAAGCATATGTTTTCTATATAAGCACGAATGAAAACAGTACAGTTGCACTACAGACAAGAATATTTGCCTGTTTGCATGCATAAACATTGTGACAGTTTTGTGAGTGATGATTTGAGTGCTGTGTGAAACGACAGTTGACGTTCTCAGCCATGCACGCACAGATCTGTACTAGACCAGGAATGAGGAGAACGTGGCATATGACAAACACTCAACAGAACGAGTGCAACCATTTATTTGATTGTTTATTCATGTTATTAATCATTCTACTGGAAAAGATTAAGCTTAAAATATGTGCATACCTGACCTTCACATTTATATGTGGGCTTTCCCCAAATTGCTGCCACAGTTGTCAACATTAGAAGTTCCCTTCATGGGAACTAAAGGACTGTGAACCTATTCCAGCGTGACAATGCCCCTGTGCACAAAGCCAGCTCCATGAAGACATGGTATGCCAAAGTTGAAGTGGAAGAACTCGAGTGACCAACACACAGCCCTGACATCAACCCCACTAAACACCTTTAGGATGAACTGGAACACTGACTGTGCCAGGTCTTTTTGCTTGGCATCAGTGAACAACCTGACTAATGCTCTTGTGGCTGATTGATAACAGCAATGAGGGGAATAAATCTGGAACGGAATGTTCAAGCACATTGGTGGATGACAGTGTATAAGCAAAATTCATTTTGTATATATAATATTAATTTAGTGTATATGCAAAAAGTAATTTGCCATGAAAACAAATTACTATAATTAATATAAATATTATATATATAAATATTTTATATATATATATATATATATATATATATACATACATACATACATACATACACAT
>JAQMCW010000034.1:16127349-16143722 GCA_030068335.1 Chrysichthys cranchii
CACCAACGTCCGTCCTACACCTCACTGCTCCGCCTCCATCATCGCTTCTTGTGATCCTCAAGGTAAAGTACACTTAACAAAACCAGTTTATTTCTTTACATTCACTTATGTTTTATTATTGTTTTATACATTTTTGCCATTTATATAGTACATTCCTCTTATTTAAAAACACGTAATAAAAGAAATTGCTGTGTTTTATTGGGGGCTTGGAACGAATTATTAGTGATTCAATTCATTTTAATGGGGAAATTCGATTTGTCTTACGACACTTCTGACATACGACCTTGCTCCTGGAATGAATTAATGTCGTATGTCAAGGTACCACTGTATACGGTAGGTCTTGGTTGGAAAACAGTATGCAAAAGAAAAAAAAAACTGCTTTCGTAAACCTCCAGCATGGTCAGCAGTGTTCCTGGCCATTTATCCCCAGTCCTGTATCGACTGATGGATGGTGTAGAGTGCATACAGCACAACAGAGACTCCACTCAGTCATTAATTGCCCAATAATTTCATTAATACGTTACTGATAAAGTGACAACTGTGTATGTAATGTGCATACTACATTCTGCATATGGAGTGAGCACTACTGCTCATTGCCTCACACTCATTCAAGGACAGACCTTCTTCATACCCTTCCTCACTTGTTTCATGTTGCGTTGGGAGGGGGAAAATCACTTGTCTGCAGCAGCAGCTGCAAACACAGCTAAAATGGAGACGCTCTGTGGCAGCAGTGACCAAATTTTAAATGCAGAGGGATCAATAAATAAGACGAGGCCTGCTTGCAGAAGTGCAGGCTGTGCGTCTATGTGTGTGTGTGTATGTGTGTGTGTGTGTGTGTGTGTGTGTGTGAGAGAGAGAGATAACTGGTGAGATTCTGGGCTTCCAGTGAAAGCAGCTGTCCCTTGGCCATGAATATTCAAGACCTTACTCAACACACTGCTCCTTCTCCCACTCCCCCATCAGCTCTTGTGAGTATAACACACACTCTTCTTCTCCAGGGTGCTAATGGAGGGTAGCAGGCAGGCAAACAGCCTAACCTACAGGCATTTCAAACATCACCCCCATTTACACAGTAGGACGGCATCAGAGCAGCAACCCTGCTTCACCTCCCCAAACATCACAGCCGATAGATAGATAGATAGATAGATAGATAGATAGATAGATAGATAGATAGATAGATATGAATGATGAGAGATGGAAAGACAACAGAGATTAATCACCCCATTAGATTTCTAATAAACCATCACGCTGCAAAACATCTGCTAAATCAGTCAAAAATGATCACCCATCTCTGACCAAAATAAAAAGCACATGCGCCAAATCTCTATTGATCACCCACCTCAATCTTTAAAGAAAAAAAGTAGACAGTTAATTATATACATCTGGGCTTTGCCTACCTTTTTTGCCACCCTGAACCTCTGGGCTAAAAGGTGATGGCACTGATTAATGAGAACATGCTTCCATACTTATTGATGGGTTCAGTTCTTTAAAAAAAGAGAGAGAGAGAGAGAGAGAGAGAGAGAGAGAAAATGTACAGTATTACGTTCTTTAAAATCCACCCCATGGTGGTAGAAATGTGCAAGGAAAATAAATAAAGACATTTTATGATTCTAGAGCCCAAGATGGCGGACTCATGTATCAAGATTTATATAAAAACGATCATGTGTCCATTTGAAAGACCACATAAATGCTCAAAGGCAATGCCCCAGGATCCAACTGAATTGTTTTCTCATTGCTAGTAACGGCCATTCATTACAAGGCAAACTCTGAGTGTGGTCTTGGTAACAAACACCAAGTAACAAACTCCAAACATTCAAAGCCCAGTAACGGCTGACTTGAACACGATGGTCAGCATACTCCACATTTTTTGTTAATGTTGACAAGCGTCAAGCTTCATCGTGGAACACGTTATATCCTCATTTAAAGAGGAATAGCCTCACCAAAGCGCTTCTCCGTGTGTGGCATTCTGAGGTCACAGCGACCCTGGGAGTGCACCACGCTTAAACGGCACGGTGTTATTTTTCATAATCTTAAATCACCGAGCACAGTCCTTGAGTCTGCAGTAGCGCATTACTGTTTCCTCATTCCGAAAGCATTCTCAATAAAGACGTGGTTGAATAAATATGAGGTAATGTGATGACCTTTCAAACTGTGCATCTTGTTGATTCACTGCCATTAATAACGCCCATCTGCACCACTGTCCTGTCAGGCTCTTTAGGTTGTGAAAATAATAAACTGGACTCCAAAGTGAATCTTAATCACTGTGTATGCACTAACAGCCAATTACTTTTTCACCACATAGCTGGTGGATTCTCGATTCAGACTGCTCAGAAAGTGATTAATTTCCTACAACAGCAGCTCGGACAGTAACCCCAGCTGCAATTTAAATCACAGCTTTATACTAATGTGTTTCTTTAAATGTGCTATCTTTTCTATACTAACAACTACTTCACAGGGACTCCACACACTCGATACTACCTAAAGCTAACATTATGTGTTGTGATTTAATACACATGTATAAATTGTTGAAGGTTTCTGTGAGGTTTATTTAACTTTAAGGAAGGAGTCTCCAATGACTAAGTGTTCCTTTGCAGTTTCTCAGTAACATGACAAGCTGTGTGGGTTTTTTAATCTTTTTAAGTTCAAGAGACTGTGAAGGAACAAGAGTTTATAGCGGTTATAATGTAAGTGGTAACAGGAACTGACTTCTCACAGACGTTTAACAACATTAAACGAAATGCTAATGCAATCATTGCTAAATTCCTGTGGTACAAGATGAGTAGGACACTTCAGAGTGTTCTGTAATAGGAGAATAATCAACTTTGTGATCGTACCGGTGCTCGGCTTTGCGTTATGCCACCCTGTCGTCGATTGTTTTCTTATATAAACGCATGGCCCGTCAAATTTAACTTTAACGGGCAAAACTGCTGACTATTGGAGATGACCGGTTTGTTTTCAGTGTTGCTGTAAAAGTGCAGTGGTTAAAAAGGTAGCACAGTGTGAAAGGAACTTGGCCTTGGATGATCTGGCGTTCTTGAAAATGTATGCGACTAAACAAAAGCGTGCAAAGTCAACCCGCTTTGAACTTTCAACCATACATGTTTATTGTTAATAGGCTCATATCGAGCTGGATGTTGATATCAAAACCTTGTTTGTCTGGAAAACTACTGCATAGTTTCCTCAGGAAACATCTCAACCACAAAACAAGCCTCGACAGCTCTACTCTTCTCTCCCTTGCTCTCTTCAGCTGAGGTACTACAACAAGTATATCAAGACCTTCTTTTGTGTTCAGCTGCTGTACCACAAAAAGCAACAATGGCCATTTGTTTGCACTACAAACTGAGAGAGTGAGTGTGGGTGCGTGTGCCTCAGTGAGGGAGCAAGCCTCTGAATAAGAAAAAAAAAAAGGCAGGGGGAGGTTGCAATTCATTTCCACTAATGGTTTCCAAGCATCTACACAGAATCAAGCAGCTGTCAAGTGAATGCATCAGAGTGGCGAGCTGCATTTCCCAGAAGAGGCGAGCAGCACATCAGAGCGCTCGGCAGAACAGATGCTTCATTCCTTATATTAGCCTCTCAATACAAAAAACCCAGTGAACAATAGAGCCGTGGATGTTGCCACAAAGTATATAACAAACAGTTTTAAATAAAGCATGACTACCTTTATTGTACCGCTGTAGTTTATAGAGTAAGGCTGTATCAGTAGAGTGGCATTTTCTGTGTAATGCGAGTTGTGCAATTTGCTGAGGAGCACAAAGCCTCTGAGCTGTGTCCATTGATGAAAAATACCCTCTTCACCAGAGAAAGACCTGGGGCATTTACAACTCCAGCCTCTGTCACACGCAAGAATGCCTGTTAGTGCAAGCTGAAAAGCCTCGGAGAAATTAAGCCTGTTTCACGGCTCAGTCTCAGCTTAGCCTTGCGCAGGTCCCAGTATTGGCCTTGAAAAGCACAAGATGTAAAAATCTTCCATTTTATAACTCAATAAGTCAGTGAGCCATACATTCAAATATATTTCATTATATATTGACTGATCTAGTTATCCAGGTGATGCCTGTTGAGAGCTGTTTTGCAAGGGAAGCAGGGCCAAGAAGCCCAGAACACAGAAGCAGCAACAGACAGAACAAGTAAACAGCTTGTTAAAACGTCTCTCCCCTCCTCCCACCCTGGTGGATGTCACAGTATCCATCTCCAGTGGACCACGCCGTAATCACAACCTCGTCGGTCACGTAACACTGCCGATCACACAGAACACACTTCTTACCTCAGACGTAAGATCATGTACTAAGATTAAAATTATAGCAAGCAGAGTGAAGCGTGTAGTTTAGGAGTTAGTAGCTTAAGTACTAGTTACTCCGTCTGCTGCTTATGATCGGAATATAAAACCCTAAAAAGAGATTTACATTATAAAATCCAAAGCGCCTTCACGTTAACACAAATTAGACAGAGTCTGTATTTTTCTTTAAAAAAAAAAAAGATCTAAAATGCATACTATAGTGTTTAGGGTAATTATCGGTGTACAGTAAGCAAAGGAACCATCAGTCTCAAATACGTACACAATCTCCAATACGTACACAATCTCCAATACGTACACAATCTCCAATACGTACACAATCCTTTAGTGTCTTTACAAGTTGCCATCACCTGACTTCTCGTCTATGAACGGTTAAAGATGGACAAGTAAAATGATTGTAAAAAAGTGAAAAAGCTTGAGTAAGCCTCAGAGTTGACAAAGCATTCAAATGGACAAGGAATAACATCTGTAAAGGGGTTTACAATAATAGCAAACAAACAAACAAACACAAACATTAACAAGCCCTCAATCTAGAAATCATTTCATTGTTTTCAAGGCTGCTTCAAACAGCACCTCATTTTTTCAAGAAAGATATATACAGACAGACAGACAGACACACAGAGAGACACACTAGCATTTGTTAATAATGCATGGTCAAGTAATAAGCAAATACACAAATTTATGTTAAATGCATTTTGTTTCTGAACCCATAAAAGTTGTTAAGAGTTGTTGTTGAGAAAAAAAACCCCAGAACTAAACTTCTTAAATAAATATTATCCCTTACCATGGACCTCTAAACACGACTTATTTCCTTCCCAGTTGTTACCAAGCACATGAATGAAGTCTGGAGTTGAGACAAAAGAGGTCAGTCTCCGCACAGTGAGATTAGCCAGCCCTGTTAGCCTGCTCTCTTCACTACTGAAACAGCTGAAATTAAATGATGATCATAATAAAAACCCACCGAAAGAGTTTAATAAGTTTTAATAAGGCTTCTCCTTCCAGGTACCGACTTTATCTTAAATAAACCGAAAATAAAAAGTCACCCTAGGCTATCTGTGAACACTTTAGGGCGGCTTTCTTTGATTTTGTAAAAAAAAAAAATTTAAAAAAAAAATATATATATATGTATATTTATATTACGTGTGTGAGTTAGCATTACGAGCCTGTGTGCTAATGTGGGAGAGCGTGAGGTAAACAATCTTACTAACGACAACAACAACAGCTGTAACACCACTAGTTTATACACCCAGTGAAACACACTGCCTTACCAAAGGAAGCCTGGTCCTGGAGGTGATATCTTCCTTATAATAATTAAAAACAACAAAACAAAACCAAAAACCAAAAGCTCACCTTTTTGTAGTCACCTGTAAGTCTGAGTTCTTGTCTTTAAACTGCGGCTTCCAGTGTCCTCGTACAGAAAGCGCTGCTGTGTGTCTGTTTCTTCCTGATTTAGAAAAAGCGACGCGCCAGTGAGCAGATGTCAGAGCCGGAGAGAGGAGCGGTGTGTGTGTGTGTGTGTGTGTGTGTGTGTGTGTGTGCGTGCGCAGATAAAAGAGAGACTCTTCACACTGTGTTCACTTCTGCTCCGTTTCAGCCAACGGCCGTGACGTCACGCTTTCCGTCTGAACGCCTGCATTTATTCACAGCACAACTCCCAAACTTCTAGCATAACAGGTTACAGGCTGTATCCTGTCTGCTATCTGCAAAGTCATGGCTTTTAGTAAATAATGGCATTCATGAGAAGAGCGAGGATTCCTGATCTCCTCAGATGTCCATTGTGCCTCATAGAGATCATGCAAAACAAAAACCAAAACCAAAAAAAAGAAACCAAAAAAAAAAAAAAAACAGAGGCAGACAAGCTATTTGTTCATAATTCATAATAGACCATTTTAATTTCAATCAGTATGTATGCAGCTGTGCTTGAACGCTGCCAGTTTTGAGCTCCCCCGCCTTTTGTTTACTACTGTTTTTTCAACCGCCTTAGTGCTTTTTGAAAACCTGTTATGCCAGGATGAGGCTACATGATATTTTTGTCTTTGACGATGGCCACCATGTCAGATAAGGTAATCATAGGGCCATAAATTCTTGCCTTGTCTTGGTTGGGAGACTGGCAACACTACATGTTTGACCCCGACCAATCGTCGTTCACATCCTTGAGTGTTGTCGGGGAGGAGAGTCCAGAAAATCTTCATGTCATGGCTACAGAAGGAACACCAAAGAGGACGTCATGGGAGTTGACAGTGTAGGCGAGAAAATACAAAAAATTCTGACATGCTAGACGGGTTTTGTCAGGGTGGCATGAGGTGTTCTAGACACCACACCACTTTTGTTTGGTTATGTCACAAAACAAAACCCATTCATCGTTCCTAACGTTCATATTGGGCCAATTTGTTGGCCATGAAAAAAATCATGTCAAAATCTGGCTGAATTTGTGTAGTCTGATCCCAGCATTAGCTAGCCCATGCATTAGTCAGGTTTGGTAGATCTTTATTGCCATCTCATCTAGGATCTAGGTAACATGATGCTACCCACTGCCCAGAATCAACATCAAATAGTTTGAAAACAACCAAAGGAAAAAAGTTATGCAATGACAATTTTAGTCTCTAGAACTGATCTGAGGTGGAGAGTACATGATTTTTGGCAAAGTTGAGAAAATGTCAAGAAAAATGAATGAAGTTTGGCCTAGCAATTGGGCAGAGTTAAAATAGAAAAGTCCTGAAGAAAATGGAGCTTAATATTACACCTCTGAGGATCCTAAAGCTCCTCAGAGATTATGCTGCTTTGGGGGCAGCTATAAAAGCAAGAGTAAGTTATTAGGGAAAAAAACACATTCAGAATAGAAGAGTCAAACGTGAAATTATATAACTGTACCAAGACAGTTTGCGATACACAGAATCAGATTAAATGATCAGTTAATTATCCAAAGTCTCTTCAGTTTGGAGTCATGACCACAAGTATCTAATTAACATCTTTATAATAATGTTGTAGTTATGAAGACAAGCTCAAAAGTCCAGATGTTTAATAAACAGACAGCACTTTACTCTGAATCTCCTACTTTTCACCCACACATACAGCGCAGGCCAAAAGTACACATGGTGTATGTATCAAGTTATGTTATTTTAATTTAATTTAATTTTATCTTATTTTTTCCTTTTTTTTCATTATTTATTTTTATTTTACAGGTACTGAGACTGCTTTGGGGTGTAGTAATGGAAAATGTTTTTGAGAGGAAGGCCCACAAAGTGGACGAATTGAAGTTTTATATGTATATATTAATAATAATAATAAGAATTATTATTATTATATATATAATATATATATAAAACTTTATTATAGCAGTATACAATATTTGAGCCTTTGTGTTTCTTGTGAGAATGTCATAACGAAGGAGCATAATGTGAAATATAACACACTACATGTCCTGTTGGTTTAAATGAAATTTCTTCATTTCTTCATGTTCAATGGGTAGCGTTGTGAAAAATCACACTTCTGTATATGGGGTATAAACTTCACGTCTGTTGTGAATCTGGACTACTGATTGGAATGTTGACAGTTTAAATCATGATGCCTCCAGTCTGCCACTGTTAGTTCTTTGAACAATGCCCTTAACACTTCACTGTTATGTGGCTGCACCCTGACCCCAACCTCCTTCCAAGTTGTGGAGAAAGATATTTGTTATACTGTAAATTTGTTTATATGCACTGTGACAAAAGGCTGTCTGTCAAATTCAGTATTCAGGAAATTTTTGCTCCGCAAATGAAGACCAGACCCTTGGTGACCAGTTTTGAATCTTTGAGTTAGACAGGGCCAGGAGTGTCAGGAGTTGAGTGAAGGGCTTGAGAATGGTCAAGAAAAGAAAACACCGACATTTCATATCTAGAAAATGAGAGAGATAGTCCACAGTCCAAGGCATGTCAACTGCTATATTTTTAACCCCAAGGTGACAACATGACATATAGAGGATGCACAGAAACCTCTAAATTAAAGAGAAATGTGAAGTGCTTATGGGAATTCCTTTAATAGCTGCTTCAACACCACTGAATGGAAAGGATAATAATCCCTGTGGCACAAATGTGCAATGCTGCATCTTGATTAAACCCACCTTAAGCACATTAAAAATGCGCATCATGCGACACTGTATTTTTAAATGAAAAATGGCCAGTTGTGAATTACTGATGGTTTCCTCTCACATAAGAGTCAGTTCCATGCAGAGAATAGCTGCCCTTGGTAATTGCATAGTGGAAGTCATTTAGAGACAAAGTCAGACCCTCCTGAATTAAAGATGCGTGAATATCCTTATTCAGCTTTTGGAATTTAAAGCAGGTTTCTCTGGCTGCTTGCTGTCTCGCAACCTCATTGATTTCCCCCATCTTCCATCCTCGTGAGCGAGGGGGGTCAGTTTTTGCATTTCTGTTAGAGACGCAGGAAGAGACAACACCGTCTGGCTCGATGCCGTCCGAGAGAGAAATGATTTGACACGTTTGTCACCCTAGCAGTAAGCTGCTGGGATTTTAATTGTATTGGAGAATCTTGATTAGTGAAGGCATGGGGGGGGGCGAGCTCAAAGCAATGTCATTATCACAGAAGGCTTGCATACCAGGCTCTTATGCATGCCGTGGAAATGTCAGGCCCGCTCAGTCTTTTGTAGCATAATAAGTGCAAGTACAATGACTGCAAAGGAAGTATGTTGTGGGGGGAAGGGCAAATAGCCTATTTACTTTAAAAAGCAGCTTTAAAAAGAGTCTTGATTAAAAAGTATAATGAGACAGAAAGAAAGCATAAAGATGATTTCTCCCAGGACTGATGGAAAACAAATTAATGTGGTGATTGATTTGCTTTTTACTTTTTTTTTTCTATTAGCCCACAGAGCATACTGGAATAATCAGCTGCCAGGCTTGTGCTTGCTGTTATTGATTTTTCGCCTAACACTTTTAAAGAACACAGATTTTAACCATCCTTCAACTTAGCTGATAATTTCACTGAAAGCCTGAGCACCTGGAGAAAGTAGCAGAAAATGTTTTATTGAAATATCATTTCTGTCTTTGACAATGCCCCCCCCCCAGGTTTTCTTCCAAATGTTAATCACTAATTACAAATCATTAAGGCATTATTTCCTACACTGTGGTCAACATACACCAAATATAATTCCTCATTACCGTGATTGTTTCAGTGGTTAAAAAAGAGATTAGTTCAGATAATTGTTCTATGACTGTAGCTATGTTGTGAATACATTACTGTCATGTTCCACTCTGCATTAAGATTGGGACAGTAAATATGCTTACTACAGGAACTGATGTATTCAAATATTCAGTCAGTGTATCCCATGGTGATGGTTTTGTATTTGTATTTATAAATAAGTAATGTCCTTAATTTCATCATTCCATATGCGTATCAATATTTATGGATGGTCTGAGAGTGGCGTGGTCATGATGAGACGTCAGAGGAGTGGAGTGAGAGATGTGCGTGTGCTTACACACACACATACACACACACACACACACACACATGCTACTGAGCCTCTCACACAGCTGGACACAAAAGAGCCAGACACAAAAGAAATTAAAATTAAAGCAAGCAGTAAAGGTTATACATGATAATTTAATGTTTTAATGTAATCCTTATGAAATGTTCATGAACTATTTTGGGTAAAATTAAAAAAAAAAAGGCTAAAATAAAAAAAAAAAATTAAATCTTTATATTGCATTTTAAATAATAGGAATTACAAAAGGGGTATTGTTCATATAAAATAGAAACCGATTAGAAAAATGTTTGTACTGAGGGACAGCCAAGCAAATGTATAGACATTCAAAACTGATTTGGGCTCATCAAGTCATCGCTGGATAATTAATCTTCAATTTGTTCTTATCTTCCAAAAAAGCTTCTGTTTGGAGTCTGTTATGAAACACTTGTTTAAGGATCTGCCTAGAACTTTTAACTACTAGTGTGCAGTAGGCACTATACAGAAAAAATCATTTGTAATCATCACACCTATGTGAGATTGATCCCAAAACTATTGCCACAAAGTTGGAAGCACACAGTTGTATAGGATATCTTTGTATGGCGTAGAATTATGATTTCCCTTTAGTGGAACTAAGGAGCCCAAACTATTTCAGCATGACAATGCCCCTGTGCACAAAGTGACATCCATAAAGACATTTTATGCTGAGGTTGGAGTGGAAGAACTGAAGTGGCCTACATAGAGCCCTGAACGCAAGACTGTACACCTGGCCTTCTCTTTCAACCTCAGTGCCTGACCTCATTAATGCTCTCGTGGCTGAATGGGCAAGTCCCTAAATTCCAAAATATGGCATAAAGCCTTCCCAGAAGAGTGAACTTTATTATAAGAGCAAAGGGAGACTAAATCTGGAATGGGATATTCGAGAAGCACATATGGCTGTGAAGGTGGGTGTCCACATACTTGTGGCTATGTAGTGTATGTGGTGTAAACAAAGACACATTTTTGTTTAAAATACATTTGTACAGGTTGTCTGGTGAAATCTTGCATTTTCCATGAGCTCTTTTCTAAGCATTGATTACTCCCTGTCCACTCCACGGCCTGTAGGCATTTAAAGCTCTGGGAGCTAAAAACATCAATATCTCAGGTTTCACAGTAATCAGGCAATGTAACGTCAGACATTTTCTTCTTATCGAGAGTGAACATTTTAGAGGTTTTCTCTAAAACGCCTTTGGTTCAAATTATATGTTTTTCTTCTCCGCAATGAGAATAATGAGGTTTTATACTGCTGTGTTATTTCTTACTTTCTGAGAGGGTAATATATAATATCTGACATTTAAACATCTATACTGTCAGATAGAAGAGTCTAATAATCTACGATGCACAGTCAGTTCATAATGACCTTTTTACTTGAAGTGATGGCCACAAGCTATAATCTTGCTATAATCACCATGATATCTAATTAACATATTTACATGATTTGTATTATTACAGATGTCCAGAAGCTTAATGAATAGTCGGTGCCTGCTCTGAATCTACTTTTCACATACACATATTGATCCTCATGCTGTATTTTTATTAATATAGGATTTTAAATAGATTATTAAGGGTAATGCGGAGGAAATTATGCATACATATATGTGCATCATGGGGCCGGTATTAGAACAGCATTCCAGAAACCCTGATTTAAGAAAAAAAAATACAGATATATGGGGCAGATAAAAACAAAACAAAACAAAAAAGAGGGAAAAAAACCCTCTTTTTTTGACATTTCTGGTCAGATCTCATTTTGCTATCTGTGCTTTATCAAATAAATAAAGCTTCCATAATTGGGAAGATGTTTGTCACAAGACCGGCATGGTCTTCTACTTAAAGCTGTGAAATGATGGAAGAGGCATGTCAATGTGGGAAGACAAATGAGTACAGGCACGGCATTTCCTTTATTGTTATTATCCTTCTCTGATGGCCATTTTAACTCTACTTTGGTTTTGCTGCATTAATTGGGCCAGGGTTAGAGGCAGCCAGTGAGCAGGAGACAGGACAGGGGACGCTGCATGTGAAACAGATGTACACCAGGAGGTTTCTGTAAGAAAGAAAAGAGCGGGGAGCGAGGAACAAAGATATGACCTTTGATTTGTGTTTGCAGTGCGGGGTTAGGGTCAGGGTTAGCAAAACTAGCAAAACCCTAGCAAAACTTGCATGCTTGTTTATTTTATGCATGTGAAATCATCTGAGTATTACTATCCTATAGCACCTTATATAGCTATATATAAAAGAACATCAAAGAGTCCAATTTGTAAAACAAACGTATGGCGATGTGCAGCCGCAGCTACAATAGCCTATCTTTTGACCACGTTTCCATGCCAGCTGTCAAGAGATGGCATGCTGTATTAATGCACACCACTGTCCGTTTTAATTAGCAATTTCAGGTCAGCACTGACGCCTCTAGGCAGACTGCGAAGAGCAAGGATGTGTGAATGAAATCCCTTTCGTGTTATTTGATCAAAAATAGGCCATTACAAGCATAATCATAATGGTGACAAGCCTCGTGTGATGTATGTTCCCTACAAACCATCCATCTTGAGGCGAACAGGCCACAGCAGGCGAGAGAGAGAGAGAGAGAGAGAGAGAGAGAGAGAGAGAGAGAGAGCAGACAGAGGAGAGATAAGACAAAAGCTGAAGGCTGTCAGAGAAAAAAAGCACCATGCCATGCAGTCCAGGGTAATTAGAATGAAAGCTGGGGCCATCTTTCTCATGCATAGAAAGAGACTGTTTTCTTCCCCCAGTTATACCAAGAAGTCCATTAATTATGTTAATCACCTCTACGCATGATAAGAAACATGTAATTTAAGAAAACCAATGTAAGAGCACAGTGCTAGGAAGCCAGGCGATTTGCTCATTTCTTAATCACGGCATGTTACCGATTGTCTAATTCTTTGTTTTTATTATGAAATTAATGAAACAAATGTCATATATAAGGGGAAGGAAATGTAAATATGCTCTACTGCAGTCTGGAAATTGCCTTGAAATGCTATGTGCTGTATACTGCATCTGTGCAAGACTTGCATTTAATCAAGCTGACGACACTAGAGCAAGGAGCCTACTACTGCAGGATCATGCTTTTTCCAAACAGCACTGCTCTGGTCTTTATCCCCGTGATTACTGTTTGCATTTTGAATCATAAAAGAAAACCGCCAGCACGTAAGAAGAGAGTAGTTGCATTTCTCCCATTGTTGTTTCAGTGCAGATTTGGTGTGGGGGTCCTCCCCTGCGGTCTGCGGTCCCTCTCTGAGGTAGTAATTGTATTCCTTTCCAATAAAATAGGCTTTTGTTGCATTTGCACATCTCTTCTTCGTTCTCTGGACCTGAGGGGTTGCAATGGTCCCCTGATCCCTGAGAAAGGGACAAGAAAGAAAGGGGGTAAAATGTCACAGAGAATTCTTGCCTTCTGAGACATCTGTGCAAGAGAAACAGAGAAAGAGATTTTTTTTTTTTTAAAAAGTGGGGGAGGTGGAAAGGGTACATTTCTTAACTTATAATAGCAGTTTATCTTTGCTCTAGATTGACTCTGTAGAATCAGGAAGTCAAACCTCTGGAAGGCATGTGTGTGGTGTTCAGTGTTTAAGACACAGTTTGACCTTACAGCTATTCGGCTGATGATTCACTCTGTGCGCAGATAAGACTGCAAGTGACTGTAGGAAAACACACACACTCCATGACTGGGTTGCTATTTCAAAACGTATGATTATGAGAAATCGGAGGACATAATGTTCCATGACTCTGGTTATATTAAATCCTGCCAGCTTCAGACAAATATTCACGTTATATAGAGGAGGAATGTTGGGAGTGTGTCAGTTCTCTATAACCAGACCTTATTATGAAATGTCTCTTGGGGCATATCATAGATTACTCATGCATTACTTGTGTTCATCAGAGGAATTTATTTTTGCTATTCTTCTCAAATGGAAACTAAGCACCACATTTGAAGTGGCTTACATGCATACCTCGACAACCAGCTTTGTAAGATCCAGTTTCAGCTGCATCCAAAGACAGGTCTGATTTAGACAGGAAATATGTGTGCAATAACAACATCAGGCTGTTTCTGTGAACATGCTGACCTACACATAGCCTAGTGGACTTTGGAGCAGTGATTATAATGACAGAAAGTGGCTGTTGTTCATTACATTCTGCGCTCAAGGCCTCGAGTCTCAACGGCCTTAAATTCATGCAAAACTCCATGAAAACTCCATCTTAGTCTGACCAGATACCAGTTGCCAAAACATAGGCTGATAGTCAAACCAGTTTTGCCAGCTGATAAATCATTTCTGAGGTACTGCTACTAATTTGTCTTATTGGACAATGATGTTTGTTAAAATAGATAGATAGATAGATAGATAGATAGATAGATAGATAGATAGATAGATAGATAGATAGATAGATAGAACCTTATTAATCCCTCTTGAAGGCTCCTCTGGGAAATTTTTTATTTTTATTTTTTTTAGCAATTGGAAAATCTAAAACATTTGCTGGCTTACTTAGTTAAGTAAAAAAGGAAGCAGGAAAATAGTCTTGACCATTGGGTGTGTGTTTTGCTTCAGGTGAAGCTGGATTTTTCAGCAGGGAAGTCACCTTCATCCATCCATCCATCCATCCATCTAGCCATTATCCATACTGCTTATCCATTAAGAGTCAAGGTGAGCTGGAGCCAATTTGGGCAAGAGGTGGGGTACACCCTGGACAAGGCACCAATCGATTGCAGAGCTAACACAGAGAAGAACAGCCATTCACACGCACATTCTCACTTATGTGCGATTTAGAGTAGACAATTGATCGAATACTTATGGTTTTGGGTTGTGGGAGGAAACCGGAGAACCTGGAGGAAGCCCACACATGCAAGGGGAGACGCATGCAGACTCCACACAGAAAGGATGCCAGGTTGCAACTGAAAACCTTCTTGCTATGAGGCAACAGTGCTCACAAATGCACCACCGTGCCACCCAAGATACCTTACAATGAAGAAAAAGACAAATGTTAGTTTTCATGTCTTCTGTTTTGTTCAAAATGTGAGTCGTTGTAAATGTCGTTAGTGGGAGCCGCATGCTAAACGAACTGGTTCACTTGTATGATTTGTGTCATAGGATAATCTGATCTGTAATACTAATAGCTGTGCTGCACCAACAGGTGATTATAAATGGTAAAATTTGCACTTCTCTTTGTAGGGTTAACGCCTGAGTAACCTACATTTCACTGACCATGCCTGGCAAAACTGGGAAAGCCCAGTGTATTTTAAATGAGACACAGCACCCTCTAGTGGTCATAGTATGACTCTGCATTCTTAACAAATAAGTGGCTATTATCAAATAGTGTTTTCCAAAAGAAATGCTCACACCATGACAGATTAGCCACAGACTTAGAGCAAATCAATTGAAATAAGTTAGAATTTGTTAAAAAAAAAATCATCTCTAGAACACAGCAATAGGCACTCTTTACTATGTAGTACAGAAGTCAATCTGTACATCCATTTCCATGCCACTTTACCCTATCCATATGGGTTACCCGCAGGGCCGACGCAGAGTAACTTTCATGTCTTTGGACTGTGGGAGGAAACTGGAGGACCCAGAAGTAACCCATGCAGACATGGGGAGAACATGCAAACTCAGCACAGAAAGGCTCTCAGGCCAACCCTGGGGATCGAACCCAGGACTGTGAGGTGGCAATGCTAACCACTAAGCCACCGTGCCACCCACTAGGGTGCAAGTATTGTAGATATTATCACAGGCTGGGGTTCCATATTCAAACATAGTAAAACCACAAGCTTTTAACTCAAGCAGACTTCTCTCACATAAGTACTCTCACTATGACTCCCATCAGGTAGAGAGGAACGGTGAGAACCTTCAGACTTGGCAAAAACAGCACAGCAGAAAAAAAATCCTAATGTTCAATTTTGTCTTTGCTAATGGCTATAAGCGCTAAGCATGCTGGGAATTATTCAACATTGTAAATCCCCAAATTGACTGAATATGCACATGACATTTAATACAGAGAACTCAATATGTCACTCTCTATATTTAAAATGAAGTCAATAAAGAGGAAGCAAGAATAACAACTGTTTCCTCTACTCCTACCAGTACATGAAGCACTGCTGATTGGAAATGATGGCATGTCTAATAATCATGCATCTAATTGCATGAAAATGTCTCCATTTTCATTTTATGAAACAATAAAACTCATGTCTATAATAACGAGCGCTGCCAATCAGTATGACTTCAGATATAATTAAGCTCCAATATTAACACTATCATTCCACAAGTACTCATTAATCAGGAATAACAAAGTACGGTATTCACAGCCCCCAAAGACTTATAGCAATGCTAGAGTTGATGAAATGCCAGTGAGAGACACTGGAGCTGAAGTGGAACTGGTAGAATATCACTTTCAGTTAAACTGGCTTTAATCTGCTGTCCTAATTCATAGAGTTCTGCATTTCATCATCCATACACTACACACAGATATTTTCAGTATTTTAGTTTCAATTGTGACTTCAGTGTACACTACCGTTCAAAAGTTTGGGGTCACTTCAAAATGTCCTTATTTTTGAAAGAAAAACAGTTTGTTTCAATGAAG
>JAQMCW010000034.1:16148824-16159410 GCA_030068335.1 Chrysichthys cranchii
TCATGACCCTTTACAGCAATGCCTTTTGTTATACACTTGATATGTCATGTCGATTCTAACTAGTTTGTTTTTGGTCTCGGTCTCGGCTTTTTTGTCATGGTCTTGGTCTTGGTCTTGTCTTGGTCTTGTCTTGTCTTGATACCCTCCGGTCTCGGCAATGTCTTGGTCTCGGTCCAGCCGGTCTTGACTACAACACTACCCTTTTGTCACCAAACATGCTGATGGCGTTCATGACCCAAAGCAGGCATGACCAATCTTATCCGGTGCAGGTTTTCATTCCAACCAAGCAGGACTCTCACCTGAACCTATTGAAAGCTTAGGTCAGCTGATTAAACAGGTGGAATAAGGTGAAGCTCCTTTCTGGTTGGAACGAAAACCTGCACCCACACCGGCCTTTTCCGGATAAGATTGGGCATGCCTGACTAAAGGTTTGATTTTGGTTTCGTCTGACCACAACACACAATGTTTGTTGTACTTGTAATGACAAGTGGTGAAGTTCAGATACTCTTTGAGCTCTCAGGAAGAGCTTTCTTGCATCACTTCCAAACAGCTTGTTCTTATGAAAGTGGTGATTAACAGTTTATTTAGAAACTTGAAAACCACAAGAATCAACTAATGTGTGTAATTCTGAAACTGTGATCTTTTTTAACTTTCTTTCACCTTTTAATTCCTGGCAAATTTACAGATGTTTTTTTTTTTACCTGAGAAACATTTTGTTATGGCCCTGATTGTACACAACAGTATTTTAACTGCTCATGTATTTTTATATCCATTACCCGATTTGTGCAGGTGGACAACAACCATCTGCCTGTTTTGTGTTGAAAGCCCTCTCCAACATCATATTTACACCTCAGGAAAACAGGACATTGTTCCAGTTTTTAGTCTTTTGACTAAGAAGTTCCTGAGGACTGGGATCAAGTGAAAAAATAATACATAGTACACTTTGAAAGCATTGAAACAGCAAGGCCAAATAAACCATTTTTGCTATACACTTAAGACATGTAGGTTTGAGATCTAAAGATAAATAGGAGAAGACAGATCAGAATTTCAGCTTTCATTTCCTGATATTTACATCTAGATGTGTTAAACAACTTAAAACTTGGCACCTTTGGTGGAAGACCATCCAATTTTCGGTGGGCAAAAGTATAGGAACACAAAAGAAAAATAACCAAATAAATAATATTGGGCTCCATGACCCTTGCTTGCAATCACTGCATAATTCTGGTGACCCACTGACATCACCAAACTAATTTTCCTCCCTGAATATTGTTCTTTTGTGATGCTTTTCCAGGCTTATAACTCAGCTTCTTTCAGTCATTGTTTGATGGGGGGGGTTCGCCCTTCAGTCTCTTCTTCAGGAAGTGAAATGCATGTTTAATTGGGTTAAGGTCTGAGGATTGACTTGGCCAATTTAAAACCTCTACTTTTTCCCCCTGATGAAGTCCTTTGTTGTGTTGGCAGAATGTTTTTGGTCATTGTCTTGCTGAATGATGAAGTTCCATTTAGACGATGCATTTCTATGTAAATTGGCAGACAGAATGTTTCTGCAGACGTCATTCATTCTGCAGCTGCCGTCATGAGTTACAGCATCAGTAATGATTAGTGGGTCCATTCGAGAAGCAGCCATGTAAGCCTAAGCCATGCCACTGTGCTCGACTGATGTCTTGGATGATGAGCAGATCCTGTCTTTCTCCACGCTTCGGTCTTTACAGCACTTTGGTAGAGAGAAAATCTTGGTTCTAGAACTTTTGTAACTCATCTCTGCACTTTGTTTAAGCATCTGGTCGTCTGAGTCTTACTGTTGATGAGCGATTTACATCTTGTGGTACGGCCTCTGTGTTTCCGCTCTTAAAGTTTTCTTTGAACAGTAGATAATGATACCTTCACCCCTGGCCTGTGGAGGCTGTTGCTGATAATGCTGATTGCTTTTGGGTTTGTCCTCACAGCTCTCACAAGGGTTTCCTGCTGTTGTTTTTCTCGGCTAATCTGTTTGATGTAGGTTTCTTAATAAACCAGTGTTTTTTTCCCATACGTTCAAAATGGTTGTATTGGCTATACCCAATGTCTGTGCAATGGCTGTAATGTTCCCTCAATTCTCAGCTTCATAATTGCTTGCTTTTCTCCCACTGGACAGCTCGCTGGGCTTCATGTTGGTTTAACCTATTCTACTGTATTTATTCTAACAACAAATTCAGCAAATACAGTGTTTTACAGGTGAAACACAGGGCTTACACTAAGAGAAGACATCCAGAAATATTTCAACAACAGGGCACACCTGGGCAACATAAAACACCTGTGGGTGCCGTGTTCCAATATTTTTGATCACACAAGAATGGGGCTTTTCAGACAAAAGATACCATGTTCTAATTTGTTTTTTAAAGTTGAAATTCTTATCCATCATCTCCTATTCATCTTTTCCTCTCAAACAGGAATGTCTTCAGTTTATAACGAAACAAAAGAACGGACCTAATCATTCTAATACTTGCAGAGGAACCTCTGTTTTTCAAGAAAGACAATTCTCTTTCCATTTAATTAAAATATCATTTAGGGGTATCAAAAATTCCACCATGTAGTTTTTAGGAAAAATGTTTGTTTGAAAAAGGTTGTAATAATGAGAATGTTTAAGCATCGTGCGTGATGTTTATTTTATATGACATTCTTGAGCATTTTTTTTTTTTAAATGAAGGGTGCCAATCTTTAGGAAGAGCTCTGCATCTACTCTGCTTCAACCATAAAAAGATAAGTCTCCACAAACCAATTAAAATTTTTATTTAAAAAAAAAACCCAAAGAATGGACAAAAACGGAAAGTAAAGAACAATCTAGACAAACAAAATGGCTTTGACAAACACTACCAAAAATTTACAGAGGAAGATTTCTCTTTAACCGGACAAGTTAACCACTGGCAATTTTATAGCACATGTAAAATAAAACGAACAAAATAAAATAAAAATAACTCTCATATAGATCTCTATGAAAAAAAAACTTTATTTCTTCACACAGTCTGTACAAAGTTCTCTGTTCATAAATTATTACTTTTTCCATAACTTAATGGCTGTCTAGTATATGATGTTTCATGTTCATTAGCGACTCTTTCTGTATGCAGTCTCCCACTCGTTCATCCAGCTAAACATTGGCACTTGATTCAGGTGTTAACTGGCAGAATCGCCCACACACGAGCTCCTGCTACGCCACACACACACACACACACACACACACACACACACACACACACACACACACACACACACACACACACACCTTAAGCATCCATCAATCACTGCCCACACACACACACACACACACAATACACTATTCTCAGATACCACACACACACACACACACCAGCAGAGCTGCGAGGGTCATGCTGCTAAAAGTCTGGATTGGGACTGAACAGCGGCAAAGTTTCAGGAACAGATCCGAGGAATACCACAACCTTCAGTTTAGATTTGTTCCTCTTTATTTTTCCTCCTTCTTTCGTTCATCTCTGTCATGGCCGACTACCAAAACATCCTGTGATTAAAGCAGCAGTGTTTTTGCCTTTGAAACTATGAAACTGAATGTCTAGACAAGATTAAATCACGTTCAACGCACATCGATCCTCATAACAATAACATTTGCATTTAAAAAAAAAACATTTTTTTTTGTTGAAGGGAAAAAAAACAAAAAAAACCAAAAAAAAAAAAAAAACCCAAAAGCATTCAATAACAACCTGAAAGAAATCAAGTGTACATGAGGGCAGCTCCAGAGCTAGCCATTTGGTCTGGAGGGGCGGGGCTGAACCTGCTAGCCCGGCCAATCGAAACAGAGGAGAACGCAAATCTGAGGTAGATAATTGGTCAACAGGACCACCAGTTCAAAAAACAGTCTTTTGGAAGACAATCTACTAAAGCCAAAACAAAAGCCTATTTTAATTTGGGAGGGAAAAAAATAGAATAAAAATAAAAGGCATTCTCTTGCCGAACAAAATCATCGCAGATAACCACTGTGCTGATCAGTTCATAGTTTCAAACTTCTCCTTTTTCATGTTCTAGTTTCATATTTCAGTTTCGTGTGCTCTGTAGTGATGTATGTGGCACTTGTCGGATCCAAATCTTCCTTCTTGCACATGTCCAAACCTAGACGACAACTAAAGACAACTGGATGCATATATACAAAGAAGGCACATTCTTAAAATTGCAGTCCAGTCCATTAAAAAAAGCCTATCCTGCGTAGGGAGGAAATGACATTGTACTCATTATTTGATCTCTGCTTGCTAGCTCACTGTCTTTGGTGAAGTAAACTTGAAAGTGCCGAGTTCTGTTTGCTTCCTAAAAAAAAAAAAGAAAAAAAAGAAAAAAAAAAGAAGAAAAAAAAAAAAAACGAGCTAGGCAAGCTAAAATTACAGAAAAATCAATCTCATCTCAAAAGCTCCATTTAATCCTTGCTTAAACTTGCCTTGGAAGGCTTAGTTCATCTGTACACGGACACATAAGCATGTTAAAACTGCGAAAAAATAAATCCCCCCAAAAATAAAAGACTTGGTCACACCATTTTCCCCCGCAGCTAAACTACAACAGCAAGTTTTTTTTTCTCTAAAAGGCATTTTAAAAATGTGATCATTCAGCAGAATTTCTACCACATTCAACCAACCAGAGGCATTGTCCCTCCGATTACAAAAACAGTACATCGTATTTAAACTCAGATCAACATTTATCATCACTCAACATGGTTTCTATTCTAAAAAGCACTATGGAGATCAGTAAAAAGCGAAACGAGGCAAAAACCGAAATAAGTTTCATTAGCTAGATCCTAAGAAAAGCCCTATTCAGCTGATTTACAAGGCCATAGCTGATTTGAACTTTTCTTCCTCTAGGTTGAGCCTCAGCTAGAGGCTATGTGTACAGCTGTGTGGAAAGAACTTAAGGCAAATTGTATGGAGAGAAAGAGAAAGATCATTCTAGATCAACTGGAGAAAACACACTGTACAAGAGGACACATGTAACACTTCACCATTGCAACACACACTGCAAGCACAAAAACATCTTTCTCAGGATGTCCGGCTAATAAATTCTCTTCAATCAAAAACAACAACTAGTTCAGTACAAATGGGGGAAAAAAAAAAAACCGAGGGGAAAAAAAAATCATCATCATCATCACACACACAACTGAAATCATGAAAAATTACAATGGACACCTGCTACCATGTACATCTAGTCACATGATCCTTTGCGGTTTTGCGCCCATGTGACGGTTCCTTGGTAAAAATAAATGTTCTTTTTTTTTTTTCTATTAAAATATTTTTTTTTATGTTCTTCTTAGATAGCTAGCATCCTCTGGTGAAATCAAGATTTTATTTGCACCTCATAGAACTTATACCAAAAATAGTCTGGGTAGTTTTTTTTTTTTTTTTTTTTTTTTTTAAAAACAGAAAACTCATCGTTTCAAACGTCGATCGAACGGTTGAGCTTAGTCCAACAGAGGAAGCATGATTGTTGAAGCTGTCGCTCCTCTCAGTCTCCTGAGTGCTGTAGGAACCTGAACCAGAGTAACACACCTGATCACACACAAACATCACAGGTCTTGGACAACCAAGATATACAACACCATGCAGGCATCATCCAGTGAGCTGAATGATTACAAAATCGGCACAAGATTTCCCTAAAAAAATTTACACTCATTTAGATTTACATGCACTTTTTGTCCCTCCCCCAAACTCCAAATCAGACAACAGTCTGATTGACTTGCAACCTTTTTTTCAAATTAGGAGAATCCAAAAGCAGATTTTCAGTCACATCTGATTAATAGAAGATTACGTTTGACGTTGTATTAGACCTGAGAGTTAAATTTGCTGTACTCTACCTCATCACTTGGTTTGTTGGTAGGCGTAGGGAGAATGATCTCCGCTCGACTCCACCTGAGGCTGTGAGCTATTCTCCTAGAAAATAGAAATCGGACATCGTTCGGTGACTAAGACACACTCCGATATTTCATAAAGTGTGTGAAGAGTGTGAAGCATGCTTCTGCTAACCTCCACTGCAGCAGGCTGCATGGGAGTGTACTGAGGGATGTATGCGCCCTGCAAGGCTGCATTAGCCGGCATGAACTAGAACACACACACACACACACACACACACACACACACACACACACACACACACACAAGATTCAAAGAATGCAAGTGTGACTTGTAAAACCACATGACACACCTTACACAAATAACACAAGTGAGTTGTAGTAACTTCGTTATCACGTTCTGAGCAATCAAAGATATTATGTTAACGAGGTTAAGTTCTCATGTGCAATTTGTACTTTATAACATTTATTTAGTTTGTGCATGTATGGAACTTATGAGTAAGGTTGCTTTTTAAAAAAAAAAAAAAATCAAGTTTAACCCAATTTCTGCCTGGCTACACGCACGCTCCCCCCCAAAACCATGTGACCATTGCGACTTTGAGTGCTTACGCATGTGAGTGAGAGCTCATGTGTTAGTGGCTTGGTTGTTACATATGTGCAGACTTTATGGCTACGCAGAAGGGTTCGTGTGTGTGTGCTTGTGTTTGTGTGTGTGCTTGTATGTCCCCTCACCGCTCCTGTACTGCCCAGAGAGAGGTGGCTCATCTGCTGAGTGAGGGGGCTCATCATGGAGGTTGGCTGCAGTGACATGGCGGGATCCATAGAGGGCGATATTACAGCTCCCTACAAAGGAAGCGAATGACAAGAGTGACATCACACGAGGAGAGAACAAGAGACGCCAAATATTCAGACTGCCCATACAGGATTGCCTAGTGTGTTAGAGGTGGCTCTAAAAATACACTACATTCGCCACCATGAGTCCAATTCGTTCTTTCCACTGACTTTATATCATTTCTGTCCTTCAGTCAGTCAGTGCTAAACTCCTCCCTCACTACTTCTGCCACCAAAAAAAAAAAAAAAAAACCCAACCAAACAAAAAAAAAAAAAAGAAAGAAAGAAAAAAAGAAAGACTTCCCTTTATGGCTGTCTGAGGCCTGGAGCTTGTAATGAGATATGTGCTATATATAGTTGACTTCAAACTTATTGGCACCCCTAGTGAAAATGAGCAAAATGGCTATATGGAATGCATGACAAATACGTGGTAAAATAAACAAATGGGAACCCTGCCGAGTCGCACTGCAACACAACAAAATGATGTCTTCAGCAGTGAAAGTACAATCCTAGTATTACTGCTTACTATTTTATACTACACCTTAGTATTTGGTACAGACCCTGTTTTGCTTTAGTGACAGCAGGTACTCTTTTGCATGGACTCCGTAAGTTTGGATATAGCCTGATTGTGTTTGATCAAATCCATCAAGACAATCTGATGCCTCAAATAAAATCTAATCTTTTGGACTAAGCAGTGCTAACATGGTTGATAGCACAAATTTGCCTAAATTTAAATTCTGACCTACACACAGTGTTACATCTTTAATCCTGAATATATAAAAAGGTATTGAACATATGCTTTTACTTTAAATGAAAAACACCCCATATTTTCAACCTGGTCTCAGATTTTTGGCACTCACTGCATGTATGTGTATATAATCTTAAGTAGCTCTCATGGTTCTTTATAAATCTATAGTCCCAAAGTATCAACAACGTGAATCAGCTCTCAATGCAGTCTTACCGGATGCTGCATAATGTAGGGCTGGTGGGTGACCCAGGACGGCGTCTGCACCTGAATCATCACAGCCACACCCACACACACACCCACACAATACAAAAAGAGAGAATAAGAGAGAGACATGTGTCCTGTAGGATTCACACCCTACTCTTCTCAGTGGTGAGACACTTCCACTTACAGGGTGTACACGCAGAGCGAACAATACGTGCGCAGACATACACGAATGTGACTATCAGATTTGGGCCGAGATTATTCCAACTCACTATTCCAGAAATAATCATGAGACGAATAAATAATAATAATAATCATCATCATAATAACAACAATGATGATAATGTTAATAATAATAATAATTTTACAGATTCACCACAGTAAGTGGTGTAATTTGCTATTTTCAGATAATATACCATGACCCTGTTGAGCATAAAATGGCTTTTTTTTTGTACAAAGGTTAAATTACAAAATGGAAAACATCTGTTTTTGTAGAATGTCTGCTAAGTCAGTTTCAGCTATTCTATTAGCATTCACACAACACTTAATTAACCACCTTAACCCTATTACACTTACAACTGGATCGTCCTCGCCATCAGATATAAATATGTAAATATCAGTAACTGGCTTTGGTTCAGAATTTTCTCTCTTATTGCATCCTTACCATCGTCCGAGATTGAACTGAGGTGAAAACGAACTCTTGAACAGTAGCTAGTTTTTAAATTTCGCTCGGCATGTTTCAAGTAGAGCCATTTTGGAAAGTTTAAATGTGTTTCTTTGACATAAAATAAGGGAAAAGAAGTCAGTGTCATGGGGGTTGTATTGCAAAATAAATTGCAAATTAATTTGTATTTCCACAAACAACGGTCAAGCAATCATTTTTGAAGATCACATTCAGGTGACCAGGCACCTTTTTTTCTTGCGTGTATATGAAAGAGCACTAAAACAGCAGCGTGACTGAGAGTGTGTTGAGGTTTCATTTATTCGATTAATTTATCTTCAGTAACCGCTTTACCCTGGTCAGGGTGGGTTGTGCTCATGTTTGCTGTTGCTTTCATTAATAAAGTTGAGAAATTTTATTTGTCCGTCTAAGCGGTATGAGTGAAGTGTCATGCTTATGTTTAGATCTATATAGATGTAGCACTGAACCATCTGTACCATCGACATTTATTTTAAAATGTTTGTCTCATCATTATCAATAGACCAACTTATACACATCAGCCAATAAAATAATATATTTTGCACTATTTAAGCTTCTTTTTCCTGAATTTTGGATCCAAATTTGTTTCAACTTGTTTTTTCCCCAAATTAGCCTATGAGGGGAGGACAGAAAAGATTTCAAAAAGATCCTAGAACCAAATTCCATGTCAAAATGAAACTGCCCTCAGCTTGTCCATCACGCACACCGTCGGCTCAAATTCTATGAACATTGCTAGAAAATCCAAAAAAATGGACAGAATCCCAAACTGGATTGATACGTGCCGGGTATGTGGACACGGGGGAGATGTAGGGTGACATGGCAGGTTGGGTGATCATCCGGTTGGTAATGGTGTACGGGGGATAGAACCTGCGGAGATGAACAGAGTGAAAATACAGACAGGATGAGAGACTTTGTTGGCAGCGTGTCCATTAGTCAAGTGGATGTGAGACATGAAATGGTCTCGCGGCTGTCACGTACCCGTTCTGCATAGCTGCAGCAGTGGGGTCGTATGTAAGCGTCATTCCAGCCTGAGAAAAAGACACAAGGATTGGAAGACAGAAAGAAACTCATGAATATTTTGCCTCTACTGTGATTCTTATTCCAGTCAGCGTTTTACAGCCTCCTCCTTTACTCCCACACAATCTCCTTTTCTGGCTCCCTCCGTTACCTACACACAAATATACAGTATTGTGCAAAAGTCTTGAGCCACCCCTCATTTCTTTATATTTTGCTAGGAAAATAGTTTCAGTGACTTATTGCAACATGTGCAGACATATAGGTGAATATGGTTTATAACGCCAAGTTTATATTATAGTATAGTTTGTATAATTCTAACGAGCTTTAAAGTCAATATTTGATTTGACTACTGTTATTCTTCAACACAGTCTGAACTTTCTTAGACAAGCTTTCTTGTAATTTCTTTAAGTAGTCTTCAGGAATACTCTTCCAGGATTCTTGAAGGACATCCCAGAGCTCTTTTTTGGATGTTGTCTGCCTTTTGTTCTATTGTCTGTCGAGACGATCCCACACTGCTTTAATAATGCTGAGATCCGGGCTTTGGGGAGGCCAGACCATGACTGAGCGTTCCATCGTGTTTTCTATTGAGGCATGCAGCAAGCCTGGAGAACTGTTCAAGATTACATTAAAAAAAAAAAAAAAAAAAAAAAAAAAAAAATTCCAAGCAAGTCTGGCTCTTTCGATGCAAAATATGGAGTAAAGAGGGATGGCTCAAGACTTTTGCACAGTATGTGTGCATGTATATATGTATATACATATGTATACACAGCCTGTTTATGCAAATTCGTACATCACTGACAGTCAAACACACTCCCAGCTCTCACACACTCACTCATGATTACACACACACACCTCAAAAATAGATAGATACCCCTGGTTACGTTTTATCTACGTGGACACCACCTGGTGCTTCAAACTTAGTAAATAAATAAAATATAAGATAATTTAAATAAATAAAAGTACATTATTTTTCATTCCTCTTTTGTAGCATTCCTCTTGCCACAGTCAACAGAGTAACTGTACAATTCAAATGCAAAAGAAAAGAATCAACAGCATCCCGTGCAGGTTGTTCTGACGGGTGTCTTCGGACTGTCAAGCAGATTGTAAAAAAAAAAATTGTTGCAAGGCTGTCGATGTTGCAGACTAACTCCAAGTAAGTCAGAGAACTTCTGTGAGGTGTCGCCATCAACTTAAATTTTTCAAAAACGATGGTATATATATGTATATATGTGTGTATATATATGTGTGTATATTAT
>JAQMCW010000034.1:16194916-16209415 GCA_030068335.1 Chrysichthys cranchii
TATATATAGGTCTCCAGTAGTATGAGCTTATTTTGTGCTTTATTGTGCAGACATTTTAAAAAGTAAACAGGACTGGGATAACTGCAAGCACATGAACAACTCTTTTTGAGTTATCTAGTACAGTCCCTGCAAATGATGTAATGGAGTCATTATTAGTCACACAACAAAGCCCACCAAACTCATTATAACATACCAGGCTGCATGATTATCTGTGATTATGGGATTACGTTTAACATCAGATGTCATGACATCAGTCTAATCCAGTTTTCTGTCATGTGCATCATTATATGCTGGAATGGGAAACAATTAAATTAAATGCAGTAAATGATAAAAGTATGTGTACATGGCAAAATTGCTGTTTTGCTCTTTACTGACGTACAGTTCATGGTGCAGCCCTCCCATCCTGCTTAAAGTCACGGACAGGTGAAGGGAATATCATTGATTATCTTGTTACAATGGCACCTTGTTCATGGGCTGGGATGTATTAGGCAGCAAGTAAACAGTCTGTTTTCAACGTTGATGTGTTAGAAAGAAAGAAAAATGGGCAAGCATAAAGATTTGAGCGATTCTGACATGGGTCATATTGCGATGGATAAATGACTGGGCCAGAGCATCTCCATAACAGCAGGTCTTGTGGAGTGTTCCCAGTATGTAGCAGTTAGTACCTACTAAAAGTATTCCAAGAAAGGACAACTGGTAAACTGAGGACATGGTCATGGGCACCCAAGTCTCAGTGATGTGCACGGAGAACGAAGGTTAGCCAGGCTAGTCTGATCCACAGAAGCTACTGTAGCACAGATTGCTAAAAAAGTTAATGCTGGCTATGACAGAAAGGTGTCAGAACACATAGGGCATTGCAGCCTGCTGTGTATGGGGCTGTGCAGCTGCAGACCAGTCAGAGTGCCCATGCAGATCCCTGTCCACCACTGAAAGCATCGACAATGGGCACATAAGCATCAGCACTGGATCATGGAGCAGTGGAAGAAGGCTTGGTCTGATGAATCACATTCTCTTTTAAGTCATGTGGATGGCTGGGTGTGTGTGTGTCCCTTACCCGAGGAAGAGATGACACCAGGATGCACTACAGTAAGAAAGCAAGCCAGGGAAGGCACTGTGACACTCTGGGAAATGTTCTGCTGGGAACTCTTGGGTCCTGGCATTGGTATGGATGCTACATTGACATGTAACTCTTATCTAAACATTGCTGCAGATCAAGGACACCCCTTTTATGTTCAAGGGTATACCTTAATGACGGTGGCCTCTGGCAGCAGGATAATGCCCCCTGCAAAAATTGTTCAGAAATGGTTTGTGGAACATGACAATTCAAGGTGTTGACTTCAAATTCCCAAGATCTCAATGTGATAGAGCATCTGTGGGATGTGCTGGACAATATGTGCGATCCATGGAGGCCCTAGCCTGCAACTTAAAGGATCTTCTGATAACATATCACAGCACAGAGGTCTTGTGGAGTCCATGGCTTGAGTGGTCAGAGCTGTTTTGGTGGCATGAGGAGAACCTACACAACTGTTGGTATACTTGGTTTGAGTTTTTCTGAAAAGGCACCACTTTTCTGTAGAGTTTACACAGAGTACTTTAAAAAGAAACAAACAAACAAAAAAGAGTGGTATATCTAGGGGCGGAAACACCTTATTAATTAAAGAAGTTCGAGGAAAACGGCCAGACTGCTTTGAGCTGACAAGAAGGCACAGGTAACTTAAATAACTACTCTTTACAGCCATGGTGAGCAGAAAAGTCACTACAAAGACACAACACATAAAACCTTGAAGCAAATGTGCTATAACAGCAGGAGGACATCAGGTTTGACTTCTGCCAGCCAAGAACAGGAATCTGAGGCTACAGTGGGCACAGGTTCACCCAAACTAGACAGCTGAAGCTGGAAATATACTGCTGGGTCTTTTTCCAGTCTGGGTTGGGAAATATTACAATGATCACATTATCAATTTTACACAGGAACCATCAAGGATTTCTGTTTAAAAAAAAAAGTTTTATGCATATTCTGATTGAAAGTGGCTAAATAGATGTCCATTTTGTGTAGAATTTTCCATCTTTTTCAGTACTAAAGAACTTCTTTTTGGACATTTTAAAATGAAAGTGTAACTGAAATCAGGTTTCGTTAACGCAACACTACAGTTTTCTTGCCAGCTTGTTACCAAACCAATATGCTAAAGCGCACATCACGGATCCTAAAAACGTCCACTGTCGTGATATGATATTTCTGTCATATCAGTCTCCCCATTAAATATTTTTGAATAGGAAATACAGTGGTAGTTCAATGGTTAAGACATTGGACTACTGACTACTGATTGGAAGGTCGGGAGTTCAAATTCAAGCACCGCCAAGCTGCTTTTGCTGGGCATTTGAGCAAGTCCCTTAACCCTCAACTGCTCAGTTGTATAAATAAGATAGATGTAAGTCGGGTAAGAGTGTCTGCTAAATGACAGTAATGTAATGTAACATAACACTGGAACAATACACACAGGAACCATTCCTCATCTCATGACATCCCCTATACATTTTTTTCCAAGCTAAGTCCTCCAAATCCTCTTAAAATAAAAACATTATCTAATCATCCCCGTGGAAGACAAACGCTCTACCAGGAAGCGTTCCACACTGGTTGAAACTAAGAGAGGACAAAGAGCATCTTTGAGGAGAGAGCAGCCCTGTCCACTTTTACAGTTCTTTTTCCTGGCCACACTCCAGCAGACCTGGCTTTTCTGACCATCTCAAAGCCTGATTGTTCCTTACAGCTGTGTATTCAGCTCAGACAGAAAAGGAGAGCGTGAGTGAGGGGGGGGACCACGAAAGACAGTCTAAGGAGGGAAGACTGTTATCGGCCTGCCCCAGACTCAGATAGCTAGTCATATCCGCACTGGAAATACACTGGCTTACCAGTAAGAGGCCTCACCCTGAGAGCTCCTAACCTCTCAGCTCACATTCCGCTAAACCGGCCTATGAGTACGCATAATCCTCTGTACTCTCTCTTCCTTCCTGCCAATCAATCAATGTTCTGACAAGCCCATAAATTTTGAGATCATCCTCAACTCTGAAAACATGCCGTGCCAAACTTTAATTATCGTTTACACCAACACACAGGACAGAAACCAGGCTACACAAGTCTCTTTGGATTTCTTGAATCACTCATAGTGGGAAAAAAAAACAAAACAAAACCAAACATCTTAAAGGGTTCTTTAAGGGTGTCATCGAATAACTTTGGGTTCTACAGGAAAACCTTTCTGGGTGGTTTCTGGGTTCTTCATGGAATCTTCCAACAGAGGGCCAAGTGAATCCTTCAGGCTTCTAAAATGTCTAAGGTCACTCATCTCACTTACCCCATCTCACCTGCCCTCAGATTAACCCCAGATCAGGACTGTAAGACAGTCTGTATGTGAGACGCAGCTCAAATCCATCATTCATGAGGTCTACAACACACTTTTATCCGGCTGCACAGCTTAAATCTAACCTGTTATATGAAAGGTCCACAACACAAAGGACATGGAAGATCTGTCCTGACATGGCCCTGGTATTGGGTTTAATCCATCAAGCTTGAAGATCATAACCTGATATCTGTTGATCCCTGTGAATCTGTTGAGGTTGTGAATGAAGTTAGATACTCAGATGAAAAAAACCCCCAAAACAAAACAAACAAACAAACAAACAAAAACCTTAAAACCAAACTGCTCGGCAGTGGCTCTTATCTTTATAATCCACAACCCCCTCTGACACAGGGTCAGATACAGGCTAAACGGCGTGTAATGCTTTACTTTAGAACAGCCTATGCTATAGGCTAATTGCTCAAGCTGGCAGATACAGTATGTGCTTAAAGTCTTTAGCATTTGTAACAATCCCACAGCCTGCTGTCTTATGCTAAGAGTTAGTTACAGTGTTACACTAAACTCAAGGCGGATTATTATGGTCGCACGCTATCCTGCTGGCCGGATCAGCCCAGGTTGGGAGGCTATTAGGCGGCAACATTAGTAACAATTAGTAAAGTGAGCTCGTGCGTTTACCTGTTTTCTATACGCGTTTCTCAGCGGGTTGCCAGAATTCGCAAAAATCATCCTCGAGGTCGGTGTGCCGCCGCAGAGACGATGTACTGTCAGTCAGTTGTTATTCGTGCTCGTTAAGTGTCAATATCCAAGGGACTGGAAGGTAATAAAGTTGTTTATGTGATTCTACAGAACATAGAGACCTGTCTCTATGTCTCGGACTCGTCGACACACAAAAACTACCAGTAAAAAAAAGACGCTACAGGCTCAAACACAGCGAGCATACATCCCACGACCGTGCCGAAGTTGGATTGCCCAACCCGTTTGTTTAGCTCCGTTCATTGATCTGTGTTGAGTTCCCCACAGAACAAACCCTCCCACTACGGACCAAACCATTGCGCTGTCTGCCCAAGGGGTGCTCCAAGCAAAAAGGAACTCAAAACGAACAAAAGGAATGATGTTTTTGAGGTGTTGTTTTAACAAAACCTGATAGACACACATAGCTTTACAAGTCAGGGCATGTGATGTCTGGGATAAAATTCCTGGTCTTAATGTAAGGGATTACAAACTCCGGTCATACCCCTGATTTGCCATTCTTTCCTGATGCGTGCATACTTTACATTCCTGTGTGCGGCCATTAACTAGTATGTGGTTTGTATTTTCTGGACTGGATTAACACATTTTGAAGTACAAAAAAAATGTCCATATTTTCATTAACCAAGATGTATTTTACTGCTTTTTTTGGTTTGTTTTTAAATCAGATGTGGTTAGTAAATAAAGAGCATACTTTTCACCAGTTCTGTTTGTGGAAAAGACAAGTACAGTAAAAAGAAACTGATCTGTTTGTTAATGATGTAAACTGAACTGTGTGTTGTGATATGTTTATAAGATTACTGTCAAATCCCACACGAGGCAAGTCTTTTCGTGGCTTTTTCCTCAAAAGTAAAACATGTACCCTTTGTCCAAGACAAATACTAGATGGGTGAAAAAAAAAAACATAACTTTGTACAAAGAAGAATGGACATGCTATAGGCATAATTAGCAGGTTTAAATAAGGCTAAAAAAATGCCTAAACCACAGCCCCCCAAACACAGAGAGGACCTTCCATTAACAAGTCTTAATGCAGCTCATTTAATGCCATGCCTACACCTAGCCCCACCCCTAACCTTAACCTCAGTAACCAAAAGTAGATTTGGAGTACTGTATATCTTTAAAACTGTGATACTGCTTGTGTAAAAAGCAGTCAAAACTGTCAGATGATTGTCAAAATATTATCAGATACAGACCCTCCCCCAAACCCCCAAAACTCACACGCTCATTAGCACTGAAGTCAAAATAATTACCATCAGACACATGCAAAAGCATTATATAACCATTAAACTGGTTTCCTCGGTATTGTAAACACTCTAGCTTCCAGCCTACATTATTCCTGCCAAGCTCTCTTTCATTGGTCAGTTCTCTCTTGCTTATCCAGCTCAATACGCAAGCTTTCTCTCTCTCTGTCTGCCTCCCTCTATACCTGAAACCTTGATGGCTTGTCCTCAAACCTCAACACGGCATTTCCTGTTATCTACTAAAATATCCCCCGACCTCAGCACTTTCTGTCTGCTGTTCTAAATTCTGATGTGGCCTTAAGCAGAACACTGCATTATGAATAATCTCTTTCAACTTGGCTACTTCATCCTATCCTGTCAAGTCTTACAGACGATAGACAGGACAACATACACACATACACAAACACACCAGACGAGTACCATGCCAGCTACGCCGAAAGCTAATTTTATTAGAAAGAACATGTTTCATCCTCTATATGACTTGAAAATTAAGTATTAGCCCTAGTAATGTATTTCAGAAAAAAAAACAACAACAAAAAAACCCCCGAAATAAATGAAATGACAGTGGTGCTATTTGCTAACTCATTCGTTTTATTGCAACTGTTTGCACACATGTCAAAATCCACTCTAACAACAATGCTTGCTAAATGAGACATCTACCATCTTTGACGGATCGTTTACTGCACTGTAGTAAATATCCCTGCAGCGGTACAGTTTTTATTTTTGATACGGTTCATCATTTTGGTTTAATTGCACAAAATTCAGATATCAAACACAATGAGCATTTTGCTTTTTAAGGTTTTAGGTCTCAACAGACCTGAATATCTGCCATTTAACAAAGCAAGCAAAGTCAAAGAGCTTTGCCTGAATATCTACTGCATAAACAGATATAAAAACCGGACCTGACAATTCACAGCTAGGCACAGGAGTTCAAATTCATCTGCTGGCCAATCCTGGGCTGGTTGACAATTTTTTGAGCTCTTGCAAACACAGCCCTCTATGGCCCTCCTCATGAATGTGCCCCCTGTGTGACCATGTCAATCAACCTCTAGGCATGCAAAAAAAAAGAAGAAGAAGAAAAAAAAAAGACCAGTAACTTAGATCCATAGGAATTTTAAGATAAATAAAGCACAACAGGGTGTGAGGCTATAGGAAAGTAATCAGTGACTCAGTAGCATGATGTGGCCTGACATGACAGGGTGGTTTGCTGATACCAGACTACTAAATAACCCTTTTTTTTTTTACCTGTTTATAATTACATGGTGGTACAGTGGTTAGCACTGTCGCCTCACAGCAAGAAGGTTCTGGCTTTAACCCTGCTGGCAGTCTGGGGCTTTCTGTGCTGAGTTTGCATGTTCTCCCAATGCCTGCCCGGGTTTCCTCCCACAGCCATGCAGGCTAGGTCAACTGGCCACTCTAAATTGTCCATAGGTATGAATGTGAGCGTTTGTCGCCGTGTTAAACCCTGCAACAGATTGCTGACCTGCCCAGGGTGTACCCTGTCTCTTGCCTGAAGTCAGCTGGGATTGACTTCAGCTTCTTCCTCACCAGATAATAGATCTTGATAGGTATAGATAGTGGATGAATCAATAATTAAGACGAATTAATTCCTGTTATCACTTATGTTATACCAGCTAGAAACAACTGTTCCTTCACGAGCTGTGCTGTTGTAGAAAATTATTCAGCACACTTTCGACCAGATTTTTAATAAAGGTCAATAGCTGTGAGAAAATCTAATAACCACGAACCATTCCTCCAAACTGAGTTGAGGTGTAATTAGATAGATTGCGTGAATCCTTGTCAGTGTTATCAATGTTATTAGTAATAAAAACATATTCCGTACCAGAAATCTGAAGTTCAGAAAGCTGAAAATGTTTAACGTCAGCAGAAAGATCACTTTATATACTCGTAGTATAACCATGTAATTGTCCCAATAAATAAAGTGAAAAAGTCATGAGTAAGGACAGATCTGTGGTGTATGGGTGAGGTCATGTGTTTAGACTATCAGGCGTATGCTGACATTGATTTTCGGTCATGAATTTAGAAAAGGTTAGAGCTTTACATGATATAAAACCTAAATTAATTCGAGGTCAATTTAAAGATTTGGACTTCTATGTGTTGCGTAGATTTGCTGCAGTACTTCCACAGTTACCGAGCTTGTCGCTGTCTATGATGAGTAATAAGAATGGATGGCAGCACTTGTGGTTGGACAATACGATGCTGCACACTGGAAAGGCACATGGGTATCTTTACAGTGACCTTTCCGGCTACTGTGTGCAGCAGCTAAAATCAGATAAGAAAGCAATACCCAGCCATGTCAGAGAGAGGTTATTGTGAAACTGTATGCTATTGCAAAGACTAATCTTTTAAGGTTTAATGTAAATTAAATTAATAAGTATAGTATGGAATAAATAAATAAATAGTAGTAAGAGAATTTTTCTTGAATATTACAGCACACCAGTAAGGCATCAAGTACTAATTCAATTGTTAAACCAGAGTAACTCCATCTGCACAGGCCCAAAAATGTATTTTAAGGTAAGAAAAAATAGCAAGCTGTCCTCAAGTTGTCAGAATATTCACAACTTTGTCTACAACGATAACATACAGCATAAGATCTAGAGGGTAGAAATGTACAGAGAATGGTGCACAGCAAAGACATTTTCTCCTACAGTTTGTTTTACTAAACAGTAATGAAGTACAGGCTATTTTAATACGATACAAGCGTGCACAGAGAAAACACCAGCACAGGAAAGCTTAGGCATACATTTGTACACATATCAGTGCTCTCTAACCTAGACTTATTGAAACCATTAAATGTTAATATTTTGACTGACACATCTATAATTGCAAGATATTTATCCATGTTTTGACCTAGGCAAATGTTTTATATATATATATATATATATATATATATATAAACATTTATAATATTAACTAAAATGTTCAGGAAAATGGTAAGTGTTCGGATGTGCAGCACTGTGCAAAAGTCATGTATAGAAAATCTGGGAAGCAAATGTGCTTCTGAAAATATGACCAAACCCCCCCCACACTTCTATATGTCAGGTAAATTACTATAAACAGTGATAAACAGTCTGAAGAAAATAAAATTCAGTAAATATTTGGCCACCTCTCCAGAGTAGCTTTATATAAATTCGTCTGGAGATGCTGACTGTCTCACACGCTTCATCTTCTGCAAGTAGCTCCAGAAAACCTAAATGACGTTTCATCTTAAAAATGACTGCTTATACCCCTTTGCTAACAACTATTTGCAAATTTTTTTTTTGCATAATTTACTAAAATGTATTCTTTTCTCCTACCACATCAGTGCAAGCGACTAATGTTAAACATAAAATGTATACATTTTCCAGGGTGCCTAGCAGCTTTGCACAGTACTGTATATACGCCCACACGTGATAAACCTTCACCATAACATGCTGATCACATTCTTGCTGCCTCTCTCTCTCGCTCTCCCTCTCTCTAATACAGCTCACTGTCTTGTGAGGGATTGAGGTGAAAGTGAGATGAATATTCTGCATGAAAAGAGAAGTGGTTTTCACTCAGCCTTTTTGTAAAAATGAGCCTGCAACTGGGCTGAGCAGATTTCTCTCCGAGCTGCTCCCGACTGGAATGGAGTACTGCTCTGTTCTCGCGTTTTCTCTCTCTCAGGCTCAACTATACAGCTTAAGATACCATTCAATGCTAAGAGATGACAAAATGTTACTTCCTGTTTGCTCCCACTCTCTTTCTGTTTCCTCTGATTATCGTACACATCTTCTTTCAGTGACATTCATAAGTAGAATCTTGAGTACAGACTGTGTCATAAGTGGGAGGGTTTCCAAAATCCTCAGATCTGTATTTACCTTTCTGTGTCTGTTGCTCAGGAACAGCCGAGGACCAAAACTCTTCTGAGGAGGCCATGCAATCATCGTCATCTGCAACCGCCACGACGCTGAGTGTGTCGCTGTGAACTCTGCGATCACCGTGTGTTTGTGTGTGTGTGTGTTGGGGGGAAGCACGTTCTACTGCCACACAGGAAGACAGCACTTTTCACTCACACAGACGCACATACAGTATATGTATAGTGAGCTGTGGAGTATGTGCATGCGTGAAGGAGAGAAGAAAGCAGACATTGCTGGGGGAAGGGTTGGAGTGCTGAGGAGGATTAGAAATGGTATGGTGAATTGCAGCATATGATTTATATAACGTTGTTTTCCTTGAGTACCGGATACACATGAGTTTTTGTGCTACTAGAATTATGCAAGGGACTGTGTTTTTAATCCCTCTCCAGCCTGCCTAATTTTTGGTGGTACCTGCCTCTTAAATTTATTAATGAAACTAGGTGCTTCTGTTACCCAAAATATATAAAAACAATTTTTAACCACACTGAACCTGCTCAAGATAACAAATTTCCTGAAGATGGATGAATGAACAGGGTAAACACACCACGCAGCATGTAAATCAGTGTAGCTTTTCCTGCAAGCTTCATATCTGAACACCTGCTCCTGCTTGCAGGAGAGTAATACTAACTCTACACTAGGAGACTTTAAAAAGACTAAAGTCTAACATGCAATATGAATATTGGTATATATACTGTATATATTACAGAATATGAATTTTGCAAGGACAGAGGTCTCCTCAAAGTCTCCTCCATCTCTATCTACCTGTCAGAGATGTTCCTGTAGCTGCTATGAAGCTTCCTATGTGGTTCTGAAGAGAGCTCAGCTATTGTTCGTTGACAATACCCGAGTCACTATTTGCATCCAACAGGAATAAAATCTGATGATAATACAATACTAAACACTGCTGATTTGATCAGAAACCACCTTGAACCAAACGATCAAGATAACAGGAGCATGCCACAACTTTAACAAAACACTCATGATTTTATTCTGACGTTGCAAATTTGTCGGCAACACTGAAATCACTTCAAAAGTCTGGTGGAAGGTCGGCATAACAAAAGGCTCCCTGCTGCAACTTCTTTGTTGGGTCCTGCAGGGTGCCAGTTTCAGTGCACACCTACAGCTTCTGCTTATCAAATCACATGGAAATCTGCATTTATTCACTAACTTTTACAGAAAGAAACACATGTTTATCTGATCAGATAAGGCTTTGGGACCTTGCTCAAGGGCCCAACAGTGCCAGCTTGGCAGCACAAAGATTGCTAATTTTTCAATCAATCAGTAGTCGAGATCCTTAAATACTGAGCCCCCCCCTTGCCTTTACCCTTACTTTACCTTTTCTACATATACTACCCACCAAAGGTGGGTGTAATGTGGAATTTCTTTCATTAAATAAAGTCGAAACACAAGCGTATAGCCAAAAACAAAACCATCAGCATGACCATGAACTCACTTCAGCCTTCAGCAGGGGCGAAACGCGACAAACGCAAGAACACTGAACCCATAATAAACAGAACTTATAAAGGGTGCAAAATTAGATACAATGAGAGACAAGTGGGGCTGATCTGTGAGGCATGTGACAGCTTCATGTGATGTACCGGGGCTGATGGTTAGTGCGGTTCCAAAATCTGGACATTGTGGTTTTATTTAGAGCAGTGATACATTAACAAGGCAAAACATTTTAAGCTTTACGCTTAGTCTTCAACATGTTTTAATTGACTCAAAACTAATTCTGCTGCTGAGATTTTGGATTACTTGTTCTAGACTGATTGTTTTACTGCGCCATATGAGATTATTGTCCTATCCATCGACTGATAAACAGTAATAAACCGGAAATGAAGCTGGTAACAGAATGAACACAGAGGGCAGAAAAAATAAAGAGTATGAAGTATATCTGACTGCCCTGAACTAAAAGTGTATGAGGGACCTATCCATTTGTCTTTCTTACCTTCTCCAAGGCCAGACAGCACACAGACAGCACACATGATTAGAGCTAATGAGAGAGGCAGCTGAGGTGAGTGTAGCTTCCTGCAATGTGAGGAGACGAAGGCTGGTGAAAACCCTGCCCTCTACACGTTGCCACACACGTCCCCTTTAACAGAAACCTGAGCTCTTCACCGTAGTGCTGAGCTTACAGGAATGTCTCTGCACATGCAAAAACACAGCCTTATCATAATGATGCTATAAAGGTTTTTAAAAACAGCTAACTAAAATCAGCATTTGGCACATGCACACAGTCAGTGTTTAAGTTCACACTGGAGTTGTTCTGCATGCTTTTCTGTGCAGAGGTAACCCAGCTGCATACCTAGCATTAAACCATAATTACATCCGTAAAATGTGGAATTCAAAGGTTTTTTCCAAAGACCTTTTTCATGAGACCAAATGTTCAAAATATTGGAACACACTTTGCTAGGCCTGGTTACAATTTTCTGCGATACATCAAAATATATTCATATGTATAAATATACTATGGAGCTGTGTGTTTTACTGGGGACAAAAGTCTGTATTGTTATACTATCAGAGCTGGAAAATCAATGCATTAACAGCCCAGACATTCCACGATTATTAAATAAAAACAAACACCTATATGTTGCTTGAGGCAAAAAGAATGACATTGACATTTCTATTATTTTCCACATTCTGCTCTGGCCATTGTGTCACTGAGCAGCTCCACTTCTGTTTTCTATGCTTATCACATTTCATCAATACGGAAATAAAATATTCATCTCATACAGAGCCAGAAAGCTATAAACACTCCAAAAACCTCGCCAGCATTGTGCATTTACTCTGTATCGTCTCATGTGATCGAAGGCTGGCACCAAGCATCAAGCATTCAGCACCTGTTTAACTCATTTCCCTTATTTCATTTCATAGTAATTTAATGACATGTTTACGCATATCAGCATGGCAGGGTGATTACTGGTTGACCTATTTGCGTGTGGCTGATTGACAGTGTCAGTGCACTGATAAGCTTTTGGAGTGTTTCCCCATGCTGCCAAAAAAAAAAATTCCCAGAATGAGAATCATATGAGCACAATGGTCGTTCTGTCAGACCCGAGCACACATAATGAGCATGACCGTGCAGTGCTTTAATTGTGTACATTCTGCTGCCAGGCAACTATTCAAACTTTATTGTAAACTTTGTATAGACCTTTTTCAGCCTCAGACTAATGCTATTGTTGGAAAGCTCGGTGTGTAATGTCCAATGGTAGTTAGTGTGCTCAAACCCTTCTCTTCAAAGGCCTGTGCTCACAGAGGCAGTCGACCAACAACTGGATGTATTTCTTGAATAACGTAAAATTGCTCGTAATAGTACGAAACTGATTTCCCGCTATAGCCACAGAGGTCATCAGAAATTGTTTTAGTTTCAGCACAGTTTCCAAACAGTTGTTCAATAAGCATGTAATTATTCTATATATTTAGGATAATATATATTTTTGTTATAACGTTTTATTCTTTGAATATTGCTTGTAAATAGTTAGCATTATAAGAACTAGTCACTGATTTCCCTAAAAAAAATGTCGACACCTTGTTGATGATATTTTTTAAATCTGCTCAGCAAATCAAAAGGCGTTTGAGTTATATTATACTTGTAGACTTTATGGCACATGCATTTCATCACGTTTCTAATCTCTGATGTAATTTTAGATGAAAATTTGTGCTTATAAATTATTACATTTGAAATATAAACTTTTTAAAAGATGGTCGTAGCTACAAGACATTATTGATTATGAATCATTTTTGGGTGCATTAATACTTACTGGTATTCAGACAAACGTAGATATTCCTGGACTTGGATATTTAGCTTCTTTAAACATGTTTATTTCTGTATTTGGATACAGCTTGGATCTTAATTCTGCATTATCTGCTTGCGCATACTTGAAACAATGCTGCTCCTTCTCGGTTTCCACTGTCAACATATGCTGTCTCACAGCCTTTTAGATCAAGATCAAAGCTTGCTGTCACATAACCCTGAAAGAGATGTGCCTGCAAAGATAATGCCCTATTCTTGCTCTTCCTCATGTCTGTCCTTATCTTATGAAAGCATCTCCAATAAAACTATAGAAGAAGAAAAAACAGCAGTCAAGTAATTATCAAAAACAACCTCTCCTTTAAAGAATGGACTTCAGTGGAGATCATTCATTCTGCTCTATAATAGTTTATGGACAGAGAAATCTTTGTATAGTCATGAGCAAGACAATGTTTACAGTCATATGCTCTTTTGTATATATATGGCTCAATACACAGAAAGTCAACATGTCATAAACAACGCTCGGTGTACAGCCCTACCGCTTCAGCGTTATCCAGCTGTGCCTATTTCATGCCCAGTCCAGCCCACTCTATCCCATACTCCATTCCTTCTTCCCATTTTATAAGAAAATTAAAAAAAAAAGAAAAGATATTTGTTAGTTTAAGGTCAACATTATTGTGCCAGAAGCTAGAATGCACATTTATGATTTATTAAGAGATAATCAATCAGGTTTCGTTGACTGTACAACGTATTAGCTTTCCCTCTAACCTGATCAATAATTTAAAGAGAATGACAAGCCCTGCTTTAAAGCTGATGTGCATGCACTTAAAAGAAAAACAAAAGTTACTAATGATCATTAGAATCATTAAACATGATTTTCTCTCACCGGAGCAATGAGAGAATTAGAATTAAAAAAAAAAAAAAAACTGTTCATAAATCATAGCACTGATTTCAGTAGCAGTTGCGGAAAGGCTGGAACGTGTCACCAGATGAAACAGGTATGAAAATACATATCGTACCAAAACGCAACATACTGGATCAGCTCCACCCATGAACCATCTCAGGAGCCTATAATTGATTTGGGCTGTGCCCTCTGGCAGGAAACCATGAATCTGGTATATTAGCCATGTGTTGTTGAAGTTTTGAATCAGCTGAATTAGTAATAAATCTGATAACAACATGTTAGTGGGGTTTTTTTTTGGTGTGCAGCACAAACAACACTAATCAGTTGTAGAAGGAAAAGAGACAGACTGCTAGAGACAGCTATACACTGCATCTCAACAAATCCCCAGTGTGGAAATAACACCTCCAGTGTTTATATAAGACCAGCTGCACACAGAACACTGTAAGCTGTGACCCTGGGAATTCAGTATAATAATCATAATAATAATAATAATAATAATAATAATATTTATTATTATTTATTATTATTATTATTATTATTATTATTATTATTTAACAGGATTTGTCACAGTGTTTCTTCTAGCCAGCAGTGTGGAAGCTGTGTT
>JAQMCW010000034.1:16223738-16239049 GCA_030068335.1 Chrysichthys cranchii
ACACACACACACACACACACACACACACACACACACACACACACTTGTATTTATGTCTTTGTGGGGACCTCCCATTCTTTTCTATAGGCATAACTCGAACCCTGAGTATAACAACCCTAACCCTTATCCAACCCTAACATTAACCATAAGTAACCAAACAAAAAGACTTTTGGCTATTTCATTTTTTTTTATTGTTTTCACATATTTTTGTAAAATGTAATTTCCCATTGTGGGGACAGGAAAAATGTTCCCACAAGGTAAAAATAACAGACTTATATCACACAGAGATACCTAACTGAATATGGGTAGAACATTCTCTGTACTAGACTGGGGACTCTGGAGCTATGATACCGTGCTGCCTAACAAACAAACACACGCACACACACACACACACACACACACACACACACACCCATGCTGAGGCATATTTCATGCTGACAGGTCATTACACCAGGGAATGTTATGAATTCGAACACTTTTATCATTCAGATGGACATGACAAATAATCACTAGATTCACGAACCCATGAGATGTACATAAGTCTGAATTAGGATGACAATCCAAGGACTCGGGTTCAAGCAAATTTGCTTTTGCCATTCCATTTGTTATAGTGACTGACATGACTTGTTTTTGCTTTATGCACTTCACTATCTTACCTCAACTGAACTGCCTAAAGTTACTATCAGATTTCTGGTGTTTGTCCAGCTCAGACAGGAAGTTTATGTAGGAAGCGTATAAAAGAGACCGGATCTGGTTTGAGCCAAATCCCAGCTCCCCTGAAGACCACGTCCAGTATTTCACAAATGATAACAACACTGCCATCTTGTGCTCATAATTTCATAGTTTCCAGCCATGCATTCTGTAGTAGCTGCAGTATATTTTTATCCATCATGTGTCATCCTCATTTTGCCAAAAAATAGAAATGATTTTAAAAAATTATTATTTGCATGCTTAATTTACAATCAATATGATATATTCTGATGGGTAGCATAAAAAATACAGTTTACATATACCGGTAGCTAAGTACTTTACAACACTTTATAGAACAACTTATCCAGTTATATTGGACATATTATTAAACTATCTGCATGTACACTATACAAAAGGTGTGGAGTTGAATCAGTGGTGTGTGAAGTTATAGTAAGTTTTGCGCGTAGAGTGAATATAGTGAATATTATTCAAGAAATTAAACCCTAATAGAGGATACTACACGACTACATGGAGTAAAGCTGGGTCAAGGCACACAGCCTTGGGTACTCAGGGCATGTTGTTGTAGATATTTGCAGAATTAAGTAAATCCAGATGTTTACTCCATCGTCCGCTGAACTTTTGCCTTTGGAAGAAGGGGGAGTAACTATACTAAATTAGAGGAACGTATCAGCTGTTTAACTTAACTCCTATGTGTGTGCTGCATTTGTGTGTGTGTAAAGACTAGAAACATAAATGGAGCTGCATACTGACACTGAAGGCAAGGCACTGCAGGTAAAAACAATACATATTTTTTCAATTTTTGTGTGTGTGTGTGTGTGTGTGTGAGGGTGTATATAGCATCTATAGTATGTCTTCTCTGAAAATGTGTTGATAGAATATCAAGACAAAACTAAATCAATGCATATGTAATTTAACTCTATCCTCATTTACAGCCATAAATTCAATTTCAAACCTATATATATATATATATATATACACATATATACACACACACACACACATATATATGTGTGTGTATGTGTATTATATATATACATGATTTTTAAGACTATCGGTCAGCAGGCTTGTTTTTACTTGTTGAGCTTATGCATCTTTTATGTGCTTTAGTAGACTTAGCAGGTTAAAAAAGAGGGGGCTATTTTAATACACTCTTAGTTGTTGCCTATTAATAGTGTATGTAATTATGGAGAGTATCATTTAGAGCAGCACAGGGTAAGCTAGCCATGCTTAAAGTGAAAATATGATCGTGCAACACACAACAGGACTGTGCACAGCTCTTTTGCCTGCGGCTCAACTGACATTAATAGCAGACTGCAGCCAGCCGAGTAGGCTGAGGCAGAGCGCCGGGTCTCGCGCTGCCCTCCGCGTGAGGCGGCAGCGCGGCTTCTGATTGGCTGTGCGGCTTCAGGCGGAAGTCCCAGGCGCGCGGGGATTCCCCGAGGGAAGTTCCCAGCTAGTTGTAAAACATGTAAAAATGTACATTTGTACGAAACACTCCATTTCCTCCCCTTTAACGTGAACCCAGATGTAGAGCAGGACCGAGAGCGCGCCATGACTTCAGAGCGATAGATAAATGTAGGTGTTTTGGGCAGTTTTCGGACGAAGGTAAGGCGCCGTACAAGCCAAAGAGGAACAAGCGAGTTAGTTAGCAACAGTTGCTAGCGGTCGAGAGCTGCCAGGTCTGTGTAGTTACGACGTTGTTAATTAAGCGTACAGTTGTAGTAGGTGGTAGGTTTTTTCTTTAGTCTTTAAACAAAGTCATAACGTTAAAGTAAGAGAAAAACCACGGTTTCCTTTTCTATATGTGGTGTGCTGTAAGGTTAGGAGTGAAGGGTTACATTTCTGGCGAGTCGCTCCTTTGCCGTAGACGTCATTCTTAACTTCCCTTATTATGCAAAATATAAGTTCTCTTCTGATGCAAATGTAGAGCCAAATATTTAAAAAAAAGTAATCCATGTATGAGGTAAAACAGTACTGCAAATTAAAGATTCCACTTATTTTGAATCTTTCACACGATTACATAAATGAGGTTGTAAGAATTGATGTAGATATGTGTAATAATTATTTAGGCTAAATAAATGAATTTGTTGATTTTGTGTATACACACCACCACCAGGCATACTTATTTTGCTTGAAAAAGGATTTAAAGCTTTTACATATATTTGTGTGTGTATGTATGTTTATATATATATATATATATATGTATATATAAATCGAATTTTTTTCAGGGGTGTGTGTTTGATTTGCCCTGGCAAAACTTGTCAGTCTGGTCAGTCATTATTCATCCAGAGCGGTGTGGTACAGGTGTCCTGGCTTTCCTAAAAACTAGTCTTTCAAAATGCAGTGTATTTCGTGTAGGATCTCTTCAGTAAGACTGATGTAATATGATAATAAAAGGTGCTGTTTAAAGTTGTATGGCTACTAATTAAAGCTTAATGAAGTTAAAAGATTTTTTGTTCTGGGTATTTGTATATAGCACTACAGACATCCCATCACATGGCTAAATGCAGGATTGACAGGTCTGTTATAAACTACACAGCTGTGGGTTTTTTTTGTGTTTTTTTTATTTATTTTTTATTGTTGTTGAGCGTGTGTTTTGTGGTTGCAGGACCCATGACAGCTGTGTCCGTGATGTTACTGAAGGCTGCGGCATGGACCGAAACATTGGTGATCCGCTGAACAAAGCCTATGAAGCCTACCGCAACATCTCGATTGAGAATGAAAATGCCAAAAAACAACTACAGGAGAAGGTTTGGTACAAGCCATTAATGCATTTATTTCTGCACCCTTTCTGTCCTTACTCTAATGTACATAACTGCCAAATCAAATTCAACCAGGAGTATGTCTGATCTATCTCTCTGTATCTCTGTCTCTCTTTCCGTCTGTCTGTTGGCCTACGTGTGTGTTCAGACAGAGCAGTTTCAAAGGTATACACAGCAGCTGGAGAAAAAGATAGAAGAGCAAGAGCAGGAGATTTCAGAGCTCAAAGCACAATTAAATTCATTAAAGCATCCTTCAGGTTAGTGTTCACATTTATTTTGTGTAAACTAAACCAGTGAATAATATACTGCCCAATGAATACTATTCTGGAAATAATACAGTTTGTTGGGTGTAAATAAGACAGTTTATTTATGATTGTATGCTTTTAAAATAGTGGGCTTGATCAGAATTTCATTGTAATTTGTAATTATTACATAACTGTATTATAAACTGCAAAATTACATTGTTTCTAGCATTTATTAAACATTACTGCCACATTCTTATGACAAAGTTTTTTAAATGATGTATGCATCTCTGTTGAGCATGAGCTGTCTATTTATTAACAGCATAAAGTAAATAGGTATAATTCCAGTTCCTTCAGTCCTGTTAACAAACTTTTATAAGCCTTTACAATATGATTTAATGATCATTTGATATGTTTACTGGGAACATTACACTCAAAACAGACACAATAAACTATTGCTCTATTAAATTTGAGAATAAAATTTTTTGAGAGATGAAATTTTGGGCTATTTAAATAAAAACAAAAAGCATAAGAGCGAACAGCATACCGATATAAGTGTGTTATTCCTCAAGACACATTAAATGTTACATACTAATATTTAACACTAAATCCTTTCTGTACATTACTTTCATTATAAGTAGATCAATAGTAAATACAGGACAGAAATCACTTACCGAGGAAAATAGAGAAAATCCTTGTACTTTTGAAGCAACAAGTTAAAGAAAACCTTGGCATCTTGTATTCTTGATTTTAGTTTGTGTTTAAATATATTACAACAATTATAAATGGAGTTTTAATCTGCATTTACTAGCACAAGAACACTAGGCTAGTTTCCAAGTTGGTACAATTTTCTAATATTATTGGATGTGTTAATTGTTGAAAGAACTGTGCTATCAAGCTCGCATTCCCACAATAGAAAAAACAAATAGATATGTATTTTATTACATAAACTGTATTAGTGTATATGAAGTTTAAGTGGAATTTCCACATTCTGAAATTTTGTAAACATGTGGTTTTTTTTCCAAGTGTAAATTATAAATGGCCACACGTAAAATTTTTGGTTTTTCCAAGCTTTGTTTGTTTTAGTTTTGTTTTTTTACAATAAATTTGAATTTGATACACTTTGCAACTCTTAAGGAATTTAGGACTGCACGCTGTTTTTTTTTTTCAGGGGAAGTGAAATGTTGCAAGACTGCACACCGAAAACAGGAAACAGAAAGGTTGTCACCTAGTAGTCACTGGTCTAGCAACTCCTCCACTTCCCACGGGACTAACTATATCCTGGTAGGTGTGTCTCTGCACTGGTCACCGATAGGCCACACTCCTTATCAGGGTACCTTTCTTATCCTTATTGAATTCATAAATACTGCATTCAATTTTATCAGGTAGAGCAAGACATGTGCTTGATAGATCTGTTGATAGTGTAATATACATTATGAAAGACTGACTGTTGACCATAGATCTCTAGATAATACCTCTTGGCTCATGCTAGTTTTATTAGTGAGAATTTTGTACTCCGTAAGAGTTAGAGGCCTGGCTTGCTCATTTTTAAAAGTAGAAATTTATAAGCTTGTATGTAGTTCCGGAAATATGCAACTTGAAAATGTACTACACCTGTTGTTAGAGTTTGTAACTACTTGTTGTTAATTCCTGGACATATAGCTCAGTTTTTCCAATGGACTGCTTGGGTCACAACGCAAGCTTGTGAATATAGCTTCCTTGTTCTGATATTATTAGTAGAAAGCAGGCAGAAAATCCAAAGACAGTGCCTGAGCTGCTTTCCCACTTATCCACAGTTCACTCTTGGGTTAAATAGTGAGAAATGTGTGAAAAAGATGTAGTTCTTTTTCTTCACAGTTTGATATCATTTCTCAGCACTATCTGTCCATAGTGAGAATTTTTCTCTAATTGAATCCACTGTGATAATTCTTCTCAATTGTTTGAGGCTTGTCATAGGTCTAAACAACAGGGGGCGCTAGAGCATAAGGCTTCTATGAGAGCATAGCTTACTGACTGGTATGAGAGAAAAAATGTCTTTAAATTAAGGAAACTATCTTTGCATTGATGTGGCTACAAAATTAGCAAAATACTATGAAAGTCATATTTGAGAGAATTAAAATGCTCACATTCAGTACAGCACAACACTGGATGTATTTTTTTTGCCATATATAGCTTATCTTGCAGTGTATATATTTAATTTCACTTTAATCTTTAAATCATCTCATTGTACTAATTATATTATTTGTTTGGCATATTAGTTAGAAGAATAATTTCACTGCGTCTCTGGCCTGGATTTTGTTCACCCCTTCTTTCTGTCTTTCTTTTTTGGCAACGTGAAGACGGAATCCCGGGAGTTTACACCAGTGCATCCTCATCCAGTACCTGGATTAAGTGGCATGAAGATGTATGTAGTTCACACTCCAGTATAACTTCAATTTCTTGAGCTAGACAATGTGCTTTTATTACTGAATTTCACGTTCTGGCAAAATGATTTCACATATAAAAGTAGCAAAATGGACCAGGCATTTAAAACCATATTAAGATCATCTTATAGAGTTTGTTTAAAGTGGCACTGTAATAATATAAATCACATAACTGACCTAGAGACAGCTATCTGGTTCTGAAATTCATGCATATTGACATGTGTGGTGTATAAAATGATTTCTTGTAAGACAGTGTAGACATCATCGTGGACACCGTAATGCTGCTATTTTTGGATGATTAATATTTGACAAGTTTTTGGCACACTGGACCGATCAGCATATAAGGCGATATATATACAGTATATGCTGAATTTATTAGATTCCAAGATACTGACAATGTGTGTGTGGCAGCTTGAGAGAATACACTTCTTTTGGCCTTTTTTCTGTGTATATTTAAGTAAAGGATTGATTACATTTTCATTTTTTTTGCACATGCATAGTATAGCAAGGTGTAATCTTATCTTGCAGTTTTTACTGTTCATGCAGAGTGGAAGTGCTCGCTCAATGCTCGGTCTCTTTTTTTTTTTGCTTGTTAGTGAGGACGTTCTAGACACGTTTCAGGAAATCCAGGGGACTTTCCAGAGGATTCAGGCTCTTGCAAGACGGCAAAAAGATCACCTGAAAAGAATACACAAAGGAAATGACGCTGCCAGTGGTAACATTATTTACAATTTTTACTTTCCAATTAAAAAAAAATTAGGGCAAATGTCTTCATTAAATGATTACTGTTCTTCTTTAACCCAAGTACAGGTTTTTTTTTTCCTAATTAGATTATGAGGAGAGAAATTGTAAAGTTAACAATTACTTCAGAAATGTCAAAACAAGATATTAGTTGCTGTATTATGAATTATCCAGAATGCAATTAAAGACGGTAGCACCTGGAGAAGAGGCAAGCAGGTCCAATGTTGCTGCTGCTGTATCCCTGCCCTGCATTAAAACAGGCTGAATAATTAACACTGCTGACTTACAGAGTTACAAGCCCTTTGTGTGATTTTAAGGGAAATTGTATGTTTGCTTAATACAATTTTCATTCACTCGTCTCCGATAGCCGATTTATCTCATTTGGGGTTGTGGTGGATTTCGAGCCTATCACCGGGTGTGAGTTGGGAATGCACCCAAGATGAGACCATGTAATTTTAGCTGTAGAAATATGCCGATGAATAGGCAGAAGTGACTGATATAGATGTGCTTTCCTAGACAATGGACGTCTGTGGACCATAGCTCGAAACCCCAGAGCAGGGGTAGCTCGGAACGCCTTTAAAAAATGCAAAGAAAAAAAAAATCCATGTACACTCTTATTAAAGATTACTTTTATAAGCATAGTCCAAATATTCAAAATTAGCCTCATTATTTAAACATATACAATGATGTTTTAGGCTATTTATTTAACTTGTTGTTCTTTCCATTGAGAGAACAACACATTTTTTATTATAACTGTCATTAGATGTTAAATTAAGATTAGTTATAGGTGTAGCTGCAGCTGTTTTTGAGTTATTGAGGTTACAACCATTCAAGTCAAAAAGACTAAGACCTCAGTAAATATTATTAGCTTTCATTACAATGGTAGGTTGTCATTCCTACCACTGTATGATATCGCAGACTCCCTAGCTATACTTCATGGACCCCTGGGGGTTCCCACACTTTGACAATCATGGTTCTGTGGCATTAGATGAAGAGCTGGGCCTTCAGTGAGTTTCTAAATAAAAACTAGTGTAAAATTACAGTAGCATAGTGGGAGTATGTCAATATTGGATCGGCGCTGATCCTTGGATTATCATACAATTTAGGATTATGATTATTTCTAGTCTAGATGGCAAAATTCACATGATATGACATGCATGATAAATATTATAAAAAAGACAATGTAGTTTTGTATTAACGAAGGACAGCTATGCTGAGACCCACTCACATTAGAAACCTTACCACTGATCACTGTAATATTTATATGTGATTAATATAATATTTATATATGGTCAATAAATCAGGTGAGTTTTCTGCATAGTACATTTCTATTTTAGAATAACGCTTCATCTCTGCTTTTTTTTTTACTACTGCTGTTGTCCCTTTAAAGAAGACACTTAGTTATTTTATATGCAGTATATAGTTATTATTTTATCTATTTTATGTAAGTGCTCAGTCAGTCCTCCAATCCCGGTGTTTAAGTGGAAAATGTCTAGATTGTTTAATGGTTTCTCAAAGTTATTGCTAAACCAACCTTGTGTACTTTAGCCCTAAACAGTGTTATGTATTTTGTGTAACTTTCAGCAGAGCAGCAGTTCTCCATGCCCATCCAGTGCACGGACAACACTGGTGAACAAGTTGAAGAGCCCTTGTCTTCTGCTCCAAGGCCAGAGGTCAAAGAGGGCTTGACCTCAGGTGCACTAGCATCGCGTGGTGCCAGCCCGGAGGGCCCTGACTTTATGGACTGTGTTAAGTTCCCGCCACCCACAGATAGTGAATATGAATTTCTGCACAGTGCTCCAGACAGGAATATGGCACTTCCAATGCCCAGGAAAGACCTGTTGGAGCCCATTTCCACAGTGATGGAGGAGTCCTACTCCTCTTTCCCTGTGTCTCCTCCAGCATCACACTTGCTGTCTGCATCTACATCACTCGAAGGAGTCCGGGGACCACAACAGGTGAGAGCCAGTCACACTCCACTTCAGACAGTTGACACTACACGAGAGAAAAGAATGTACTGGTAGACTTCCATATCAACAGGCAAAGTAAATATGGCCAGACTAAAGGAAGAAAACACTTCATAATTTTAATGAGTGGAGGCCTGTCGTCATCCGTGAGTTTTCTACTCTATATAACTGAAAACATCATGAACTGAAATGCTTTCCTCCTGTGTATATCACTCAGAAGTCAAAATTTAAAATCTGGTAACCCCTGCAACTCTAAAAGGAAACATGGTGTGAGAGAATGCTATAGGTAAATTGTTTGCCTTTTTTTTTTTTACGCCTTGCAAGATTTCAGCCATTTCAGCATTTTCCGAAATCACCACACATATCAATTATTTATTATGATTTATATTTATTTCAACATTATAAACGACAGAAATAGATTTCATTACATATACACAGTACTAGTACTGAGGTCCACATTCTTGTTAACACAGGACCGGTGTGGCTACAGGTTTTCTTTCCCCCCAATCAGGAATAATGCTTGATCCCACCTCTGTAATCAGTTGTTCTTTTCCTTTAGTCAACTATTAGGTGTGGCTCCTGTTTGGTTGGAATGAAAGCTTGCAGCAACACCTGCCCTTTGTGGATAAGAAAGTCCCTGAATGGTAGTAACTACTTCGTAATACATTTAAACTACGAAAATAATATATGCATAGTTTTAATTATTCTCAGATACCTTAAAGTATATATAATAAACCTCTGCAAGTGTGTGTGTGTGTGTGTGTGTGTGTGTGTGTGTATATATATATGTATTTATTTGAGACCTGCAGCAGAGCTATGTTCAGACTACAGCTCTGGCTTTAAGCAGAAGACCTGGTAGAAATGTCTGGTAACAGGTGACAGAAAGTGAATATCTGATCAGACTGACAAAGCAATAACAATAACAAAAATGTCCAAAGCATGGGCTTAAAACAGTGCATTTAGTACATACATTGACCTCATACAGTGACTGCCTAATTTAGATGCTCTATGTTGTATGTATGATGTACATGAATATATTGTGTATTGTATAGGTTTACTGTAAAGACATTTAATAGAGAAGGGAAGTATATATACACATAAAGGTTTTTAGGTGAGATTCGTTATCAAAGTGTCAGTATTTTATTTTTGTCAGTCAATATTGCAAATAGAGCATTGTTGCAAACAGAGACTGTTATTGAGAATTATGTATAAAACCTATTTGGCTGTTTTGTATGAGCTCATGCTTGTGTTTGGAACCCATCATGTTAAACAATGGCAATTATTACAGGATAACAATGTAGTAAAATGGAACCTAGCTATAGAACATAGCTAATGTCAGTGATGAACAAGTTGTGAGTGTTAAATTCAGCCTACTGTTGTAAAAATCGCTAAGAATATGACAATGTACATAGAGACTCAGACAATGAATTTCTGTGACAATTTCTGTGAGCTAGTTTGCTAGCATTTGACTGGCTGACTAGCTGGTTATATTTTATCCTACAGTACGTTGCAGTTGCGCAGTAAAAATGAGATGTTCTGATTCAGCAGCGGTTACCTGATTCTGGTTAAGAGATATCTCCACTTTGAGCTCTGGGTCAGTCTGAGATTGAAATATATTGACTGTATTTCATCAATCTTGCATTCTTTTCATAGTGTAGTATGCCAGAGATGAAAACATTGCTCAGTAGTAGAGGGGAAGGGGTGGAGTTGGAATGGTTAGGAGGACATTTTTTTGTACCAAAACAAAAAAAATCTATTGCAGTATTTAGTTGTTTTTAATTATTTAAATTACACCTTCAGATGGTCTTTAATCTTTGTAAAAGGCTCATTAGGACTCGGCGCTGTGACAATGCATGTCAGCGTTTGTGCCCCTGACTGCATGGTTGCAGGTTTCCTACACTTCCTGGTAGACTACAGATCTCATGCGCATAATATTGCTTAGCATTGGATTCCTGAATAAGACATATGTGCAGGTTGACAGTTAAGAATCATTCTAAATAAAAATGTATTTTTGTGTAAAAATAAAAATGCATTCATTTTTGTAGACATTAAATAATGTATTATTTTAAATATAACTGCATGGAAATTTGCACAAAAACCTGTATATTGTGATACATATTATGTATCTTAGAAATGCCTTTCAGAATAGTGATATAATTTTTTTTTGTCATATCCTCCACCCCTACTCAAACCCATATGTGCCAAAATGCAACAGCAATTTACACTTGAATTCAGTCCTTTCATCTTAGAAAATGTTGGATATTGTGGTTTTTCCCCCCTAAATTGTGTAAATCCTTAAATCCTAAGTTGCTATATTGCTGTTCAATATTTACAGCATTAGGAAGGTTTGAGTTTTAGGTGAAAAAAAAAAAATCTGAGCTCAGTACATTCATTATAACATGAAAGATTATGCTCTGCTTCAGCACTGTAGATTTTGCATGAGTTCTTAGGGTTGCAAGTTAAACTGTTGATCACTGTAAAGATCAGTTAGGGATTCATGCATAAAATTCAGGTATAAATGTATTCATGCATAGCATTCATGTATTAAACTGACAGTTTTGAGATAAGTGTGCACACACCAGTTGTGCAGAACTACATTAGAGCCAGCAGTTGGATTTTATAATGTATTTATCCTAACGTCTTCCATTATTCAAAAATCATGTCATGAACATTGCTTGGCCTTCTGTTTCGCGTTATGGCCTATCATGACAGCAAACTGTTTTGTAGTTGTACCTCAACTCTTTTGTATTCTGGATTGTGATTGGTAAGAAGGTGTTGATTAGTTTTCTATAATAGCAGCTCTGAGAGTAGTTCAAAATTGTATTAATGTACTCAATCTAATGTGTTACTGTTTCTGTAGTAACAACGCAAGCAGACATTTATAGTACTTTTTTATGGATAAAAAAGGGTAAATTGCTGATGTGGTGATGTTTTCAATTACAGGCAACTGTAAATGTATAAACACTATGACGTTTTGTACATGACTAATAACTAAATCTTTCTGGTGTTAGCAAATTGCTGAGGAATAAGAGGAATAAAACACTTCAAGACATGCTGTTACAGGAATACAATTTGGGGTGGTAAAAACCCTTTGCGCCACATCACACCACCCCGGTGTTAATTATCTTCCTATAAAAGCATGCCTCATTGTGTTTTATTCCTTTTAATCCTTTAATGTGAAGCCACATTTCTTCTTAGTTTTATTAATACTAAATAGTTTCTGAAAATTTTCAAATAGTCACTGAAAATGTGATTTCATAGGAAGATGGGAACACAAATTGAGGGTGTAAGAAGCTAAAAAGCCTTTGTTGAGTTAGCAGGAATCATGAAATTATTTCTGAGTGAAGGATACCTGCCGTAGGTCCTGATATGCTGGAACACAGGAGGTCATGTTTAGAAGTGTACATATACATTGTAAATATTACATTATTATGTGGAGCAACATTTGCTTTATTCCAGTGTTCTACATTATGTTTTCACTCTCATATTAATACACAAAACACATTTATTGCATTAAACATGGACCTGGTGTATTAAGTGGTGTCTCTCTTTTTGAGCAGCCTCTGTGGAGCCCTAATAGCCCTGAGATTGCATCGAAAACATCGGGCATGGGGTCCTCTCACTGTACTTTTTGCAAGGCTACTGTTCCCAGTGACCTCATGTACAGCCACCTCAATTCACACTTCCAGGACAAAGAGGGTGATTGACAGAGCCATACCCAGGAGCTGCCTACTAGCTGGTGTCTTGCCTTATTCATGGCTTTGTTGCCTGTCCTCTGTGCACAATGGCTCGGGACGCTGCGGCCGCGGTGACTTTTCATTCAGAGCATGTTGGGAGGGGAGGTCGCCATGCTCATTTATTTAAATTGTAAGAACTTGAACGGTACACTTTGTGGTATTAACAGTTCAAGTAATCAGTCTGATTTTGATGTGTGGGACTTTTGAATGTGTTGTCTGTGTGTCTGTGTAATAAAGAAATGCTTCCATTTTATAAGATTGTGTTTGAGGTGTACTGTAGTCATATCGTTTTAAAGCTTTTTTACACTGACTATAAGTGAAAGCCAATAGCTTATTTAGTTGTACAAATGGAATGAGTCTGGATATTTTTACTTTCTGGCTGACTCCATGATTTAAAAAAATCCCTTTAAAGGTTCTTACTGGAGTGAAAGTGAAATGCAATTTAACCCTGTCTAGGTTTAGATGCTCAAACAGATGCAACTCACTTAAAAGCTTGTGGTCAGCTTGTTTTTCTTTTTTTGGCCACAATAACTCTTAATTTAATGTCTTGATTTTAATTAAACCAGCTTTATGGCAGATTTCAGTCAAAATGAGAAATAATTGTCGGATAATTATTTCGATATTACAACGCCATATGGCTCTGGGAGTCGTTTTGCACAGGTATTGCAGGTTAATTAAAACTTTGTTACTACACAGAATATCTGTGGCTGACTTGCTATGCAATTATATGCACAATTATCCTGGTATTGATAGTGTGATGTTTGGAGTCCTGCTATTTATTTATTTATTTATTTATTTAATTATTTGCCTGCCTGCCTACCTACCTACCTACCTACCTACCTATTTATTCATTTATTTATTTGTTTGTTTGTTTATTTATTTATTTAAAGGACACTGTCATTCCCCAAATGACACATTTTCCCCCACATTGCTTAAGTAGCTTGGTAAGGCTGTCACTATTTACAGGCTATTGATCGTGTGGATAAGTTATGCTTTAAAACGAAAGATTGCACCTCCTGTTTCATAACTTGCATTTTTTTCTCCCACCGAGTGCATCATATCGATAAGTACAGTAATGCATGAGTGAGGGTAGATGTATTTTCTAATGGAGTGTTTTAGTCTGTCACCTTTCTGCAGCATTGGACTGTGGGAGTAGATCATTAGCAGCTTCGCAAACAAATGTAATAATTTTCACCAGCTCGTGTGATGATGTGCTAAGGAAATAGGGAAAATATGTGTACTGAAACACATGCGTGTGCAGTGAGGACCTTGCAGGCCCCAGGATTACTGCCTGCTAACACTTGTGCTGGGTAGATGAGCTGGTGTGAAGACTGCAAACTGGATTTTTTTTATTGATTCAGCACAGTTCGTTTTGGTTTGAGTAAGGATCTGCACTTCAGGGTTTTTTTTGGTGTGTATATGAATGAACAGGATAACGGTAATAACAGTGACTCATTTAGAATGATCTCTATACAATTATTTTAATTTAGTTGGCATAAATTGGAAGTATGACAAAAGGGTGTTCTGTAAAAAAAAAACTATACAACATAAATTTGCATTCAGGTAGACGCCCTGCCACTTCCTCTTGCACCTGTTCCCTAGTTCTATATCTCCTGTTTCCCATCTATGTAGTGAGATTTCTTAAGCCTTTCTTACACTTCCTTGTTTACCCCCTGTTTTTTTTTTTCTTGTTGTGTTTGATATACTATTCTGGATTAATCATGTCTATTTGTTCTGACTGCTTCCTGAAACAACCATCAGTTTTTTCTTTGGTCTTTAGTTTCAGAGCAGGAGGTATTCCATCTAACGCACACTTCCAGATAGGAATATAATTATTACCATTATGTACTACACACATTTGTGGAACTGTACACTGTTTGGGCCATCACAGTCAATTACACTAAGAACTGCATATTCTTAAAAAAAATCAGCTCAAGTCACATTGTCTTGATTGTGATTCTTTTTTTTATTGTGGATGAAATGATGTGGCTGGCAATGAAACCCAAATACAAGTGTAAAGCTTCAGCATATCCTCAGGCCTGTAGCAGAACAGAGAGACACAGCTTTAATGTTTAACATTTGTACTCTCCATCTTAACACTCCCCCTTCTCAAGAACACACATTATTGTGAAACCGCGAACAGCCGAGCGCCGTCAGATGACTGATATTTACAAAGCTGAACATTACATTTTGCGCTATTACAATGTGTTCAGCATAATGGCCGATTCGCACTGGATCAGCAGGCCGCTTTTAATTCTCATCGCTCACAGCAGATCACAGAGAATGAAGAGAGAATTTATTCTGGAAATCTAGCAAACACGCTATCTCTGTTCTCCCTAATGACTCTCTCTCTCTCTCTCTCTCTCTCTCTCTCTCTCTCTCTCTCTCTGCCTGTATATGTGTGGATGTGTGAAGACTCTGTGTGTGTGTGTGTGTGTGTGTGTGTGTGTGTGTCTCTGCAGCCTGCGCGCCACTCTCCCTCACTGGAGCCGTGCACAGATGCTTGTACATAATTATGTTGTCAATGCTTGTTATTTGGAAGAAGGAAGCTGTACTGACAGTTACGGGGCCCATGTGTTTTTTTTTCTTTCTCCTTGTATGTCCACTCTTTTTTCTCCCCCTGATGGAATCGCAGTAATGCAAAAGCTAGAAGTGTGTGTGTGTGTGTGTGTGTGTGTGTGTGTGTGTGTGTGTGTGTGTATATATATATATATATATATATATATAT
>JAQMCW010000034.1:16396277-16409297 GCA_030068335.1 Chrysichthys cranchii
AAAGGAAGAAGAGACTATTTGGAATTATTTAATAAGTATTCATGGACAAAATATAATTAACATCAGTTTGTGATTCACATATTTCTTTAGGCCTTCAGAGAAGGCCTTGAATGCCCTGACGGCTCGCCACTGATGAAAATGCAGAATTGTGCACATTGAGCTTTAGCAGTGTGGTGATGATTAAAGACAGACTAATAACTTGCAAGATAAGTATTAAAATGACTGACTGAAGCCATTTTTTCTCCTTCATTTAAAGACAAAGTCAACATCAGTATTGCTTTTTAAAAGGCTCAAGCAAGGATTATTAAAGGCTCAACGTAGTTACCATCGAAATAACTGTGCTACAGAGAAAGCACTTCACATGCAGATTTCATAAATGTTGTGTTTGCTTTTTACTCTTTTATATAATCAATTAGTTGGTGAATACCAAACTTTACTGACTGCTGAAATATCCTCACAGAAATAAACAAGCCAGTGTGTAGGCCTACTGTAACATGCACAAGCAACTTATTAAAATGATTGCCATTTGATAAGTCATTCATCTAAATAAATAGATTAACGACCTGAATAACCCTAAGGCAAAAAGTAAGCATGCATTCGAGCATGATATGAAAAAATAAAATCCTCACTGACAAAAAGAGATGCGTTAAGCTGTTAAGAACAGTCAGTAGCAGTACCTGTAAGTTTATTTTTAATCAATATTAACAGCACATGCTCTCATCCCTAATGCATACGCAATCAATTAAAGAGAAATAAATCTCTCAACACAGCACATCCAAGAGAGTGTATTGTAGCTGATCACTTACTTCATCTGACCCTGCCCCAAAGATGAGCAGGTCGAAGGGAATGGCAGCCACCATGTCTATGAGAAACCAGCCCTTAAAATAGTGCACAGCAATCTTCCCTGGGTGACTCACTACCTCCTCGTTGGAATTTACATACGTCGTGCGGAAGTTGATGAGGATGTCGATGATGAACATGATGTCCACCATTAAGTCGACAACGTTTAGGGGACTGCAGGAGTAGCCACACAATCTCCTCTTCTGTTCCTCACGATCGTTCAGCAGGAAGGCGGCGGAGTACGGCGTGAAGATGGCCGTGTAAATGACAAGGAGCAGAATGAGCCAGTCCCACATGGCCTTAAACGGACTGTAGTGTAGGATGGTGAATTTGTCTATGCGTGGTGCCTGGAGCTTGTACTCTGGTAATACATCTGCACCTAGCGACAACACCTGGACAGAGGAGAAACAAAACAAACAATCAAAAACATTATTTTTTATGAAAGAAATAAGAATGGGAAATTCATTAAGGTCAGCTGCGGGGTTATATGCAAATTGCAAACTGTGCAAGCTGACTGACAAAGGGAAACAAATGATGTGGTTTATATATGCAGTTTGCATATTCCAATAAAACTGATTCTGATTCCAATACAACTGATATTCAACTGAAGCCTCTAGATGCAAACGAGTGTGCCTGTGTGTGTGTGCATGGTTTCTCTGTGACTCTGACCAAAATAAAGGAAGATAGGGGCTCTATTAGCAAAATATATTATCCATAAGTAAGTTTCCTTTAGTGTATAATTATCTGTAGGTATGAATCATTGCGAAGGTCAGAATGAGCCCTTTCTATATAGGACTATATACGACTCGGGTCCACCTCTACGGAGATGCCGTGTTGTGCTCTTACAGTAGCATAGAAAGGACAAACCTCTAGAGAGTACCTTCCACGTTCAGTGGTTTTACAAATGGCAGCCTGATTCCGTAAGGAAGGAAATGGAGGATCATTCTGATTATTTGGCACAGAAAAAGTCAGGTTGTGTGAATGCGAGTACTCGGAAGTACCCATGGCCACCATGCGTTCTAAAATGTGCTTGGAAAGGGAGGGACAAGCGAGTTATTCGCACTGATCATCCTATGATGAGGCCTTTCTCTCTTGATTGCACTTGTCCAGGATGGCAGTGCCCCATCCACATTGCACAAGGGCTCGCTGAATGGTTTGATGAGGATGCAAATTACATAAATCTTATACCATGGTCTTCACAGTCAGCATATCTCAATCAAACTGAAAATCTATGGGAGAGTTTGTAATTTGGATAGCGCTCTCCACTACCATCATCAAGGTTTCCACCCTTATTTTATGCCCAGATATGATCGTAGGAAACACTGATGTTGATGAATAAAGGATAGTGCCACTGCTATCTTTTCTATTTAAGACTGCTGTCATATTTTTAAACTGCTATCTGATGCATCAGTGTTGAGCGTTGGATAAGATTTATATTGCATCAGGAATTTTTTTTTATTATCTCATTACTACTGACAACCTGTCTACCAAATTCCACTGTTACACTGTCTGAAGGAGCCACAGACCAAAACATTAATCTCCTTTTCCTGTCTAAACTCGTTTAGGATGTGCAGAATGTTGAGAAGAGGAAGCATCACAGCTGCCTATGTGAGGTTATTGCAGGAGTGAGCTAGGTTTAAGTTCCTTGCTCAAGGGTATACAGTAGAAACAGAAAAAAACAAATCAGAAATCTGACAGAAAGCGAAGCTGAAGTGAAGTTTGCCTCTGGTGGAGGGATTTCACGAACATTAACTGCTTGTTTATGATAAAGTAACTATTTAGATCTATAATTGTACAGTAAGAAACCAAAACTACCATTGTACGGTTGGGACAATGCTGATTTGCCTGGACTTGATTGTGACTGGTAACTCGATGGTGTGTCCCAGAGTTGGCATATCTTTCGATTAGCAGGCCACAGATGTTTGATAATCATTTTTAAAATGACAACGCACTAACATAACTGCAGGAGGATGATTCTGTGATTTCTTGGTGACAGAAAAGGCTGAGATGTTGAGCTTTGTATTTTTTGCTAGATAAGCATCAATTTCATGTTTTCTCCAGGGCAGTAAGATTTGGACTACTTTTTCCCCGTCTCAACAGTCATCTTTTATAAGGTCAGCAAGGGAGCAGCTGTTATATTTTCAAACCCACAAAGTTTCAAACTCAGGCTGTGTAACTAAAACTGACTGTAAACCTGAAAGTGTGTGACTGTGATGAAGCCCAAAGCATAAAAGCTTATACACAGCAGCACATGCACAAATGGCCACTGACAAACAGCAAATGAGGCATCTTACCCTGATTAATACATCGTTAATTATTATGCCAACATGGAGAGTTTGTTTTGTGTTGCCTCCTCAGCACTTTTCTATTCTCAGTATAGAATAGAGCTGTTTTCTCTTATCTGCCTCTCCCACATGCAGATGGTCATAGTAAGGTAATGTGCGAATCAGTCAAAGCTGACAAGCCAAATGACTGAATCAAATGCCAAGCCAGATGATTTGAGGAATAATAGTTGCCAGAGCTTCCTTGCTGGATATATTTCTGTTTTTTGCATTTCTCATTTCTTCCAGTGACTGTTTACGAAAGTAAGGTTTGCCACTTAATGCTCTTCAGTCTATACAATGACTGTGGGTTAACAAAAGGACAATTTCAGCACTTATCTACCCCTAGAGTGAATCCCCTGTCTTTGCTAGGACCTCAAGTCTCCAAGCTGCCAATGAGAAAAAAAAAACAACCTAAAAACGGGAAGGAAGGAGTGTGCGAACACTTTAAGGCCGCCACAGAACTATTGAATTCTGGTCTGCCAACATTGGGCCATATATTTGTGCACAGCAGTAGGAAATCCATCTTCATGCTCAGATGGTCTTTTGATGTATTGCAGTGTCAGAAAAAGAGAGAGAGACAGAGAGAGAGAGAGAGAGAGAGAGAGAGAGAGAGAGAGAGAGAGGATGGGGAGAGAGAGATGAGCGCTGAATAATGAAAAAAGATGCTGGAGATTTCTTAACTGAACAATAGTCTATAGGTAACAAGGTAACTTTTATATTTGTTCTTACTGGCAGTAAAACAATGCAGCTTGAAGTCAATAATTCTCTGTAAGAGCTGACAATTTACAGTGACAGGAGGATAAAACATTTGTAAGTGACTTCTGACCGTTATTTCTCAACTGTCCAATTTTATTACTAAACGTTACGTATGATGCAAATATGATCAAATAAGGTTACAATTGTTTTTTAACAGTTCATCGGAACGTGACGGCTTTTAAATGTTACATGATAACATTTATTTTACATTGGCAGAGAAAACACTGATGATCAGATATCAGAAAAATGCTAAAGAGGATTACTAGGATTAATCTAAATATTTAGTTTTGAAGGCCACATTGCAAATTATGTGCCGTATTTGTAAAAACCAACAATGTGCCAGATCAGGAAGTTGATTACTGGGTTTAAGTCTGACTGTTCCTGAAACAGTTCTTGAATTACCTACACATGCATCCCAAAAGTAAATGGACACTGATTTTTTTTAATTTTTTTTTTTCAAAACCTCCTTCTAGCTGCTCAGCCATAGTAGCCAAGTTGATGGAGATCCCTCACAGAAGTACTCCGACTCAGTTGCTCTACAACATCAGCGGCCTTACAACTGGGATTTTTTTCAACAATCCTCTTGACAGTCTGAAGACACCTGTCAGAGGGCCCAGGTCGACCTGAGCGGGATGCTGTTGATTCCTTTCCTTTCCTTTTGAATTGTACAAATCACTCTTGACTGTGACAAGAGGAGTCCCAAGGTTTTGAGCAATCATACGCTGGCTAAGTCCACCCTCAGACAGACCCACAATGCACCCTCTTTGAAAATCACACAACTCTTTTACTTCTGGTGTTTGTGGCACAGCTAGTCACTATAAATAATTAATATACTGTCATCTGAAAGGACAAATAATAATATATTAACAAGTTTGCAGCACCAGTTGGTGTTTGCATAGATTAAATGTAATGAGGAGTGTCTGTTTACTTTTGAGATGTCTGTGTATATTGGGAGAGAACCTTTGATTATTATTGATTTTTTTCTGGATGACAAAGCTGGCAGATTTGCATTAGTGACTGAGCTATCTACTCTAATTCTACTCATACCTTAAAACAAAGAAATAAACAGAAACTTAACTGTTGTTTTCATTATATTCAAACTGCTGCTGAGTAGACATCGCATGCTTTTAACAATATTCAGAAATTTCAGAAATCAAGAGTCATGTGACTGTGTTCCATTTTTATTTTCAAGCAGGCAGTGTCTTCAAACAATGTGGGACCTAGGCAAACCACACACTAATATGAACCAACTAGTTGCCTGTTTACTAACGGCCTAATCACTGTGCTAGAGTAGTATTAATTTGAAGAGAATCACCCAGGAATATGAAATCAAATGCACTGCCTCATTAACACTGGAATCTTACACTGATTATCCTTGCATATCACATCTTTTGATTCTTTTTAAATCCACAAATCAGTTTTTAAGTAGGCTACATCTTGTATTAGTATTCCCTCTTTCTGAAAATATGCATAATGGTGCACTGTATCAATGAATTACTAATGAAAAACATACATTTTTACAAACCACAGCACCTTCAGCTGGTGTTTGCATGTTTGACACGATGAACTCCAAAAACATTCCAATGCAGCACTGATACATTGATACATTGGTTCAACATATTTATCACCCAAAATATATATTATGCAAGTACTGTATATGGCCAAAATTCACTCACTCTCTCACTCATCTTCTGCCACTTAATCCTGTTCAATTTCGCGGGGGGGGGGGGGAGCCAACCTCTGCTGACTTCGGGTGAGAGGCGGGGTACACCCTGGGCCGACACACAGACAACCATTCACACTCACATTCACACCTACGGGCAATTTAGAGTAGCCAATCAGCCTAATCCCCTCTGTGCATGTCTTTGGACTGCGGGAGGAAACCAGCGTACCCGGAGGAAACCCACACGGACACGAGGAGAACATGCAAACGCCACACAGAAAGGCGCCCAGGTCGACCCTGGGGATTGAACCCTTCTTGTTGTGAGGCGACAGAGCTAACCACTACACCACCATGCTAATTTTTTTAGATGTGCTAATTAATTATTATTATGTGTTAAATTATTTAATGATATAAAAAAAATTGCTATAGATTCCAGTTTAGGTTCAGGAAGAATAAGCATTTGCCAAGAAAATCTCTCTTTGGATGCAAAATATGAAGAAAGGAGTGGCTATACACACACACACACACACACACACACACACACACACACACACACACACACACACAGACACACACACACTTCCTCCATTCTGATGTTTGATGTGCACATTAACTGAAACTTGTGTCCTATATCTGCATGGGTTTATGCATAGTGCTGCTGCTGCCGCCGCATGACTGACACACACATGCACATACAGTGTACTGTACACTGTGAACGTCTCACTGATATACATAAAGTGAATAAACAAAGGGGCAAATGTACATGATATTTATTATTTGAATTTATTATTTGAATTTTATTATTTGAATTTTACACACCTGAATGGATATAACTAATCAAAACTATAATTGTGCCATGCCTCAATGCTGCAATGCAATATTTAAACACAACACCTGGATCTCACCTGTGTGACTTTCTCAGTGACATTGTGGGTGCGGTCTTTAACTTTGGGAGCGATGATGGTCTTCTCAGAGGCAGGAGGTGAAGGGGCTCGTTTGTCGCTGTTAGCTTCAGAGAAGTTAAGTGCGATGAGGGGGATCTTGTTAATTGTAGTGTACTTGTTCAGGTTGGAGTCTGAGGTAGAGCCCAGCAGGCTGGATTTAAGATGGTTAAATGGACCTGATGATGAAAAGATGCAGAAACTGCTTAAGAGCATGCCAATTAGATGCGCCTTTAAAAAGCACTACTATGGAACTCATTAGAGGTTTATGGTCGCTTAAGAGATGCTTTTCCTGTATAGGCTGATTAGTATCTAATGAATGTTTTTAATGGGACTTTGAACCAAAGCATAGAAGCTTTAAATAATGCCATGATTTTGAAGTGTGTAAAAGACTGAAATGGTACACTTACGACACATCAAAGTGTCAGAAACAGGCTTCATTCATGCATGCTTCAAAGTGATACACAAATGCTTCTGACAAAAGATTTGTAAGGGACAGATACACAGCATTCAAATGCAAGACTGATTTCCTTTCAGACCTCATAATGTCACATCAGTTCCATGCAAGGAAATGAGAAAGGGAACGGCCTTTTCTAGTCATTTCTGGCTACAGGCCACGGTGCTTTTACGAGTCAAGTTAAGCCTCACATACACACCCAGACTTTTCCTGCGCTATACTCTAAATCACAGTATGACCACAGCCAGACCCCTGGGACCTTTCATCATTCCACATACTGTCCTGTCATTACTTTATGAAGGATACACCTGAGGATTAATGTCTTGAGAAGTAATATCAGGCAGAAGCAATGAATCCCTAGACACTGTCTTTTATTTATTTTTTATAAATCCACTAGTAGAGCGGGATCTCATATTAGGTGCTTAGAAAATGTATGGTCCTTTGAGGCTAGCACTAGGAGATGTTAATAGAAGTCATACAACGCAGAGGAATCAAACAATTACTGTCCTACTGTCCAAACATGCAACAATCAATCCAAGAGTGTATAGCATTCAATCATAACACACTGTTACCTTTCGCACTGCGGCCATGGTCTGAAACGCAGGAGAACATTAATCAGCGATCAGAGGAATTAATGTTGAAGTTCAGATTACCAGTAGGTTCTGTTTGGGTTCAATTGGGTTATAGTTTTATTTAATTAAAGGTAAACCACTATCTGAGAAACAATATTTCAGGGCAGGTCCATCAATATTTTGTGGACTACATAACTTCCCTCGTACTCAGACACCTCTGCCTTACCTCTGCAGACGCGCAGCACTGTAATTCCACATGCTACATGCACAAACATCATGTACAATTCTGACCACATACATTATGTACAAATCTAGAAGAATAACGTGAAGGCTATAATAAAATATAAAAATAAAGTCTCATGTTGTTTTGGGACCAAAATCTGACATGGCAATTACAGGGCTTTCTGTTCAGGGTCTCACAACAAAACCCTTCATGCAGCACAGAAGAAATGAGTCTGTGGGTTTATTTACCTTCACTGGTGTGCCGATCCCTCAGCAGACGTTTGGAGTTGGAGCTGAGGCCTTCAATATCATGCACAGATGAGGCTCGTCTTCTGCTATACACGCTGTCTCTGGAGATGGACTGCGCCAGGCAAGTAGTGGACAGGGCCTGAGACAGGCTTGGACGGTCCCACAGTTGTTTAGGGGATGAGTGGTCCAGGGGTCCGGACACATTGATTGGGGATGAGTGGGGACTGGAGCTGATAAGGGCCTGTGTGTCATTGGCATCAGCAGGACTACAGCTGTCCTTAGTCGGAGACTGGAAGTCCCTTAAGGGCACAGAGTCATTGCTGGCTCTTGAAGAGTCCACCATCACTGTGTCAGGATCTTCCTGGGGCAGAGACTGTTTGCTGGAACCTAACAGGTTCAGGGAGGGCAGGCGGAACCTGAAGAATCTACCTTTCCCTAAAGGAGACAAGGGAAAAATATACAGGCAATATCAAGCGGCACAGCCTGCAGCTTTGGTGGATTTTATACTATTGAAAGGAATAGAGATAGATTTTAACAAGTGCAGTGGAAAGTAGGTTTCTGTATAAATAAGGAACAGTGAGGAAATGCTCGACTCTGGATCGTTCTATTCCTTTATAAAATCAAAACATGAAACCAGCAAAAACAGATGGCCACTGTAAAGCCAGTCATAAAGGCATGTCATGTGTCTGAACTCATTGAGCATAGGATCTCACTGTGAATGTACAGTATATCCGGCAAGAAAAGCTGCAAAAAAAGGATGAGAAGAGATTTTTGTGAGACAGGAAAGCATTTAATGGGAAACTAGAGCAAGAAAATGAATGACATTCGCATGGATCTTTAAATAGTGGGCATCATCTCTTTCCAGAAATAAAAGATCATAAATCAAGAGTGGATAGAAGAAAAACGTAAAATCTGAAAGAGTTTCTTGTTTCAACAGAGCATTCTGATGACCATACAGTCACCTTTATGAATTAGAAAGCCTATATTTGTCACATATACCTTACAGGACACTGAAATACCTTCTTTAACAAAGGTGAAGCTAGGACACACTGTAAGCTTTGATACAGCTTCCTTGCAGGAGAGAAAGGGTTAAAAATGACCCACCAGGCGCAGCTTGCTAGTACTGAGGTTTAAAAGCACAACTTTCTGATCAGTAAACTAAAGCATTAATCGATGAGCCACCATTGCTCACGGGTTAAATAACTGACAAGACACCGTTTACAAATTACAGTCAGACAGACAGACATGTTTTTTTCCTCCAATTCTTTTTATGCATTTTTTTTATGCATCTTCTTATGGCTACAGCACAAAGATCATTTAAAGGATTGCACTTGAAGTGCAATTACATGCGTGACACCAGATGTGGCAAGACATCATTAGTGTTCATTATTAGTGAGAAAGATGTTTCTGTGTCTATTTACAAAAAAAAATGGAGGCGGTTTTGTAAATAAAGCTACATTTTGCTTAAAAAAAAGTGTTCATTTCCTTGATGTATGGAGACTTTTCAGACACGCTGTGTAAAACAATCTGCGAGGAAGAATCAAAAACTAAAGGCGGTTTTTATATTGCGCGAGAACCCGGAGAGCAAAAGACAAAGCATGGCGTGGAGACATCCGTCTTCTCCAGCGAAGAAGCAATTCAAAAGTCAGCCCTCCCTCAAGAAAATCATGTTAATGTTCTTTTGGGACATTCTGCCACACTTCCAAGAGCATGGGCAAAAAGTGAACAGTGAACAGTGCAAATTACTGAGCATTGCTGTGAAATGAACTTAAACCTGCAATTCACAGAAAAGGAAAAGGAATGCTGTCCAAAACAGTCTTGCGGCACCGTGACAATGCATGTCCTCATACAGCAGCAGCGACAGTAGAGACAGTGCAACGGCTCGGGTTCCAACGTCTTCCACGTCCTTCTGACAGCCCGGGTCTGGTGCCGAGCGATTATCACATCTTCAGTCCACCGAAGGAGGCGCTGAAGGGTCACAGACTCAACGCTGATGATGAAGTAAAGGAAGCGGTGCTGACCTGGCTTCGGGAGCAGCTGACAAACAACTTCTCTGCAGGAATACCGGCGCTAGTTGAATGATACAACAAATGTGTTGTCTTGCTTAAGGACTATGTGGAAAATGCTCAATTTCTTACAGTTACTTCTATTAAAACTGTTAATTGTATTTTGCCTTACGTTTTGATTCTCCCTTGTATTATTTCTCTTCTCTCAACATAGGGATGATTCTGGTGAAGGAGGTGAAGGTGCTGAGTCAGGAGTCTTCTAAATATTTTTAAGAATCTACCCACAGTCCTGTATACATTGCAGACCTTTAGCATAGACATGTAGTATGCTCAACAAGAGAGCTATAAGCATGTGGTGTTTTTTCTAACGCGCTTCTAAAGAGTCATCTGGATCAACACAGATAATATATGATTCGATGTTAACCAACATTTACATCCACGCCAGCTTTTTGACCATTTCAGGCAAGCACAGGATAATGGATACTTAAGAAGTATAAATATTATGAATCACTTTGTAATACTAAAATAGATTTCTATAAATTAGTACAATCATATTACTCTGTGTGATATGTGATCTGGTTTACAGGAAAGAAATACTGCTGGAAAAAAACAACTTATTTACACCTGTGAATTTACAGGCACCTGGATGGAAGAGATTTATCATCGGTGAAGGGACATTTTATTACACCATGTAATGAAAAAACTAACACCATGAAATTGGTTTAAATGATTTCTGTTTTTTTTCCAAAGAACTTGGATAAGTTTCTGACCCAACTTATAAAAAAAAAAAAAAAAAAAAAAAAAAAATGATGGTTTTAAAATGTGGTGGGTCCTCGGTTTACAGTACACCTATGGACAGATGCTTTTATAACTATAGCTCTTTACTCGAAGTGGGAAATTGCTTACAGTAGATTTTTTTGTGTGTGTATCAACACTATGGCTCCAACTCAGTATGTTGCAGTTGCACGTTTAATGGGGGTTTCTTCCAAAAACCTGGAACTGTCCACATCTAATTTTCAATGAAGTCATGTAAATTACTTCGAGTTGCTCTGGCGGTTAGCATGTTAATGAAAAAGCCACAAACAAAAACAAACAAACAAAAAAAAAACCCAACAAAAGAAAATACTGCCTCCAGGCATCTGAGGTCACGGCTCTGAGCATTTCAGAGCAGCAGCATCTTTTGTAGTGGAAACGCACAACCCGGTTCCAGTTTACACCAGGTTTTCAAAAGAAAGGGGTCATCAATATCATACATCTATCCAGTCTTTGGTCCAAAGTAAGCTTTCACCACTGATGCCATTAACAGCTGCATCAGAATCTTTTTAATATGAGTTTTGTTATCAAAAAAAAACATGAAGTCTTGCAGTATTGAATGTCCCCTGTGTGTTGTTGCTCTGCTCCCTCTGTGTTGTTGTCTACATTCATCATTTGGTTGATATTGGAAAAATGTATTGACTAAGGCACCCTCTAGAAACTTTTAATAGGGCTGCACATTTTCTACAGAAAACCCAAAGGAAAACCGGGACAATCGTTTCAGAAATAGATTGTAACATCTGCGCAGCAGGAAACACAACAGGCTTTATTATAGTGCTGCCTAAACATGGAACATGTGTAATTGACTCCACTTACATGTTTTAAATATATTTTATACAGTATTTTTCAAATAAATTGTGTACAATAAAGATGTTTGGTTTCTACAACTTGGCCTCTTATTTTTAAAACTTGGACTTTCTCACTTATCTATGCTTCAGCCTAAGTTTTTAGATGCAGCTATTATGTGCTCCAATTCAGCTTTTGCCTCCACTCCTGGCTTTCAGGCTGCATCAATATCTCCAATTAATTCCCAAATGAGAAGCATCTGTTAAATAACTTGTCAATTCCACACAGGTGTATTCACTTAAAAGAGCGAAAAGGATTTCTGTTGACGAGTGGATGTGAAGGAGTGGAAAGCTCTTCTGTGCAGTATTATCAGCTGTGTTCCAAATGCCATACTATATATACACACACATATCACCCAAAGCTGTACAGTGGACCCTCAGCTTGCGAAAGCGTCGGATGGCGAACAAATCGATGTACAAACTAAATTCCCGAACAGATTTTGTACCGACCGACGAACAAATCCCACATACAGGCAGCACAAACATTCAGTTCCAGTCAAGCACTCGTGGTGTGAACGTGTTCAACGCATTTTTTTGTAGTGTCTCTCTGCATTTTTGCACTATAAGCCTTCATTATGGGTCCCAAGAAAGTGAAAAGTGGAAATGGTAGTGAGAGAAAGAAGCCTAAGCGTATAACAGTTAAAATAAAGAAAGAAATAATCGCAAAACATGAGAACCGCCACCATATCCCTCCGCCACCGTCCACTTCCGCCAGCAACTACGTATCATCTGTTTATTTAATTTAGGTTTATTTTTCTATAATGTAGGTTATTTTCATTTTATTCTATGTTTTGTCATATATAAACTCATAATACACTTTTAAAAAACATATTTTGAGACCTGAAACACATTAATTGTATTTACATTAATTTCAATGGGAAAAATTGATTCGGGTTACGAACAAATCGGATCACGAACAGAATCTCGGAACGGAAGTTCATTAGTCAAGGTCCCACTGTATGTAGTATGCAGCGCAATATATAACCAATAGAAAGATTCCTAAAACAAGTTCCTAAGTATGCAGTGAAATGTGTGGTGAAAAATGCAACAGTGAAATCTTAATAATAGTAACAGTATACTGTACATCAGGCTATATGTAAACCTTAGTATACAGCCGTCTACTCTGTCTAGTCTTGGGGTATATTCACTGTTATTATATGGATTTCTGAATGTTTGTGTAATGCATTTAATATTTTCCCCAATTGTTCATAAAAAGTGCTTTTATGATCATGTAGATATGGCAGCTTAATATCTGATGTGGACCCAAAATTAGCTCTCTCTCTCTCTCTCTCTCTATATATATATATATATATATATATATATACACATATA
>JAQMCW010000034.1:16412707-16429867 GCA_030068335.1 Chrysichthys cranchii
CTATACAAACAGTGTTTTTTTTTTTTTTTTTTTTTTTAAGAAAGTGTCCAGACATTAAGGGTCTTTACAGGAAAATAAAAACAATTATACGCATCAAATGAACTACAATGCATCGAATTAACTTACCTCTGTTTGATGAGGCATAGGATTAAATCCACAAAGATTACAAGCATACTTTTTGCATTCAGTGCAGACATTGTAGTTGGGAGGATCCTTCTTGAGCTCTTCTTGACAGAGTGGACAGGCTTTGGGAAGAGGCTGAGCATCTTTATCTATTTTTGGCATGCGTTTTGATATCTTTTCTTGAGATAAGGGTGCCTTACTCTGCTGAAGTCCTGGTGTCCTCTCCTTATCAGCAGTTAATGATTTAGTCTCTGGCCCTGTTGAAGATATTTTGGCATCAATTCTTGATGCTGTAGATACGTTTTGTGATTCAGGAAGTGGGCTGTTTGCATTGGCAGAGGTTTGAGACACTGTAGATCCCTTTTGAGAGGTTGGTGGTGTGGTGGATGGCTCGTTCTGAACAGCTGATGGGATCAGGTTAGAAGCTGAGCTAAGTAAGGAGGAACCAAAGCCTAGAACCTTTCCAGTAGAATTAGCCACCTGAGGAGACGGTGATCGAGAACGCGCACCACCAAAGCCAAAGCTAAAGAAACCTTTCTCTTCTTGAGCGGGTTCTGGCCTTGATGGTGGTTCAGACTGTGTAGAAGATAGACCAGTTTTTGCTGTCTGCTGATTATGCTCATTAGTCAGTTTTGTTATTGTTGAACTAAGTTGTTGTTTATTAGTTACTTCTTTTTCAGCAACTGTCTGGTTGGCACAACTAATCTCTTTTGGTTGGATAGTGGGCTGTTTTGATGTGGTTCCTGTAGTAGAATCCTTCTTTTGGGTTGTGGCTTCAGGGTGCTGAGAGTGGGGCTTCATCACAGGAGACCCTTGTGGTTCTACCCCTTTTAGCGCTCTTTGTGTCTGGCAGGTTAAACAAAGCCAATCTTTTCCCTGAAATGTAATCAAAACGATTTTTAATGTAAAAATTTCTCATTTCTAAAACAGAAAAACAATATATCTGCAATACTTTCCTATACACCTGAAAAATCTGTAGAAAAAAGGTTAATTTGTAGTGAGTGTTCTATGATTTATCGAGTAATGTCCATCTATACATTCATCAATAAAGTACATGATCAAATACAGTGCTGTAAAGAGCAAATACAGAACAACAAAACTCAGTGGTGTTCTGCTCTCACTGGAAGACTTCATCAAATAATGACTGCGGTGGTACCAATAATTTCGAAACAAGCTGTCATTTCACCTATGCCACCTGCTTCCCAGTCTCAGTGCTCCACAAACTCAGTTTCCCAGCAAACTCAGCAGCCTGTAAACACGGCTACAGAGGACTACAACTCCCAGCATTCCTCTGTACTTCCCCTCTCACAGTCCCCAATTACTGATTGTTTGCTCCTGTTTTGTGTTTTGTTTGTAATCACTGCTCACACTATTTAAGGTCTTTAGTTCTTTGAGTTCTTTGCGACTTTGTGTTATCCTGTGCTCACAGTCAATACCAAACTGCTCTTGTACGCTCTTGAATTCCTGGTTTTTGATCTGGGCTTGGTCTTTGACTCTGCCTCTTGCCACAACCTGTGATGTAGCTATTTGCCCAGAGTTTTCGCTTGTTTTGTGACCTTGTGCCTTTTGCCTTACATTTTGAACTTTGTTTGCCAACCTGCTTTAATAAAGCTCACCTATTTTTACATCCATTGCCTGCCTGCTTACCAGAGACAAGTATTTTACAGAAATATTTCACTCTTTAAGAAAACGTTTTCTTAAATACACCGCAACATGACATATTTAAGGTACAAAATATCACTTGTTGCATGTGTTCAATGTATGTATTCCACTTTTCTGAAATGGGTTCATACATTATCTCCAAATAATACAAATAATTTAATACAAATCATGAACTAGAAATGCAAATAAAATATAATAAAAATAAGCTAAATATTTAATTAATTTTAATAACTTTTTTCCTTTTCTTTTTTTTTTTTCAAACAGTTTCTGAATGTTTTGATATTTTGATGAGAAAATCATTTTTAAAATAGTTATTGGATGATATGAAAATCTTAGGGGAACTAAATTGTTCAATAATGTTTAAAAGAGTCAGGTTTATACTTTTGTCGAGAGAAGCTACATTGAGTTTTGAATAATAATGAATATATTGTAGTGGGATTTAAAACAATAAGTATTATCATATTTTCCTGAGATTCCCTATAATATGAAAAAAAAAACCAACCCTATCCTGCTCGACATGATCAGGCCTGCCAGATGAAGTCTCGGTGGGTGTTAGAAACCTCTCTAAGCTTCTTCCACTTTCACAGCACATTTGCACTACTGACACGAATGACCCAAAGCTCAAAACGAGAGTCCTTCAGAACCCTTATTAATACTGTGCCACACATTTAGTGCTAGGTGGTCTACAAAGATAAAGTCAACTATTGTGAATGTAAAGCTCTCATTTTTACATAGTGTATCATCTCAAGCAGACACTATTAAGAATTTCTTACAACACACACACACACACACACACATATATATATATATATGTACTGTATATATGTATGTATATATGTATGTATATATATACTGGAATGAATGAATGAAAGAAAGAAAGAATGAATGAATACTATACAGACTATACTAGACAAAGGCAGAGGCATGATTTGTGAAGATTATATGTACTCCCTTCCAGAACTGGCATATACCCAACTCGAAAGAGGTTGAGCTAAGTCGCACAATTCTAACATCTTCACCAAAATTAATGTACACATGTTTTTCCTCCCAATAATCCCATACCTAAAACATTAATTATTCTATATAAAAATACTTTTATAAGTCAAAAGACTTATAAAAAAGCAGCAGACATAATCAGACAGTGAGTGCTGTTGTGACCTGCAAGGGCAGGTCTATTGGTTTGTCTGATTGTTCATGTGTATGTGCTCTGTGTGTGCAGATGGATTCATTCCTGACTCCAGCCCTCCTGCCGCTGTGTTTTCACCGGCCTGCATGGCCATCCCCACCCGCTAGATGACTCCATCATTGGCCAACTGTACTTAGTTGCATCACAAACCAGTGCATGGACCTGCAACCATTCACTGTTCGATTGTTAATATTGGGTCTTACTCCACTCCATAATTTTGTTGTGTGTTGTCTTAGTGGTTTCTGAATGATTCGGACCCTGTTATGAGTTTACGAGTTTGGATTGTCCCTTTCAATACTTTTGCTGTTCTGTGTATATAGTCACCATATTACTGTTACCAGTACAGATTTCTGTAGATGCATATGTGTTCAGTGGTTGTAGGGGTGGTGAGAGGTTTTTACCCCTTATTTTGCTTACGGAGTTAAATCAGAGAACTGTCTTTATTTTGCCTTATTATTTTTGCTCACATAAAGCAGCAGTTTTTGTTTGGTACTTTGCCATTGGTCCAGCCTGATGTCATTCACCAGTTTCTCACTTATCTTGTACAGCAGCTTGACTTATGTGTTTAGTGTGTTTTCGGACATTATACCACTTTCGACTAACCCCTGCGTGTGTCTCTTTCTATTTTGCTGGACAATACAGATACATACTGATACCATCTTCCTACACCTTCCTTCTGCCTCACCTTTATTACTCTGGGTGGCCCTAACCCTAACCAGAGTCATAACAGCGCTTTGTACAAATAGTGTGCTTTTTACGAAAATCTGAATTTTCAAATAAAAAAATGTTTTTCTTACCTCTGGTTGGTGAGACACGGAATTGAAACCACACTGGAGACATACAGTAGTTTTGCACTCAGTGCAGGTATTGTAATTCGGGGGCTCTTTCTTGAGACTCACTTTGCAGATTGGGCAGGCTCTTGGAAGAGGTTTCACACTGGCTTTTGGGGACTGAGATGAAGTCGGTCGCACTTTAGTTTGGTCTGCAGTTGCTTTGGTTGGCTGGGTTACTTCAGGTTTCTTATGCTCTTGTTTTGGGGTGGCAGGAAGTTTGGGAGAATCCTTAGAGGCCTCTGACCCTTTGCGGGATGTTGGAGGTGTGGAATTGTCAGAGACTTGGGAAACACTAGAGGCTTTACGGGAAGTTGGCTGCACTGTGGAAGACTCATCCTGAACAGCTGATGAAATCAGATTTGACGCAGAGCTGAAAAGGGAGGAGCCAAAACCTAAAACTTTCCCAGAAACAGCAGCGACTGAAGGCTGCGGAGATGGTGAGCGGGATCGTGCACCACCAGATGTGAAACCAAAAAAGCCAGACTGCTCCTTGGAAGGTTCTGGTTGTTTCGGTGGTTCAGACTTGGCAGATGATGTGGCATCTTTTACTTTTTGCTGCTGAGTTGGCTTTTGTTGTGGATGTGGAGTTGTTTCTTTTGCTGTAGCTGAACTGTCCTGTCCCGGTGGTTTATGGCCCTCTGAAGGTTTGCTTTGCTGACTGGAAGATGGCTGTAAGGCTTGACTCTGTGTACTGTCTTTCTTTCCTGCTGTTGATGAACTTTGCTTGACAGGGGATGGAGATGGTGTAGGAGTTTTGCTAGACATGAAGGGGATAGGTGGTTCTTCAACTCCAAGGGCTCTCTTCATCTGGCAGTTGAGGCAAAGCCACTCTTTAGCCTGCAAAAGGAATATATAAACATCTTATTAATGTACACATAACAATGAAAAATGAAAATCATCACAACATAGATAGAGAGAGTTATGACTAACCATAACAAAGGGTTACTGTATGCATGTAAAATACTGTGATTAGTAGATTTTTTCTTCTTCTAATTGTTCACCTGTCTTTATGCATGTGTAGGATTAAACCTGACCATGGCAAAATGATTTATTAGAAAGGCTCATTTTATCAACTGACACTCAGACCTCTGAATTTTCAGTTTATTTTAAGGCATTCAGCCACAGGAAACTGGCTAACGCAACCCCTTTGTTTTAAATACCAGAGGTGAGGTTATAACAAGCTGCTGTCTTTTTATCTCTGCAAAGGTGATTTACAACACAAGCAAACCAGGTATTCCAATGTGGCTGACCAGATAGCCCTCAAGACACAAGGGTTTACCACCCCAAATAACCCTAAACTGACCTCCCAAAAAAACCAGAGTCTATTGAGAAATCTCTCAATTTAAGATTTTACCAAAACCCATTGGCTGGACTGCTGATTTGCATAATTATGTATGCATGACTAGACTGTTATAAAACCATCACGCAAGCTTTGAGCTTTGAGTTCTTCTTCTTTCTTACTGCACGAATCTACATAGAGTTTTTGTCCTTTCCATCATACATAAATCTCCATAGAGCCCTTTGGCTTTCTTCCATTATACAAATCTCCACACTGCAAATGCTCTGCTTCCATCTGCAACAACAAGATCCTCCAAGAACTCTCCTGCCACAAGACCCTTCCATAGTAGTGTGGAACTTCTAAAGTTCAAGAAGAATTTTAAAGCTCCCACCATCCAATCACTTTGATCGCTTCTGCTCGGAGATCACACCCAAAGTAGTACAAGAACTCTTTCAGGCAAAGTGCAAGTAACAAACTTCTTTGCTATCATTCTGAAAACGCCTGAGCTAGGTGCTTTCTTACAATTCCCCCAGCCTTTTTTCTTGCATAATCGCATTGATTTAAGTTTACTTCTACCTCAGAGTGGCTCACTGAGTGCTCAAGTGTAACTTGTTAAGACGGTAACCCGATATTATATTTCTGTTTATTACTGTGTATTTTGGGTCATTTCATTTTCACCTTCTGCTCATTTCACCATTGTTTACTGCCTGGTATTGTTTGTTTCTTAATGGTGTATAATTTAGTAATACATGTTTTTTGGTGTGCTGTAAAGATTTTAAGACTTTCTGAGGATTTCGGTGGCTATATTGCTTGCTTTCAGTTACCTAAGCTTTTAAGTAAATAAATCTCTTTCCCCCAGAGTTACAACGGAGCTCCTTTTAAATGCGCAGTAACAGGGGTTTCACTGCAGACTTATTTCCAGCACCTATCTATGACTATCTTCACTGGATGAAATATTCTCAGTTTGGTTTATGTAATAATTCTGTTATTAAATAATTACCTCTTTTTAATCCTGAACTACACATGCAAGGAATAAAGGACAGGAAACACTTACAATATTGAGCCATACTTTTGATTTATGCTTTGAATGTATAAATGTATGCATTAATGCAAGAGGAGATGTGTGAAATTTTACTGAATAAATGAATGATATAAAATATAAATGGTATAGATTACTCACAGCTGCATCTGGAGGACTAAAGCCACACATACTGCAGACAACAGATTTACATTGTGTACAGGTGTTATAGTTGGGTGGCTCCTTGGACTGAAGATTGAGCTTTGTGTTTTTACAGATTGGACAGAGTGACATTGGGCCTGAAGCAGATGCTGCAGCAGTTTCTGCTCGGTGAGTCTCAGGGCCTGTTGGGTCACGATGCAGAGGTCCACCTCCTCCTGTTTCACACTGTGGAGATTTTCCCCTACCCAGCCCCTGATGATGAGGTCCTCCTCTACCAGCTCTTTGTTGTTGAGGGCTACCTCTTCCAGGTGCTGGATGCTGGGGTAGCCCCTTGCCCATTCCTTGCTTTTGGGCATCATCCATACGCCCTTCTGGTGGCTTCTCTGTGCTGTGTATTTTAGATCCTTGTGAGGCAGGCTGTCCATTTCCGTGTTGTTCAGGAGTTTTTTGCTTCAAAGGCCCCTGTGGCTGTTTTTCCTTTCCATCCTCAGTCTCATCACCAAACAGGCTAAACTTGTTCACTGCAGTAGACATGGCACTCAGAGGGTTCCCCCCACCCAGGAACTTGGAAGAGAACATTCTGTATGGAGGGTTCAGGGTTCTGGGAGCAGTTGAAAGGGAAATGTTGGGATTGGGATGGGGGGCTGAACTCCTGGGAGGCACAGTCTGCCAGTATGGGGTGCAGTCAGAAAATCAATATAGCAACTGCTGCAGTTTTTGCTTTTTTTCCCCCTGGAGTCTAGTGAAGGGTTTGTGGAGGGATTTATGATTCGCTCACATCTGCAGGCACATTACCTTGGGACAGAGATAGGAAACAGAAGGTAATGAAATAAGAAGGCAAAAATAGATCGAGAAAGTGATACAGAGAGAAAAGGGAACATAGAGTAGAGTAGAACGTAGAGTAGTACAATTAAAACTTTGTTGTTTTTTTTTAGTTTGTTGTTTCTCACAGCAGTAGATCGTTTTGTGGATTTTCAAGAGAAATAGAAAGGCCGCTACATATTCTGAAGAGAAGCCTGGCAAAATCAACATGGTAAAAAAATTGTAAATTCCACAGACAGAATTACAGTCCTACAGAACTGCTGATCTCTTTGGATTTTATTGAATTCCATAAACTAACGCAAGGAAACTGAGCCTTCTGAGAGCAAAGCAACTTTAACTCCTTAAACTCTCAGCATCCATAGGTGATTTCAGGCTTACATTTTCCAACTCTCATAATAGGTCTCCTTTACAACGGGGTTCTGTGGGTACTGTATAATATATGACGATTACTATAATTTAATAGTCAATATAATAGTCAAAGGAATGCTCCCATTTTAAATGAATGGTGTTTTAATATACAAGCCTATTGTTGAATGACCACATTGTGGCTGGCTATAAAAGAACAACCGTATCTATGACTGGTCAAAATTAGTATTTTTGAAGGCTGTGTGCCTGGAATTCTGTTTGCCTGACTAAAAAGCAATACAAAATCTTTCAGAGTGCTTGTTTATAATCTTTTTTTTTTACTGCTTTTTCATGTTTTCCCCTGTTAATCCACAGATCTATGACACAATGCATTTTAAAGTAAGTTTTGATGTCAAATAGTACCTAAATTATTAAACAGTATCTAAGACCTGCGTGTTATATTTCATGGTGTTGGTGCCAACACAAACTTTTATGAGTTTAAGATGAATAACTCAATAATAAACTTAAACACTATAAGGGAAGAAGTTGGCACCCTATTTAAAAAAAAAAATGAACGAACACTCTCTTTTATTTGTGCTGAGTTTATGCTGAGGTGGATTTAATATAATGGCCACATTTCAATTTGAATCTATGGTAGAAAGTGATCTCGCAGTGTATTAAACCCCATTCAACTCAAAGCTAATCATTTGTTGGCAATCATGTATTAAAAAAGGAGGGTCTCAGTCTGTGATTTCACAGTACAAATAACATAAATAATATTTATATGGTGTAAATGAGCTATCTTGCATAGACAATTGACAAGCTTTATTTAAATTCTTTTCATAAAAGGCATTTTGAGGTGTTAGACATCAATATGAAAATGTTTTCTTGCAATCTCATATTGCAGTTATAAATAATTTATCATACCACATGCACGATGCCAGTTGTGACATGAACTAGGCTTTTCTGTTAAGAAAAGAGTGGCAGATACAGAAATAAGCGCTTTGCCTTCACACTGAGATGAACACATGTCTTTTCTAAAAATATCCAGTTTAGACAGTGTAGATTACTCCAACGATTATGTGTGCCTAACCATTATGCAATTTCTACCAAGGTCTGGGAAAGCTTATCTTATAATAACCTTATAATAACCTTATTCTACAATTCTTCGAATTCTGCCATTGCGGGGCAGCATTTCACACTCCCATGCTTAGTTATGGGTAATTTAGCATAGCTAATATGATTACCTGCATGGTTTTGGACAGTAGAAGGAAATTGGAGCACCAACAAAAATCCATATAAACACGGGAAAAACATGTAAAACTCTGCACAGGCAGTGAGCCCAAGTTTCGGCTTGAACTAGGGATCTGGAAGCTGTGAGGCATCAACAGCAACCACTGCACTACCAGTCTATATAAAAATAGATATATTTTATAAAAATGCTATGAAAATCTTTGCTTAGCATTACTCTGTAACCGTCTGCCTGCAAAGATCGTGTTGGGTAAGGAGCCAGTTTAAACCACAGCAACAAATGCAGTCAGTCTGCATCCTAAAGATGTCTAAAACCTAAATCTAAAGTCAAATCAATACTGCAACCAGACACTGACTGTCAAAATGTCTGTGATGCTCCTGTTCTGTCAAACTGTCACCAACCCATAATGCAAAGATAACAGAAGTTTAGAATGTTTAAGTGACCTAATAAAAAGACCGTAATTGTAATACATTTAGTCCACAGAACAGGTTTACTAACCCACAATTGTATCATGGATGTCAGTGTGAACAGAGATCAGTTGCGTAAAGGGATGATGGTAATGTCTGAATGTTTAAACGATGCGTTAACCTTAACCTTTCTACAAGTACATCAGCTTATAAATGGTAGAGTATGGCAGAGCATCTTTCATTGAACTGAAATAGGATATTTAAATGCAAGGTTTTCTCCCAGACAATAAAGTACAGATGGACGCATGCTTTTACTATGTATATAATTATGTCAGGAAAGAACTATTTTATACGTATAGAAACGCATCCACTTGAATAACGTGAATGATCCAGATTATTACATGTTCACCTCACCAACCTTTTTTTTTCTTCTTTTTACTTCTAGTATTATTTAGAATATTCTTCTGTTCGGTGAATGTCGGAGAATCAAACCAGTCATGGCATGCAGCCAAAACGTGACAAGTACAAACCATATAACGTCTTGGATGACACCATCCTTTCGCCACAGGCTCTACAAAATGGGAAAACTGAAAATGACTGATCCCAGCAGGTGCTAATATATTAGAAGGGAATTTCCAGCATCTGTATTTACCACACTGTTCATTCGGTGGTGTTCAGCACCACGGACAGCGCTCTCCCCCCCGCGCCACCGCTGCTGTTCGTCAGCGCTCTCCTGACAGCGTGAAATTCAACACGGGCCACAACACAGCCGAGCCTGGGCTATAGAGTAAATGCCCTGTAATTCTGCACACACACACACACACACACACACACACACACACACACACGGGTGACTACAGCAATCCCCACATGAGTGTCCGTTTGCACAATTTAGCCGCCTTCAATTCACACCCTGTCACTCTGAATAATCCATCAGGGCATCCGACTTCTTTCCCTCAAAAGCGAAACATCTCATTTGGATTCATCTTTACGTGATAAGCCTTCGAGCTGTAAAACACCCTGTTCGAGTCGATTATTCGGCTACTTCCGCGTCCCCCACACCCGTTCGAATCAACCTGCAGACTGATGTATTTGAAGCTTTGGAAGAGGAACAGGAGAACATGGCTCGGGTCGAGAAATCCAGTCGATCTCTGGCGACCTTCCGGTTAGGATAGATAGATAGATAGATAGATAGATAAATAAATAAATAAATAAATAAATAAACAAACGAACAAACAAATAAATAAATAAACCTCCACCAGTGCACGTGCAAAACAATGCCCGGGATACCTTTAACTCCTCACCACAGCAAGAACCCAAAGAAAATAAAACTGCAACAACAACAACAACAACAACAACAACAACAACAAAAACATGAAGAACTCTGGCGAATCGACCCGAGTTTGTTCGGTTAATCGGGCGCCGCAGAGTTGACCATTAGCTACCTTAACACTATGAGGCGTCTGGGATACTTCTCACCTTAGAGTAGCCTAGAACAACATATCACCATGGTACACAGGTAACCTATAGGGCACCTCCATATATGTCGGGATCCTTCCCAGACCTGCAGTGTAGTCTACTCCGATTAATTAATATGCTGTCGGATTCCTCCTGAAGCAGCTACCAGAGAGCAGAAATCCCCCCTCTGAGCAGAGCTCAGTGTCCAGCATTATGGAGCTTCCCGTCTTCGCCTTTGCCCTTGACCATTTATAGGTTACTACCATGTCAGGGCCGATTCCCAGCTCTCCAGTCAACAACCGCATCCGAACAGCGGCTTCATCTTTAGACAGCCTACACACACACACACACACACACACACACACACACACACACACACACACACACACACAGTAGTCCTTTCCATTCTCCACGCATGCCTGCTTTCTCATATGAGCCGCACTGCGAAGCTAAATGTCGCCTAAATGGCGCAGTTCAGCCCCTACCTGATGGAGATAGCGGGGTATTTCTCCCATTTCTGCCCGAAGAGCTGCCCCCGTCGCGCGCTCTCCCCCAGCCCTGGGATGCTGGCTGGTGAGAGGACCGCGGCTCCCGTTGTGGCTACTGCGCATGCGCGACCCGGGCCAGGTGATTAGCCTATCACCTCACTGAGAGTGGAGTTAAAGGGATAAAACTACGCCTCCTTACGCTAGTGTTGTAATCAGCTCTACAATCGGACCGTCCTATTGAGTTATTTACTTCTAATTTTTATTTGATTTTGAAGATCATTGCGTTTTCTGTGTTTTCACTGGTTGTTTTGGGGTTTTTTTCCCCCCTCCCCCGTTGTATTTTCTGGCGACAAATAAACAGAACATAAGGCAATTTAAGTAACATAAAATAAATGCATTGAATTTGCCACCAGAATACAAGGTCCGCTATGTGGGATTTCGAGGGTATCTATTAGCAGACACGGAATGTAGTATTCATAAGTATGTTTTCAGGAGTGTATCATGTTTTCTGTAACTATGAATCGTGTTTTTTCTAAGCTTAGAACTTGCTCTTTATATCTACACAGGGAGAGGGTTCACCTCTATGGAGCCACAGTGTTGCGCTGCTACGTTAGGTCAGAACGGACAAACCTTTAGAAAGTGTATTTCAGGTGGCAGCATGATTCAGGAAGAAAGCACTGGAAGGAGGAGAAGAAGAAAAAGAAGAAGAAGAAGAAGAAGTAAGAGGAAACAGTGTTTGCTCTTCACAAGTGTGAGAACCCAAAATTTGAAAATTGGAGGACCATAGTTGTTATTTAGTACAGAAAATGCAAAGAAGTGTCAATGTGCATACTTGAAAGTACACTATAGGCACCTGATGGCCTCCATAGATTCTCGCGTTAACGGACTAATCGGGGGGAGAGGTTGTCCGTTGACGTGAATAGTCCAAAGATGTGAAGGGGGTGTGTATGGGGGGGTTTAAATAGTGGAAATACAAGGAAAAACACCACGAAGGTCCATAAAAGTGCTCCCCAAGCACTGTACACAAGAGAAGCAGCATAACGACCAACATAAATAGGGAAGTACATTAAATCCTAATGTAAATAAATATGGAAATACAATTGTAAATGTCATTTCCCTTATGTGTGTTCACACCATACTCCCAGTCAGAAACACCTGACTTCTTAATGAGCTCTAATTTCTGGCCAACACTAAGATTGACAGGCTTTGTGGCATAATGATGGCACTGGGCAGAAAAACAGTGAAAAACACCAAATAATCACTGAAAAAACAGTATAGCTTCACAACGATCACAACTCAACCGACGCTTGTAAACAACTAGTTGGGCGCACGCCACCGCCACCTAGCGGCCAATTGATGAGCTACAGGAATCAGATCGCTACATTCGGGATTTTTAAACTTTCATTCCAGACATTCTGGCTAATGGATTATGTATTTAGACCAGCAGATTTTGTCAGTTGCATCCGATATCCATTAATGCGGTGTCCGTAGATGAGAGGATCGACTGTATATGGCTGCCTTGTGTTCAAGTGCAAGATGTGGCTTTTACACCTGCAGTCTGGCCTTTCTTGACGCCTTGATGGCATTCACTTCTAAACAGACCCATGACTAGTGCAGCTTGTGAAGATGTGATTCTTCTGTGATTCACACACACACACACACACACACACACACACACACACACACAGCTAAAAATAACTCTCTCCCAAAAGGAGGCGCCAGGGTGAGAATGGAAGTCCAGATATGAAGACTATGAAGTGATTAACCGGTTAACCCTGGTTGTAAACACACACGTATGGATCGTCATCCTAATCCTCATCCCGACTTCAGCATTCTTTACGCTCCCAGGAACCAGTGATTGGGTACATCACAACATCACATTCAAACACTGCAATAAGTGACATTTGACACAAAGTAAATAAAGCAATTAACACTAAGACAAACATGCTTGCTCAAAATTCACAGAGTTTAAGGACAGTTCCCTTCAATCCAGGAATCTTTATGTGAAGCATATTTTTGTAAAACCTTTACGTAATGTGTCCAGTCAAAGTTTTGTGGATTTGGCTCCAAATTTGCATGATTCAGTTTTTGAGGGCTGGGACTACATTTTCCGAAGGAGAACGTGCATGTATTCTTGCACTTGTATTCTTGACATACTCTGACTGACCCTGACTCTGACTGACCCTGTTGTAGTGGAACAGCTATCGTTACAATTCTGGAACAACTATAAACTGTTAACAGACTATGTTTTCTTTTCTTGATGTATCGGAGAAGGTGTCAAAAGTCCTTGTACATGGGAACTGAAGAAACACAAAGAATTCAGTGCACATAAGATGACGAAACATGCAGTTGTGTGTAAAGATTAAAAGGAGAACAACAACAACAAAACCCTAACAGTCTTTTAGTAAGGTTCTGGGTCACCATCTCATCTAAAAGATCTTATAATGATACATCAATTGACATTCTGATTATTTTTTATCTTATATTACCTTATCTCATCGTATCTAGAGCACTGTCTAACGCCTCCAAAATTTCCATGGGTTGAGATCAGGTAATTGTGAAGAAAACTGTATATGATTTACCTCATCATTTTCATACTCATTGAAGTATTCAGTGATCCCTCCTGTCCTGTGAACATGGGGCAGGGTCATCCTGGAAGACACCACTCCCATCAGGATAAAAATGTTTCATGATAGAACTAAAGGTGAATTTGTATTGATTTGCTCCTCGTTGCACATCACCCTGATACGTGGCCCTTGTGGTTCCACTCTGACAGTGCAGCTAGGAGGACACGAGCACGGAAGAGGGCAGTCTGCTTGCTCATCATGTTTGAGGACAGTACCCTCCTACATGTGGTTCTCACACCTGCTATAGACCTTACAACAGATTAACTAAACCATGGACATTGTGTGCTGGGGAAGCCTTATGGCAAGAATGATGACTTGTAGGCAAATCCACCTGGAACCCATTACTCTGACCAGCCCATACATACCCGTAAATACATTGCTCAGGTCACTTCTTCTTGGAGGAACGACTCACCAGCCACCTCGAGACACAAAGTCTGAGGCACCATGCAGCAGCAGCTGCACGGAAGGACCCCCATTGACAGAATTGACAGGGATCAGGGAGAAAGAGAGCGGTGTATTGATCTGAAGTGACACCTCCCTCTAAAGAAACATGGATAAAAACCATGTGGGCCAAATAAAATCTTAAAAGTAGTAATTTTTTCCCTTTTAATTTGTCACCTGTTTGTGTGTGTGTAGTACAACTATGAAAAAATGTCTCATAGAAACATTAGAGCACTTTCTCTTATTAGGTTTTTTTTTTTTTTTTTTAGCATATAGTGCCTCTGTTTATGAGACAGCTAAGTGGATTATCCTGATTATTAAAAGATGCAACGTTACCGAAAAAATCAAAGTGGAGAAATGACATTTGATCTACTTTATCCATAAAGAAATAGACTTTCATGGCCTGTACACACACACACACGATTTAGTTCCATTTGCTTATCCAACAATGGAAAGGTCAGCCAAGGTGATATACAGGATGTTGAGTGAAGGAACAATGAGGATACATCATCTGTGTTAATCTTGTTCCAAGCTAATAATCTGGCAATGCTTCTGTTCTGTGCAAGAAATGGAGGGTGTTGGTTTCATCACAATTTCCTGTGAAGTCTCTCTCAGACAGTCTGCTGTCTTATGAATATAATTCCACTGCCGACCTTGTGTTGCGTTACAGTGCCACTCTGAGCCTGTGTTCTTCAACAGCTCAATGAGCTTCATCAGGCAGGTTCTGGCCCATTGGGCCAAACACAACAGCTGCATGAATAACAGACCGTGACTCAACTGTGAAGGACTTACTAGTGAAGGGACCTATGCTCTGGGGCAAATGTGTCCTTCTGAAGATTACCATGTATCTTAATCATCCCAGGCCACAAGAAAACATAATGGTACAATACGAAGAAGTGTTAGCAAGGAAGTGGCAGCACACTCTAAAGTGAAATGTAGAAAACTGAATCAGGCTGTTGTAAAATTATCTTCTGTGCTCTAATCAGATTACCTCACTCTCGGAGTTTCTCACACACACACACACACACACACACACACACACACACACACACACACACACACACACTTTATTATGCTGCACTGTTTTACAGATGTATGGTCCAAAATGAACCACCCACCCTTTTAGAGAACAGGTGCAACTGACATTGACAGGCATGCCAACATATGCCTGAAATACGCTTAAAGATGAACACTGAAGAAAAAATCTCTCAGACACTGTTGCGTCCTTGACACTTTATCAGTTCCAAAATCTACTTACTTCACTTGCTGGTTACAAAGATAATTAAATATAAATCCTTAAAAAAAGTTCAAGATTTTGCCTTAGCAAGAATCTCAGATAGACACGCAGATGGACCGACAACCCAAAAACATCCTGCCTAAGTGGCAGGAGGCATGAAAAATAATTAGGATTGATTTAGTTGTTAATTGGTGCAAGACATTAGACTTACTGTAATCAGATTTGGGAGGCGGGGTGAGGTTGAGCCTTTCTAGGGAGTCACTGCTGTCCTCTTCCAGGACGTAGTCAAAATTCAGGATGAACATCATCACCACCCCCTCCTCGTTCTTCACAGGAATAATGTGCGTGTTGCAAAGAAAATCTGAACCTGGAAAGAGACGAATGAACAAAAAACGAAAGATAAAGGCTTAAGTTGCATTTCGAGCCTTACTCAGTCATGCGCACTCCTTCCTCACTTATTTATGGTTCCTTAAAACCCACCATCTGCTGCTTTAATTTCTAATGAAATGTGTGCGCTAGACAGTAGGGAAAATAAAAGCATAGGTATAGCTGGAGAGAGAGAGCAACATTTAGACAAAGGAGAAATAAATCCACTTTATAAAATCCATGAATCAATGTTTGCTATAGAAAGAGTTCTATATTTAATGTGTCTATACAAATTTCATCATGTATTTCATTGCATTTCATCACATAACCAACACCAGTGTGTTCCAGGAAGCGTTTCCTTTTCTGTCAGTTGACATCAGGCTCCGCAGTGTCGTCTCCCAGAGTGTTAGCCTGTCCCTAGCCTCTCAGAATGAATATCACACACATGCACACACAAAGGCATACCCACACAAGCACTGAATATTTGAACTTAACCACAATGTGCCTACACACCATAAACGTATTTATGTGTCTGCCGACTTGTTTCTCTGACTTTCTGTGTGCCTTTTTGCTCCTGTCCCATTCTGTCCATGTGTCCATGGATGTGTCTCTCTGCACTAGTATTAGCATTAATTGTAATGTAGTTCTATTAAACCATTATGAACATGTTTGGGAACATGTAAACTAAGCTGATGAACGGTCAGTGTATCTGGAAGTGATGACCAGTCATGGTTTATTTGGGGTTTTTTTTTCTGTGGATGAAGCCTGACCCCGTGTTTGCACACAGCTGACCCAGCTATATCACACTGCTGCAGGCTTAGCCCTCTATTGAAAATGAAACACAAGAAAAACACAGGCTCCATGAATCTATCCAATCTGACATTAATGTTCCCTTTGTCTTCTTGTCCAACCCAGCTATTGTACGTTCACTGAGCCCTCGTCCAGCAACCCAAGGGAATCCATTAGCAGAATACCCTCCAGCCTGTTAGTGCCGATGAGGAGATACCAAGAGCCCAGGAGATCCGTACAGTGTTCAGATGCCTGAAACAAGAGAGGAGTAGTCTTTCCTATGTTTCGCTAAACGAGACCTGAAATTTTAAACATTGTCAAAAGTTAGTCTTTATTTAGCCAAGGCTATTTTATATCAGGATTTACAGAGCGGTTAGACAGACTAGGGAACCCGAAGTCATTAAAAATTCATTCCGATTTGAAAGAACAAGGACAATGTGGTTGTGAGATTTCATAAGAAATTGAAAAAATTAATAAATACTAGATTTGCCCCATGCCTTCAATAAACTCCAAAAATTTTCATATGAATTGTTAGAAATCTCTGTCAAATGATACTAGCCAGGTCCAGTCGACAGACAGAGGTAAGAGAATATACAGGTCCTTCTCAAAAAATTAGCATATTGTGATAAAGTTCATTATTTTCTGTAATGTACTGATAAACATTA
>JAQMCW010000034.1:16582165-16599723 GCA_030068335.1 Chrysichthys cranchii
CATTAAATGCGCAAATGCGCATGCGCGACTGAACGAATCACTCGTACGAGACGACTCGTTCTTCCCGAATCACATTAAAGATTCGTTCAAAATGAACGAATCGTTCAAGAACGACCCATCACTAATAGATAGACAGATAGATAGATAGATAGATACTTTATTAATCCCAAAGGGAAATTCACATTAGTTTCCATTTTCCGCACTCTTGCCAAGTCTTACTATTCCCGTGTTTGTTTTCTCCAGTTCTGACAATGTCTCTGTTTCTTGGTAAAGTAACCTGCACTTTACCTTTAAAAAGACTCGTGGCTGGTTTGAGGGAGAGGGGAGAGGACTTTCACTTTTGACATTCACTACAACTCACAGAATCACTGCGGTCTGTTGGCTCACTGCGATCTTTCTCTTTTCATGCGACTTTAACAAGGAAACTATCCGATGATGGCTGCTTTTGCCTCCTTTTGAGGAATTTGTGGAAATGCGACATTGCATTGTCATTAAACATTCATCGCTCGCACTGCTACAGCTTTATTCAGGTGGTGCTTTTCTACAAAGTTTTACACTCTTTCCCACATTTTACACATCTCCCTGATCTCATTTGAAGTGCGGAATCAGTCTTTTTCTATGCTAGCGCGGATGTGGACCATACGAGTGAGCCACAATCCCGCAGTGAGTGAGAGACAAGTTGTGTTCGTTCACATGAGGCTCGGCAGACAAAGCGCATGCATACTACTCGTATTACAAGACATCGCTCGTAAACCAAGTCAAAATTTATTAAGATTTTTTGCTCATCTTGCAAAACACTCGCAGACCAAGTTACTCCCAATCCAAGGTTCCACTGTATTTGGTTGTTATCGCATTCATCCAGCCATCATCTATACCACTTATCCATCGCAGGGCTAACACCGAGACAAACAGCCGTTCACACTCACATTCACACCTGTGGGCAAATAAGAGGAGCAAGCTGACCTAATGTGCATGTCATCAAGCTGTGGGAGGAAACCGGTGCACCCAGAGGAAACCCACATAGACACGGGGAAAACATGCAAACTCCAGACACACAAAGGCCCCAGTCTGCCAGCAGGGTGGAACCCTGAACCTTCTTGCAGTGAGGCAACAATGCTAACCACTGCACCACCATACCACCCTTACAGATAGGAATATATTAAAATAAATATTATCTCTGTATTTCTATACATTCTAAAGCAGTATGCCAGTATACTAAGTATGAATAGAACATGAGGCATATACAGTAGCATATGTAGAAGGTGAGGCAAAGTAAATGTATTTATATAGCACATTTCATACACAAAGCAATTCAAGGTTCTTTACAAATAATGGTAAAAGAAATATTTACCAGGTCTGTGTGACACAAGCTTATCACATATGTTATTCAAAATTTCTTTCACCAAGGTCGAAATTGTTTCATGTTATTGCCATAATTGTCATAAAGAATGTCTATTAGAATCATAAGCCAATTCACTTACAGAAATACAGTCTTACAGTAACCAATGTTGAAAATTAGGTACATGTATAACAGGAGCCAACCTCATGTGACCACTTGTGCCCCATTGCTGATAAATCAGTTATTCATTTTAAAGCATATAATCCCTCAATTACTTTGACTTATTTCATAGCTATTATAAAAATCAATAGAAAAAGGTAGGTGGTTAAGAGCGAGACATAAAAATGTAGACCTACCATGGGTCTTGGGAGTTTATGAAATATACTTAATCTAATGTAGACAATGTAAAGGGCCCAAATCCTAACTGCTGGAGAAAAAAAAAAAAAAAAGAAAATCTGTGGCAACAGTGATCTGTGGATCAATATGCCGTTAAGGTGCCTGTGTTTGTGATTGCCATTCCCAAGCTTCCACTAGAGAATACTGAAATCTCCTTTCCTTATTAGAGTAATCAGTGACTTACCTGGCCATAATTTGTATAATCACAGTTAATTCATGTGAAATAATGAAATGTCTGGCTGTCATGTCTCAAAATAAATAAATAAATAAATGTAATAGTCATGGATAAAACTTCATGCATAACAAATCCACACATCTGCCTGTCCTTTTTTGTAGAAGTTCATCCACTTCCTTATCTTTCATAAATAAACCTGGGTTTGGGAACATGAGTTTATAATGTCTTGGTAAAAAGTGTCACCCAGGTACCCACATGTCTCTGATGCTCGGTGTGTGCAGGCCTTGGAGTGATGCATTGATCTAGCCCTGAACACTCCCCAATGATCTTAGTAGCCATTTCCAACTCAGCCTTCAAGCCCAGAGAGGATTCCTGGTGTCCACCTCCAGTCCATCTGGGCCTCTCTAACAAATGAATGCCGTCCTCAGTCCAAGGTAATAATCTTTGTGGCGCTGTCCAGCTACTGTACCTTTTACTGCTGAAGCAAATTTTGATTCAGCCAAGTCCTATTGCACTTTACTTTTTAGGAGAGATGAGTGTTCAGTGTATTGGAACAAGGTAGGTGTGATGAATAGAAACGACAATATATGGCAGGATACTTAAGTTATATTATGAAATTTAGTGGAGTGGAACAAGAGAAGGAAAAGGAGAAGGAGTCTGATTGAGAAAGAAATTAAGGTATAGTTAGGGATCTAAAGAAAGGCAGAGCAAGAGATGTAAAAAAAAATGGCAAAAGAAAGGAAGGAACAAACGGGCAGATGGAAAGGGGGAAATGTACAGAAAAGGAGAGAGAGGGAGGGAGGGAGAGCACAGGAGAGAGTGAAACAGGACAGCCACTATGGTAGATGCAATCAGGACAGTTATTAATCTCCTGGTTGAAGTGTTGCCAGTGGAGGAAAATGCTGCTCATCAGCACTGGAATTGCTGTACCTGTGAAGCGCTGGAGAAATACAGGAGCGGACGGCTGTCTGCTGCCTCCAACCATCACTCTGAGGACGAGAGGTCAGCAAGAAAACAACCGATGTGGAGTGTGCAGCCCGAACCTCCGCCATTGTCTCGCAGCCACATATGAGAAAGTTCTCCTCGTGCCTTTTGTCCTTGTGTCAGCAGGCAGGACATTCTAAATTATTTTGCTCAGCTGCCTCCATGAACTCTTGCTACGGCACGTCAACACACACATCATCCAGACACACACACACACACACACACACACACACACACACACACACACACACACACACACACAATCCTATTCCTGCACTGTATGTGTGTGTGTCTGTGTGTGTGTGTGTGTGTGTGTCCTATCCTATCATCCACCACAAACGTTCACTCACACCCATGCATACAGCTTATGTTGATACACGCACTTATTCCTTTTGTCTGCTCATCTGAAATATTTGTAGCAAAGAGAATAAGAGAAAAGCAAAATATATATAAGAGGTAAGGCATTGCAATCTACAGCAATTCCGTGTATAATTCAAGTAGAAAATTTCCTGTATTTAATCTGATATAACTGGTTATAGTATCTTTATACATATAATTAGTCCCATAACACGTTTCACACAACATGTGGAAATGTGCTACTCCTAAAAAATTAAGACATTCAACATTAGTTGTTTGCTCTTCGCTCACATCGCAGGCTGTAAAGTCATGATTGAGAACAGCATTTATATAAATGGATTTCAGCTGATTAACCAGTAAAGCAGTAATGACCGGAGCTGTGTACATTCTGCATCAGGCTCTAATTTGATAGGAATGTGTTGCCATGGTTGTTCCCCCAGCCACCCACCCCACCCCCCAAACTGAAACTGTCCGTTTCCTCAGGAACAAGGTTAGGAGTTTATCCAGTCACGTGACATGCTGTTTTTTAACCTTCTGCCTGCAGACTCTTCTGTCATCTTCCATCACTTCATCCGGGTTTTTTTTTCTGCCGTGGTAAACACGTGCATTGGACAAAAAAGCCAAGTAATGTCTACGACTTAAGATCAGTGTGCCATGAAGAGAATAAATTGTCTTCATGGGGAACAAATGGGATCACTTACATTCTCTTCTATAGTCTAATGAAAATCACACGAATAGTTAAGCCAAATAAAATGCATAAACTATATGTACTGCTACTGACATATTGTTGGTATTGTTATGTGTACTGCATAATTAAAGCAGATGCAGTATTGTATATCATAAATCGTTAGACAAGGTTGCTATCTCTGCTGCTTCTGTCCTGTCTCACAATCTAAGGGCAACCAAACACATCCTGGTGCAACTCATGAGAAGACCACAATCACACCACTTCTCTGTAAATCACGTTATCTGATTCTCAAGTAAGCTCATATTTTTCACATGGCAAACTAAGATGTGTCCATTAGACCTACTGTTGACTGGATATCCACATGTGACCGCATCTAATTCTGTTTCTGCTGAGCAGGGAAATGTTATGGTCAAGGATTATATAATGCAAATTATGTAAAAAAAAAAAAAAAGTATAATCACTGTTGTTTGATGTGAGAGACAATGACAGAGAAAAATATGTTAAATATAATTGAATGTAGATTTACTTCAAATGCAATACTTTGCATCACATCCGATCACTATATTTGATCATTTCACTGATTTGGAATGCTATATAAATGTTATAATGCACCTAAAGTGACAGTAGCATGTAGGAAAAATCAGGATTATTGAGTCAGGGGACAAACAATTTTTCCTGAGTAAGGGACAAAGAAAAAAAAGCTTTATTATATGATATTTTTGAGCTGCTGGGAGTTTTGATGGTAATTCACAGTTAGCAGAGTGTCAGAACTGGAGGGAAATTTGTATGCATTTGTCATCACATACATAACATCAGCTGCTAATCTGTTTAAGATTCATGATATCTATCTACTGACTAACAAGGTGTATTTGATAAGTTAAATTCGCCAGTTTTTTGTGCCATAGGTTCAAGTCCATTTAATAGAATTATCTTCATCCTTAATCATCCTAACCTGGTGCGATGGCCACAGATCACATTTCTCGCATTCAACCACTCTTTAAAGTTAGCTCTGTCCTGGTGGAAAACTGCTTACACTAGCAAAACATTTCCTTGGTTTAGTGTTGGCATATGCTTGTTTAGCTAGCTATTAGTTCTATGAGTCGTTATATAATAGTAGTTCTTTTGCAGATTTAACCTAGCTTTCTTGACAGCTATGTTATCACAACTTTGAAAGCCAACTGAAGAATACTATTTCAATATACAGTACAGCACATGATCACTGTTGACAAATGAAGCTAGCAAGCTAGCTTAGTGTGTGCTTAAAAATAGCTCTGCAGTCCCAGCACAGCGCTCTAGCTCTCGCTTTTATATCTAGTATGAACTTAGCTAGATAACTTGTTGAGTAGCATTACTCGCTCTCTAACAATAGTTTTTGTCCTTGGCTTGATTTTGCTAGTCAATATTTTGGGAAAATTGAAATGACTAGTAGCTTTTTTCTAAATTTAGCTAAATTTAGCAAGTGCCTCCTGCTGGTAAATAATGTCACCATAGGAACTGAAGCATATCAGTTTGTTTATTGAACGGAAAGTCGAAGACAGTCAAAGGGTCAAATTAGACTGTTTCAAAATATGGTAATGATTACCAGCTACTGAGTGCTTAAATAACAGCGTGGTATAACTTGCATTTTATTTTCCCTTTCACCAAGTGTGTTTTAATTGTAAAAAGAGTTGTTTAATCTTCAGATATTTGTATGCTGCTGTTAAATGCTGTACTCTGCCTGCATTTGTAACTGTTATGTATTTATGCTTTTGCTATTCAGAGGAAGAATTTTCACATTACTCATTCCGCAAATAAAATATTAATCTATTGGTCTCCAGGGTAACATCCAGTTTTACATCACTCAGATTTTGTAGTCAGTAATTGGAGACGCTGTAGCTGCTGCTTCTGCAAGAGGTAAAAACAGTCGTAACATTTTGTACTCTAAATAAGCATGAGATTCTGCACCGTACATCTGTATAAATAACACAAGAGCAATCCACCAAGACCCATTAATAGAAATAAAGGAAATACTGATAGTGACAATCCACAAAGGGGGACGCTACAACCACTCAGAGTCTGGATACAAGACTTAGCCTTTGCTAAAAAAATAGGATTAAAGGGGGAATAAAAAGCAAGCAACAAAGAGGAGATGTTGAAAGAAGGTAGGCTAGGGGGAGAGAGAGAGAGAAAGAGAGAAAAATGAAAGGTTTGGTTTCACATTGTATGATGATATGTAGCTGAATCCCTTTATGGTCTCAGGCTAACATCCTAATGGGGACAAGCTCGAAGTGAATAGAGCCCACTGAGGATAAGCTACTAAATCTTGCAATAAAAGCAATGTGATTTACAGTAAATTCCAGCTGGCTGACAGCGGCAGAGCTGAAGGCATAAACAGGCCTTTCAGCAAAGCTCCTTCTCTCTCCTCTCTCTGCTGAGAACAACAATCGCACAGCCGGGCTGCCTGGCTCACCAGCAATGACTTTGATAAATAACCAGGAAGTCCCACTGTTGGCTTAAAACTAGAAGTTGTTCAGTTGCAATTCTGCATTTGTCCTCCTTTAATGGGTATGGAAGTGGCTTTAGCTGTAATCTGGCATTGATTGATTAGGTCTCACTGTAGCTCCCACTCTCTCTTCCTCACTCCGCTCGCTGGGCTCGGTGCTTGGCCACAGCTGGGCTCCTGGCTGTATTAGGGCCCCGCATGGCTTATTTACCTGCAGTACAAACGTAGTTAATTCCACCTGGGTGGACGGACACAGTCATGGACTTCAGTCAAATGAGAAACTAGAAGTGACATGGTCTTGATGCTGAAGACATCTAGTGAGGGCATTAAAAATGCGTGGATTCATAAAGCTTGGAGCAGTTTGGAGAGGGAGAGTGTTCTATACTTTATACCCAGCCCACACACAAACTCAGAAGAGATATTAAACCTATCCACAGGCATTCCACTTTAGTTCAGTGCTACATCATTTTCTTTTCTTGAGCTGAGTTAAAATGAACACAGCTTGGATGAGCATTAAAGATGGAGTCTGTAATTCTGGTGAAAGATTATTGATATTTCAGCTCAACAGCCAAAGAAATACACACAATCATTCAGTGCTCCTTCAGAAGCCCCACCTCCCAAATTCATGTATACACATTGCCAAGGCAAACACACTCACAACTGGGCAAGCTGACCAAAAAAACCAGAAGAAACATAGCAGAATCCAGAGTGTCTATGGGACGTGTAACAAAATCGTTACTTTTTACAAATCGTGAGGTTAAATCAGTCACAAAAAGAGGACTCAAAAGCCAAATATCTACCACACCTTTTGTTTACCTCACTTTTTAGACAAAGACTGAGACCCAGTGCTTGACACAGGTAGTGGAGATGGTCTGTTCTTTCTAGGTGGAAGTTGATGTCTCCTTCTCATAGCTGAAGCAAAACAATCATTAATAAAACAAAATGTCGTCAAACAAATCACATGCGTGCACAAAAACACAGCATCCAAACCACAACAGGGTAAAAACCAGCAGGAATTAGATGTTTAGATTGCTTTTACACAACTACGGCCACCAAAGATAGGACTGCAGGTTATACTAACAAGGAAGCTAATGTTACCTAGCATAGCATTTCAATAATGCTACTGTGCTTTGCAAACTCGAGTTTTTAGGTCTTCATGGCTATAAAACCCTTCCCAAACGTGGATGGACAAATACCATGATACATAGTCAACAATGACAAAGGATGTAATGTGATTAATGTTAGCTGGGTTGTGGATTAGCAAACTGTCACTACGAGGACTGCTAACTTGCAGAGATGACACAATTCTCCTGCTTCTATAGCGAACGTCACAACATCAGTGTATCTTGGCAAACTAGAAACTAAGCTGAATGTCCGTGGGCGGAATGTCAGACAGCTACTCACTTGCTAGCTAACCAGTTTGGATTAGCAATTACTAATATATGCAAAGGTGATAAAACACTGACCTCTTGCTTCTGTGAAACACAGCAAAACTAATGTTGCCCACTTGTCAAGCAGAAACAGAGCAATCTCCACATCTGTCTTTATGCCCTTCAACTCTTGTAGGCCTCTCCATTGTCTGTAAGCCTTGCCGACGTTAACGCAGCTCTTCACCCTTGCCTGATCATAGCACTCCTTTTTCAATTTTTGTTCTTTTAACCTTCTCGTCTCCTCTTTGGCTGTTTCTAGGCTATCCTATTCCTTCTTGACAATGTAATTATGCGGTGGAGTTTAGCACGTTAGCATGTGCCAGATTTACCTTTCCTTCTCACTCCCACTGCCCTCTTTCCTCGTCAGTGTACTGGATTAGAATCACTGACTTGCACGTTTAACTCACTGGAACAGTTGAAACATTTTCTACAGCGCTACAACACTTACAGGAAGAAGTGGGGGCTTGGGCATTTAAGCCTGAATCAGTAATGCGTTCTTTTTTGCCATCGGTTCGGGTTAATACCCGCCAGAGAATGTTTTTTTCTAGCACCAATGGGTTCTGTCCAGGTGTGGAACCCAAATTTGGAGGCATTTAAAAATGTAATTTGGACAATAACAGATAAGCATACCTTTGGGGTTTTGAGGTTTCAATTTTATTTCATTAATAGTAATGAACAACCTGCATCTTGTAATAACTCCCTGTATGGCATGGCTGTATTTCCAAGCCCTGTGTGGTTTCAGAACCTGCAAAATATCGTTTCTAAACTAAAGAAAAATGAAGCCATGAACTAATTCCTGTATAAACGTCCGCAGGCCGAACGTTTAGAAACTGATTCTTAAGTATTTTATTTAATTATATGTCTTCTTGTTCTTGAATGCTTGAATGTAGCATACCAGCTGAAATGGAGCTTTGGAGGTAATATTCCGTATTAATTGAGCTTAAGAGTATTCTTACACTCTGGCTTTACAAAGCATTCCTGTAAGTCATTTTTGATAAAAGTGTATCAGAAAGTCTAAAAATAAAAGCAATGTAAATGCACATAATGATAATATAAATATATAATTTTCCCACGGAGCCTGTAAACACTGGACATTTTATTAAACACCACATGCAACCCTTCATAAGTCAGGCATCTTACATTCTCAGAAACTATTGAATTTAAACGGCACAAAGCAATGACCATGAAGAAATGATGTTAGTCATAATAAAATAGCAATGTTTAATCTGAACGAGGCACAGAAGGTTGGAAATGCAATTTAGACAGAAAGCAGGATATTGATTCTGTTTTACCAGCAGATCCATTTTAATTTAATATTAAATTTGGAATGTGGGGACATGGGCGCTACAAGTTGTTTTCGGTTGATCATCAAACATCATCTCAGAAATCATAATCGGTGCGGACAGGCTATCCTTTAATCAAGCATTTAAATCAGGCCTGGGTCGAAACACAATTCATTTCACATGCAAAGAATACTCTAGTTATTTTTAACAGGAGGTCTGGCCATGAAATTCGTGTATGAATTTTAATGGAGACACTTAAATGGTAATTATTCTACTTCGGCTCAAATGCAGGTAACAAATGGAATTCAATCAGTGGCCGTGCATAATGACCATCATTAGGAGAAAGAAAATAATAATGACATCCTATCTGCATTAGTCGTATGCTCTACACTCCCTGATCCCATAGCCATTATTGATCACCATGGAGATAAGCAATTGTCACTTTCCCACAGCATTGAGCATGAATGTTAAATACAGCAGGATATTTGTGTGTGCGTGTGTGTGTTCTAACAGTGCTATTATTTTACAGAAGACACTTCTGAAACGTCCACAGTGCAATACTTGAAAAATCTGCATATTTAGCCATTCCTGGATCCGCTTTTCCTATAGGAAATGAGCACACAAGCTGGCTGGGACTCTAGAAATTCCTTTAGAGACAGAAAGCAAAACATGCAAAATGACCCCAGTTCCCACACACACAAATGATGATGGCTTTCATTTGTGTGTGTGTGGGACAGTTAGCGTTTTGCATCCATTTGGCCTCCAATCAAATGCATCTGGGAGAAGCTGATTTTTCCAGATGAGCCGAGTTTGTATTTATTACAGACTAATGATATACGCTGCTCATGGCTCTTTAGCACAAGCCTAAGTGGTTCATTTGAAAAGCAAAATAATGATGATAAGAATAATATGAGGGGGAGTTGAGTGGGAAATATATTTGATTTCGGACAAAGGCACAGAACATACACTTAGTTCAGAACAACATAGGTACAAGTTGTTAGAGAAACGAACTATGTCATTGATGGAGCATTAATTTCTTACTCATCGCACATTAACTATTGTGATTGCCAGTATGGATCATGGAAATGTCATGCATAGATATTGTACATCTGCATGAAACATGTCTGAGGCATAATCTACACAATCACTATGTTTCCGAGCTTTCGGTGGCAAACAAAAGTGCTTGTTATTGAGTCATTTTCTCAGGGGTCAGTGTAAAGTTATTGTAATTGCACGTCAAGCTGCTGCTGGAGAAGGAGAAGGACAACAGTGTTGAATGTAGTCTGGCCTCATGCCAGTGGACAGCACGCTACACCTCCCTCCTCCCTCTCTCTCTGTCTCTCTCTCTCTCTCTCTCTGTCTGTCTGTCTCTCTCTGTCTGCTGCAGACCCTCGGTGGAGTGTGTACGAGCCCACCCCAGGTGAGACAGGCTTTGCTGCTTTGATGGATCTGCCATTTCAGCCCCGTTCTACTGGACAGCAGGAGCCAGGGCTTCACCCTTTCATACTCCTTCTCCTGCCCCTTTCCTCCTTCCTCTGCTCATCTCTTAATCTCAGAAAAAATATATATCCTATATCTCGCAGATATACACCCCCAGAGGTGCACAGAAAAGCACACACCAGGAATGCAGACAGGCACAGCATTATTTATTTAATGATAGGCTGACAGAGAGAGAGAGAGAGAGAGAGAGAGAGAGAGAGAGAGAGAGAGAGAGAGAGAGAGAGAGAGACAGAGAGGGCGAAAACAAACAAACCAGCAGTGGAAAGGGTGCACTGAGCTATGCTGAAGAGTTTGGAGTAATTAGGGAAAGTGCAGAGATTCCTTTCGTCGTTTTATTTTTTTGTCTGTCTTGTCTGCTGAAATAATTATAGTAGTAATGATTTGTTTCCTTATATGCAAGGCAACATATTATTAGATAAACAAGCCATATTAAATGATCCATATGAACGTATTTGTTCTGCTATGGAGACTGACTTCTTGTCAGGAGAAATACATCCACATACAAACATTTAGTGGCCACTCTTGTGTGTTTCCATTATCCTCAGTGTGGCCATTATATTTACACTTCTCCAGAAGTGCCTCTAAATAAAAGTCAAAATTGTTGTCATTTTCAGCACTGCTGGTCAGTATTCAGGAAGACAAAAGTCCATGCGTGAAATTTTAAAATGCTCACTAAATCACAATTTCTCCTTCCTGTCTCTGCGTTGAATACTGAAGTGAATCTGCCGTCATGCCAGGGTTGCTCAATTATTGCTTTTCTTTTCCATCTTCCGTTAAGAACGGAAATATGTTACTCTGCCCATCATTATGAAATCCCATGCTTAGAGTAATATCTTCAACAATATAATAATAATAATAATAATAATATTAATAATAATAATAATAATAATAATAATAATAATAATAATAATAATAATAATCAGAGGCCAAAGAAGAAGCAGGCTTTATTTAGATAGTGCACTTTTGGCACAAACCATGAACTGGTCTATCAGCTGATTCTCAGCATATCAAATGATGTTCATCTATTTATCAAAAACCCATCATGAACTATGTTTGATGGGACAAGGGAGTTAATGATCTCCTGTACATCAAGAGCTATAATCTGGAGTCATTTATCTTCTGTAACCACTTAATTCTGGTCAGAATAAATAGTAAATTCAACTATTAAATAATTAATATTAGTTTGTGTTTGTGTAAATGACCCAGGTGTGCGAATGTAAGAATCACTGACAACAGAAATACACTACGAATATTTAATATCGAATCATATGGCATGGGTGGTGCAGTTGTTAGCACTGCGGCTACACAGCAAGAAGGTTTTGGGTTCAAACCTGCCTTACTGTGTGGAGTTGGAGTGCATGTCCTCCCCGGGCCTGTGTGAGTTTCCTCTGGGTGCTCCGGTTTCCTCCCACAGTCCAAAAACATGGGGATTAAGTTAATTGGCTTTTCTCAATTGCTCGTAGGTGTAAAAGTTTTTTGCTTGCTTTTTTGTCTCTGTGTTAGCTCTGTGATATCTTGGCAATCTGCCCAGAGTCTATCCTGCCTTTTGTACAAAGTCAACTGGATTGGCTCCAGCTTCCCTGTGACCCTGACAGATATGAAGTAAGTGTGTGTGTGTGTGTGTGTGTGTGTGTGTGTGTGTGTGTGTGTACAGGTTACAGAATGAATCAAGAAATGAATGTATGAATGATTACAAATCTTTTCCTTTCACCACAATTAACAGACTCCTCAAAAATAAAAAGCACTGGAACAACAATTTAAAATAGGTTTATTTTCAGTATCAGTCAAAAGTTTGGACACACCTTCTAATTAAATACAGCCGATCCTCTCATCTACGGACACACATATTAACGGATATCGGATGCAACGGACAAAATCTGCTGGTCTGAATACATAATCCATTATCCAGAATGTCCGGAACAAAAAATTAAAAATCCCGGATGTAGCGATCTGAGTCCTGTAGTTCAGCATTTGGCCGCTAGGTGGGGGTGGCGTGCGCGCAACTAGTTGTTTACAAGCGTGGTCGTTGTGAAGCTATACTGTTTTATCGGCGATTATTTGGTGTTTTTCTCTGTTTTTCTGCCCAGTGCCATCATTATGCCACCCAAAGATAAGTCTAGTGGTAAAAGAAAGCGTGTCAATCTTAGTATTGGCCAGAAATTAGAGCTCAATAAGAAGTCTAGTGTTTCTGTCTCCCGTGTTTGTGAGGAGTATGGTGTGAACACACATAATGGAAATGACCTTTACAATTGTTTTTACATATTTATTTACATTAGTATTTAATGTACTTACCTATTTATGTTGGTTGTTATGCTGCTTACCATGTGTACAGTACTTGGGGAGCACTTTTATAGACCTTAATGGTGTTTTTCCTTGGATTTCCACTTCCAGGTGTCAGGTTGCCAGGTGATTTTATTTTTTTTAATGCCATGCGATCGACTCACACTACCTTCACGATCGACCGGTAGCTCGCGATCGACGTATTGGGCACCCCGTCTTAGAGGTTTGTCCTCTCTAAACTACTGTAGTGGGGCAACATGGCAGCCTCGTAGCAGTGGACCCGCTCCCTATGTAGATCTAAAGGGTTCATTCTAAGCTTACAAAAACACTACAATCCACAGTTCCAGGTAATTATACACCAATGACAACATGCTTATGAATAACTCTAACCCTACATGTATTCCATTTCTGATAGTAGGTCCCACTAAATCTTACATACTGGACCGTTAAGATCATTAATTGCATAATCCAAAGACAAATTATGAAATGCATTAAGAAATCATTAATAATATGGAAATGGGACACCAACCCATTGCTCTCAAATGATGAATTTTGACAGGTCAGAATCTGTTCATTTCTATGTAGTGCAGTTGAATTGAATCTCGTGTGTGTGTGTGTGTGTGTGTGTGTGTGTGTGTGTGTGTGTGTGTGTGTGTGTGTGTGTGTGTGTGTATTAATGTGTTTGGTCTAGTGCATCACTGTTTCTATAGTAACAGCTACTTCAGTTTGGCTGATGCTCCACATGTAATGTTGCCGAAGGATTAACAGATTAAAAAGTGTGGTCAAATGTAATGCTGGTTCTTCTCTGGCCTGAAGAGGGAGGAGAGAAAAGCAGGCGAGTATCAGAAAATGAATGTTTATAGCCTAAGATGAAGCAAATATTGCATAGTATTAAATATAAAGATGTAAAGACATCCAATATGTTGTCCTTTACCAAGCAAAAAAGGTGTAATCGTGGGCAGGTTGCTGGAGTAGAATAAATCCCTGAGGTCTGTACAGTTATTAGAAAGTAGCTTCTGGGTGTAACAGTATCTCCGAGTTGTGTCAGGGCTGCATCAAGCTAGTGTTGAAAGTTTTCCCATAACTATAGAACCAGTCATGCTTTATTCCTTACGAGTTGCATAACTGACACCTGGGGAAGGTGTGATGCTGTGAAGCTGCATAGATCTTGCGCAGAGCAGCACTTCTGTAAAGGGTTCGACTTGAAACTCTTTCTCATAAAAGAACACGCAGTTGTAGGGTTCAACATAAAACACGAGGGATTCCCTTAAATAAAAAAAAAACCGCTAAGAACCCCCGAGGGGCGTAGATTTAACCCTTTTTCTTATCGTGTTGCATTTAGGTGAATTTTATAATGATTACGTAACTGCAGTTGATCTTAAAGGCTTTACTATCAGGGAGGATTTGTTGACTGATGCAAAACTGTGGTACTCTTGTGCACTTTGCATTTAAACAAACTACAGAGCCACATGATGAATGCGTTCTCCGCTTTATTTGCATGCAGTACTGGTCTGCAGATGCATGTTGAAGCCAATTGTGCTTATTTGTGTGTGTGTGTGTGTGTGTGTGTGTGTGTGTGTGCGCGTGCGTGCGTGCGTGCACATTCAGGTTGGCATGGCAACTGGTCAGATTCTTGACCGTTCACCTGTCCCATATTTGATGATGTAAAATAAAAAAATTAAAAAATAAATCTATCGTTTGTTGTGTAACGCTCTCTGACACTGCGCTGTTGACGGAGCCCGTGTCAAACTGCATCACTGCTCTCCGGCTGCAAGAGAAAGGCCAGTTGCCATAGCAAAGCTCTCTGCTTGCACACAGGAAGCAGAGCTCACCGACTCTCGGCTGGCATATGTATCTGAAACGAGTTGAGATGCGTGTCTCCGAGTGGAGAGAAGTGAGGAGGAGGTTGGAAGTTGCATTGCTGTAACGATCTGCTGCTCGGACTGAGTAGAGTGAAATCGCTCTTAACAGCCAAATATGGGGGATCGCAGTGCAGAAACGTCGTCCTCTTGCAGTTCACGTTTTGAATGTATTCAGTTACAGACTTCAGTGCATTAGACATATGATAAGGAAGTAGCCTAGACCTGTAAATGTAATTTACCTGTGTTGCCTATTTATTATATTGCATGTCCTTTACAATGGCAGTCAGGTGTAAATTGTGGCAAGAGTAGGGACAGAAGCGGCCCGTGCTTCCTGCAATGTGTGCGAAAACCTCCTCTAGCACTTTTGGTTAAACTACTGTCTGCAAGTGTTTGTACACACGGGGTGTAACGCAATGCCACTACAGTGGTACCTCAGTACTCGAACTCACTAGAACTCGCATTTCTTAATAGTCGAACCAACCAGATCGCCAAAAAATGACCTTGAACTCGATCTGAATCTCAGAAGTTGAACCGTGAACGCCGACCTAAGAAAACGTGTACGCGCGGGGAAATGAGTCACGCGGCACTCAGCTGTCTCTCAGCGGAAACAAAGGGTAACGCTTCAGTCTCAGCCTCGCATTTGTTGTGATAGCATCGTTTGTTGGTGATGGTGCTTTTTTTTATTAATAATATCAGGTAATACACTGTACTTTGTATCATTTTGGTAGCCATTACTCACCAAAAACTGATGAATACAGAGTAATAATAAAAATAAACAATGGACCACATGGTATAGTATGACTCAAGGTAGTAGTGCTATGTCTGGGTTTATGAAAAAGGTGTCCTGGAATTTTTTTTTTTTCTTTTTTTTCTTTTTTTTTCTTTACCCTGTCAGAGCAGTGAGGTGAGGTGACACAATCCAGGCTGGAGTCAGATGTAAAAATCCCTTTCAGGCTTTATTTAGGCTCCAAGCAGAAGGACATGAGACGGCGGACTAACTTGAAGTCGAAGAACAGGCAGGGTAACCGAACTGCACAGAACGCCACGAAGGAACAGACTGTAATCATAAACTGAATAACAAGCCAGAAGGTCAGAACCGGAAGAGAATACAGACGCCCACACCTGGAGCGAATCCTCGTGCATGCGCCCGCAGCGCCGCAGCTGGGAGTAATCAAAGCAGGTGCATGCATGGGTGCTCCAAACAGGCGGATCCATGACATACACACTGTTTGGATACATTTATTTTCTTACTTTACAAATAACTGTTTTGATAAATGTGCTTAGATGTGCTTAGTATGTGCTTTTCTTGTTTTATCCTGTTCATTTTGTGTTTAAATGCTTAAAAAAAAAAAAAAAAACATATTTAGGTGTAATTTTTAGGGGCCGGGAACGAATTCCATTATTTCCTCTGGGGGAAAATCCGATCAGAACTTGAACTTTTTAGGATTCGAACTGGCGCTCGGAGCGAATTAAGGTCGAGTACTGAGGTACCACTGTATTTGTAATCTGCATCAGTTTAGTTCTCCAAATATCGATATCCCTACCTGTATTTAGATTTAAACCTGAAGTGTTCATGGTCTAAACCTGAAGGGGTTTCTTTGAATACTGGAATGTCCTCGCTGACGGGATGGTTGGAAAATTCTGCTTCCATAACTGGTCTCTCGCAGTTATTGTTTGTGTTGGCACTTTCCTGCAACATTTTCTACTGATTTTACTTTGCTGTATCTTCCAAACTGTAAACAAGACTAGTAATCTCATATAAAAAGAAGAAAAAAAAAACGCGGCCCTGTCCATTCAGTTACTAAGGATGCTGTAAATTTATTGCACTGCACTTCATATCCGTCTCTTCACACGTACCCTCGTGCCTCTCTCTCCTGATGCACGCTTGTGTTCTCATTCAGATCCCCTGTGGGTCCTTCTGGCAAGCTTTCCTAAACAACAACAACAAAACCGTGCACCTCTAAGTCATATCTGTACATGTATCTGTTTAAAAAACATTATCTGTTCAATCATGCTCAGCATCCTACTGTGAAAGAGCCTGTATGTATTTTCTTCTGACGTTCCCTCCTGGTGAGACGGCACACCGGACATCTGGGGCTCAAGCCTGCACCTGAGCTGTAAACATAACCTCTGTGCTGATAAACGGTTCTTTTACTATGTCACGTCTGGTGTTGTGACTATTTTCAGCTCCCCGCATGCCCACAAGCGTGTCTCTCACCTCTCTCATACTTCAGCTTGCTTGTCAATGGAAATCAGATTAGTCTGAGACATGTCTGTGTGTACTAATGATTTAACATTTTAGTCACAAATGGATTCAGCTGGCAGGCAACATTTTGGAAGCAGGCCAGGATTTCACATGCATTAACGCCACGCTATATACGCGCTTTATAATGAAATTACCCTTTAATCGGTCATAATTCTGGTCTTTTTCGTTTAACTAAACTGAACTCTGCTGCAGTTTTGGTGAGCGGGGCTAAAATTAGCTGTTCGACCGACCGCATACATACATGGATACATGGGTAACAAATGAAAGGAAAATGGACAACATAAAATGACTTGGTGAGGTTTTGGGCCACCATACGCTACCAGAATAGCTTCAGTGTCTCTCTGGGTGATTCTACATGTCTCTGGAACTTGAGGATAGATGAACAATGCAAGAAATATTCCCTCTGTAACTATAATAATAATCATCATCATCATCATCCTTGTTGTTGTTGTTGTTGTTATTATTATTATTATTATTATTATTATTATTATTATTATTATTATTATTATTATTATT
>JAQMCW010000034.1:16611496-16624428 GCA_030068335.1 Chrysichthys cranchii
CTCTCTCTCTCTCTCTCTCTCTCTCTCTCTCTCTCTCTCTCTCTCTCTCTCTCTCTCTCTCTCTCTCTCTCTCAATTAATGGGACTTACAAGTACAATTAATTCAAAAAGTTACTTAAGCAAATGTACCAAAGTAAATGTAGTGTGCAAGAACAGCTCTTCAACAATTACAGCAATAGCATATGTAGTACAGTTCTTCTTCAAAAGGCTCTCAGTCCATAGAGCTCAGGTGAAGTATGAAGTGTGGTTTAAAGAGAAGCGTGCAATACTCCACAACTTGAAGTTCATCTTGTAATTTGCTGATGAATTTGTTTGATATGTGTCCTTCCTTCCCTCATACCCCCCCCCCCCTTTTGCTCCAGACTGTAGAGTCCCTAGACGATTATGATTTTAAATGTCAGACTTTTAGTTGTGACATTACCATGAATCTCTGTGCCATTAACTTTTTTACCTAGCAATAATGGACTCAAAACAAAAACAGACTGATTTTTCAAAATTACATGCCTAGAATCGTAAAGTCAAATCCGACACCATGGAACGCAAAGTTGAAATTTTAAGAGTGGTTATAAATTGTGTTCATTTATTATTGATAAACGATACATTTCTTGCTATTCCATTTGATTTGGAAGATTATTAGGACATCCTTTCAGCATTGGAGCTGAAATTATAAATACAAGACCTGATTCTACTTGTGTATGTTTATCTAGTCCGTCATGATAGGGTGTATATCTGAGAGAGAGTGAGAGAGAAATGAGAACACATCCATTTTCTTAACATAATCGTTAGAAAGATTCTGGCTTGCATTTCATCCTGGTTGTGTTGTGTGCCCTGAAAATATCTACAATAGGAGTAAATAGGGGATGATCTAAAAAAAAAAAAAAGCATATGATTACATGTACATGTACTAGTAAATAAACAATAATTACACCTGATATTCTGCACTTTAACCTCCCCATCATTTCATTTCAAGCCCATTGTGCTAGACTACAGATATTAAAATACTGTCAGAGTTCATTTACTTACTGAATGACATTGTAGATATTTTTGTGGGACCATGCTGAACCTTGAAAGTATTCTTTTTTTAGGGGTCTCATAAGCCAAGAAACGTTGTAGTGCATTGTGATAAAATTGTATTATTTATTTAGGCAGGTGAGGTTCATTGGGATAAAAGAAATCACTTTTGTAAGGAAGAAAAAAATAGAAGAATGTAATATTTCCAGTATATCTTGAAGTGATAAAAAAATGCATGTGACTGACCATACAACCTGCACAATTTGCAGTAGATGCACTTGTTCTGTAGATTCTCATAACCACTACTTTGTTATTAAACCTTTCAGTTATTTACCATCTTGAACAAGCATAAATTATCCTTTTATTAGTCATATGAAATTCATGAAGATTTAATGCCTCACATGTACACATGTTAAGCTTATCAGTATATCAAATTCTATATCAAATTATATTGTAGAACTGGTGTTTTCCTAAAGTCCCTTGATGCTAGGAATTACAGATCCGCTAGGAAGCCAATACAGTTATGCTGTCATGGTTTATTAGGCACTCAGAAACTAATCTGATATTATGCAAATGCAACTTTGTCTTACTCATAATTATGTTGTAATATGGTGTATGTTTTGCCCCACAATCCCAAATTCTTAGCTATCACCCAGTGATTGCTAGAATTTCAAGTGATTCTTTAACTCTTTGTCAGGAAAGTGCTATACATGCTGACCTTGTTATTGAGTTATTGCTCAATAATATTTCTGGTACCTTCAGCTCATTTAACTGGTAGACAGGGTCAGTTCAGTGTGGGTTAATATATAACCTCACTGAGCACTGTGAATAAAATGTTTCTATTTAAAATAAGATCCTCTTATGGGGTTTCAGGTCATTCGGGGTGCTCATTTTATTATAGTAAATAAGGGCAAGTGTGTAGAGCTCCATTTCTCATAACAGGCAGGATTTTGTGTTCGATGGTTGAGGTGATTCTTCAGCAAAGACATAAAAGGCACATATGGCACAGCATATTCACTGTTTTATGTCAGATTATTTGTGCAGTATTGCAGAAATAATGCGGAAAATGTATCTCTGTGTAACTGCATACAGATTGCACTGTGTTTGTGATTTACAGTTGTGGAAAAATGCCAAACATCAGTTAAAACATTGTGTCTAATATTTAGACAGAAGGTTACAGATGTTTGAACAAGATCCCGACTTAGAAGATCGATCTCACCTGTGCATGGGACAAGGCATGTAGTGCTATTTGAGTTAAGAGTGCCATTATCTAGAGATTAACAAGTTCAAGTCACCAGAAACAGCAGAGTCCTTCTCCCTCGGCTCTTGGCCTCATGCCATATTTGAAGGTGACAGCAATCCTGCCGATGCTGCACAGCAGGACGGTGAGGGAAGAAACACACACACACACACACACACACACACACACACACACACACACTGAATCTGAAAGTCAATTCAGTTATGGGGTTCCACCCTGTCCTTACAACTTCAGTCAAACACAATGCCTTGACTCAGCAACTTCCTGTCCCAGTGGACAGAATGAAAAAAAGAGTAAAGAACAGTAAGAGACTGGACTGTGGCTGAAAGAAAAATTCTCCAACACAGCCTTGTCAGAGCCTCTCCATCCTTGCGTTAATGACCGATTAGTTGATTGAGACAAATAAAACAGCTTTCAAAATCAAGGGCTATGATTGGGCATCCTCCATGTGGCCAAAGATTAAAGGAGAAAACAAAAGCTAGATAGAGACATATGGTCAGAGAAACAGAGTCAGATCAATACTCTCAATCAGGCTTGAACGTCTTTGTCAGTCGCTGCAGACTGAGGTGATTAGGATTGAGTCTTTAGACATTTAATAACTTCACACAGCTCTCTCCCAAGCCTCCCGAACACCTAGCAGGGTGCCTAATGAACTGTACTGCACTGAAACCAATACATGCCATTATCACACAGCAACCTGGGCCACAGCTGCACTCAGCCAGCTCCCAGCCAGCTTGCACCTTCTACCCAGTCCACTTTAAGCTGTCTCTCAGCCTACATCCAGTCCACAGTTGGATTTTTTAAACACAAATGTTGTGTCTCAATTCACCTACTTGCATACTTTCACTTGCGCTTTTGAGTTCATAAGCACTGTCACACTAAGATGTATGGCAACGGCGCAGTGCACTAAGAGTACCCGGATGGTGTACTCACAAAATTGAGTGTGCAATGCTGCACACATCTCTTCCTCTATTGTCGCCATCTTGGCTAGGTAACAGAAGGGGTGGGGACACCAACCTTTTCAGCCTGTTGGAGGAAGGCACGTTGTGAAATTTCTATGCACACAAGCACTTACTCACTCATTTACTCACTCGTCTTCTGCCACTTAATCCTGTTCAGGGTCACGGGGGGAAGCTGGAGCCAATCCCAGCTGACTTCAGTACACCCTGGGCAGGTCACCAAGCCTCCGCAGGGTCAACACACAGAGATAGACAACCATCAACACCTACCGGTAGCCAATTAGCTAAATCTCCTCTGTGCTTGTGTTTGGACTGTGGGAGAAAACCAGAGTACCCAGAGGAAACCCATGCAAACACAGGGAGAACACCCACACAGAAGGACACCCAGGTCAACCCTGGGGATCAAACCCAGGACCTTGCTGCGAGGCGACAGTGCTAACCACCACACCACCGTGCCACCCCTGCACACAAGCAATGAAAATGAAAAACCCATTCATTTTTAATGTGGTGAGTAAACAAGCCAGCAGACATACTTTTGTGTGATATGTGACATGTTTGATTTGAGACAGCACTACCCTGTCAAAATCCAAAACTGTGCAAGAAAGTACATAGTATGCACAACGCACTGCGTGGAAGTGAACTAATGGAAGCATGCGGATTGAGACACAGCACAACGGCAGCACAGCAAAGATTTCTCAACTTTTCACCACACAGAGATTTAATTCATTAACAGCACAAGAGTGCTATGCTAGCCAGGGCTGTTCACACAGACAAGGACACACAGAGAGAACTCAGATCCTTCATTCAGTGTCTAAGGTGTTAGCATCAGAGAGGAAATGAAAGAAAGCAGCTAATACTGTACATTAAAACAAAAAAATATATATAAATAAAAAAATTTAAAAAAAGTATGAAAAAAAAAAAAATCAGTACAGTATATACAGTGAACCCCCGCCTACCCCGGGGGTTATGTTCCGGCGCCCCCCTGTGAAAGGTGAAACCGCGAAGTTGTGCCATACATTAATTTTATTATTTATATATATCTTAAGGCTTTATAAACCCTTCCCACTCTCTTATTAACCATTCCCACACTCTTATAAACACTTCCCATGGTCTTAAACACTTTCTACACTCTTAAACCTACGTCATTTTAACAACATATAAAATCTACATGCGTACTCACTGCCAGTGAGGTCACTTCCTGTTTACCAGCTAAAGCGGAAGTGGCGTACACTGCCACTATGTATTCATCTGCTGATGAAATACAGTGCATACTGTTTTATTTCGATTTAAATGTCCTTTTAATGTTTGAATGAACAGTTTTTTAATGATATTTTATATTCCAGAGTCCTGCGAAAGCCAAAAAATACCGCGAATCAAAATTTGAGAAAATCCGCGATGCACTGAACCTGCGATAGGTGAACCATGGTATTGCGGGGGTTCGCTGTACATCCAAATGACGTAGCTGGTCTTATACTGGTAAGGTTTCACCAGCTGTTTTGATGGTCAGTTCTACCAGGCTATGTACAATCTTCAAATCTGCTTACACCACTGGGCACCAGCACCATGGTGTGTAGCCATGGAGCATCATGCCATGTGAGCACAGGCACATCATGATGCTGTTGGGACTGGCAGCCATGCGAAAACAGAGACTGAACAGAGAGCTGAGGGAACAGAGCTGAGTGAACCTCCTCTGCCTCAACAAATGCAGCGGATACACAGTCACTGAGCTGAAACAACTTCACAGCTTAGTTACAAATTCACACAAAAAGCTAAAGCTAGTTGACTATAGTGTAGGTGGCTACCAAGCTAAAACAACTCACCTGTTTATTAAGAAAACAGCTAGATTCAGTCTTGTGCACCCTGCCCATGGCTTATGGAGCATCTTGTATTTTTGGTACGCTTAGCTGGCCACAGGCATCACATCATGTTTTTTTTTTTTTTTAAAGTTTAAAAGAGTTTTATTTCATCCCTGCTAACCAAGGGAGGTGAGAAAGAACAATGGCACCTGCTATAACATCAAGAAAAATTCCCTTGTTAGCACCGCTTTTTTATTTTTTTTTTTTACTCCTCCATGTTTTTCTCTAGTAAGCTGTACTACTGCTATGTGCTGTTGCTTAATAGAAACATTCACCTGTGAATCTCCCATCTTCATAAATACAAGGGAGAATCAAAAAGTAAAGGCAATTTTAAAATTTCATGATAAGCCGGACAGCAAAAGACAAACCATTGGAGTTGAAACATCCATCTTCTTCAGAGTAGAAGAAATGCAAAAGAAAATCATGGCAACATTCTTTAGGGACATGAAGGGGTCTATTCTGGAGCATTTCCAAGCACATGGGCAAACAGTGAACAGTGCAAATTACTGAGCATTGCTGCGAAATGAACTTAAATCTGCAATTCGCAGCAAAAGAAGAGGAATGCTGTCCAGAACAGTCTTGTTGCACCATGACAATGGATGTCCTCATACAGCAGCTGCAACACTAGAGACATTGCAATGGCTCGGGTTCAAATGCCTTCCACATCCTCCTTACAGACTGGATCTGATGCCAAGCGATTATCACATCTTCGATCCTATGAAGAAGGCGCTGCATGGACGCAGATTCACCTCTGATGATGAAGTAAAGGAACCGGGCTTCAGGAGGAATACAGAAGCTAGTCGAATGATACAACAAACATATCATCTCGCATGCGGACTATGTGGAAAAATGATATGTTAACTTTCTCGCAGTTATTTCCATTAAAACTGTTAAATGGGTTTGCCTTTACTATTTGATTCTCCCTCATACGTTACCATCTAGCTAACTAGTGGGCTTTTTTTAGGTGCTGGAGACAGAGACTTGGATAAAAGTGTTTGCATTTTTATTTTGTAAGCTTATTGCACAAATTCCACATTCCTAGTCAAAAGACAGGCAAAGAGTGTTCACTTGTGTATGCTGTCTAGGACATTTAAATCGATTAGTTCCCCATCTCTGTGATGGCAATGAATCTGGCAAGTCTGGAATTTAATTAGTTTTGTTAGAGTTTTTATTTAGTTAGTGCCCAAGGAGAGCAACAGAGCATTCAAAATATATGAAAAATGTTTGCTGAGGGGTGTCTAGATTTTGGACAGAGTGAAAAATTTTAATAGTCTTTTTTTTTTTAAAGCCATAGAGCAGAATTGCCTTTTGTGATCACATACAAGAACGTACCACGACCCAATAAAAGCAAGTATATTTAAGGGCAAAATCAGAGCAGACAAAGATGGACCAAAAGTTGACCAATTACAAGCAGATTTTATTGGCTAACAGTGTGTCTTTCTAATTATGACTTTCTAAGAAAACCATGGAATAACAAATTAAAAACCGTAATTATAAAAAAAAAAATAAAAAAAATAACAATCCAGCAGTCCAAGCAACATCTCAATGCTTTCAATCCTCTTATTACAGCAGATGTCGTAAACCCAGTGTGATCTTTTACACCAAACTAATTCATGCCGCTTTTATTCTATTTTGCTGATATTTCTATACAGATACAATATAAACTATATATGAATTTTCTGATGATGGGGGATTTCCCTGTCTCTGCTTTTGATATCCCCCTTCTGGTCATTCGATTTTTATTATTCACGGCACTACGCTTAATTTCTTCTTCGTCAGACTGAATTAAATATATTAATTTCCTATGCTTAACAATAGATGGTACAGTTCAGTAACATAGCTTATTTTAAAAAGATGCTACAGTTCCTCTCAAGTGGAACGCATTAGTGAGCCTATTCAGATGGATGTTCCTGTACACTTTGATTGTAACAACTCACGTTTGGAATGGCAAGATTAACCAAGTTCTATAGTTATAACTAGGTCGCTGACAACCATTTTTAACAGACAAGGATGCTTTAAACATGTAATGCGTTAATGTTGGCTAGTTAAGGCTGAAGTTAAAGATGAAAGGGATTCCGATTTTGCAGCACACAATAAACAGGAAAAAAAAATGAAAGAAAAGAAAGAGAGACAAGTATGCAGAATATTATTATGGATAATGAAAATAACCATTCTCCATTCAGCCTCCACCCTGAGGTGAGATTCAGATTTGTTTCAAATCTGTACTGTAACATTTGAAAGTGTAATGCTCCCGAGCCAGTTAATTGTTGAATGATAACATCCTACAGTTTGGGAATTGTACACTGAGCATTTGATATGAATAACTCTACCACTAAAATTCCAACTTAGAAATTCAAATTACCTCAACCCCCCTTTTTCTGTTTTTTTTTTTAAAGCAAGAAATTACACAATGAATATTTCTGCAATATTACACAGTCTAAATTCACAATCAAAATAGCTACATTTCAGTACTCTTATTGCAGCCGCAAGCAACCCCATGTCGTTTTTTTTAACCCTATAATAATGTAGTCAGTGTAGATATTTGCTAAATTTGAACAAGAGAAAACATAAATTCTCCACATCCACCTTCATTCTAATCAGGAATCTTTGGGATTTCAGGACAATAGACAATACAGCAAAATAACTGCCAGATACACACCTTTTTGATATTCATAAATGGTTCTATCTCCATAGCCACTCAGGGCCAAAATCAAGGGCATAACTGCTGGCATCTGCACATACAATACAGAGATTAGACAGCGAATGCAATAAATACAGATAATGTCATAGAATAGAAACATACAGTAAATGGTGCTTGATAACCAAAGGTTATCAAATTATTCTTGTACAGTAGTCTACCTCCAGGCAGTTTAATCAATCAGTTATTTTGATTTGATAGGTCATAATCGAGGCATCCAAGGTGGATGACCTTATCTATGATTATCTGCATCTATGATTTCTTGTGTACACTGGCCAAAGCATGCTTTATATTGTGTGATCTTTGTGTAAATAGATTATTTGTTCTGTTCACTTATAAAGGCACGGATTAGCTTGCTAATATGCATTCCTTGATCCTCTTTGTTTAGATTGGTAAGTGTATGATGCAGTATGTCAAACTATTGAGACCAGTCTGGGTTTGACTGATTGAAGCTCCCCAGGGGATTAAACTTTGCCACATGTGTTTACTTCTGGAGGAGTGACGATAGTTTTTTTTTCCCATTACTTTCCTTTTTATTACCACTATACACGCAGGACAGAGCATGCAGTGAACACAATACTGAATGAGTCAACACCTTTTCTCAGTGTGTTACTTAAAAGCGACCCAAAAAAAGAGAAAATAAAATAAAATAAAGACCTTTCTGTTATTCTAAATGTCACAGTCTGTCAAATCTCCAGATGTGAGCCAATCAGACAGTATTTACTGTTCAGCTACAATATGTCAGTATGTTAATGCCAGTGATAGCGCTGTGTGGATAAGTACATATATTAGCCATCGGGGCAAGAAACAAGAAGTCAGAAAGAGAGAAGCGAGAAAAAGAAGGAAAGAGATTGACAATGAGATTAGAGGAGAACTCTGCTGCTGTCTCTTTGTGTGGTGCCTGTCTGTCAGTCAAGAAAGGGAAGAAAACACCTTTCTCTCTCTCTCTCTCTCTCTCTCTCTCTCTCTCTCTCTCGCTTGCTCTCTCTGTGCTGATCTGTGTGTCCTTGTCAGCCTTAAAGAAAGGACTCTTTGCCAAAACTCCCCATTGTGAGCCGATGATTCCAAAGGCAGACACCACAAAACATGAGAGATTTTTGGGGAGGGAGTGGGGAGATGACTTGGAGGGGAGCTTTACTACACTCATACTCAAAGCTCTTCAGTACAGAAGCCTTTAGTCAATCTCTCTAGGCATTGTGATGCCTCTGTACTTCATAACTCTTCTCTCCAGTCTACATGGCTACTAAATCCCACTGTCCCTCAGAGATGCTGCTACACATTCAACTGGCATTCAACATGAACTTTTTAACATGTTAAATGCTTTCAGAATATTAAAACCATTCCAAATATTGCAACTTTACTCCCGTGATACTGTATAACTTCTATTGCAGTCACAAATAATAGCCACAGTAGGGTAGAACTAAAATGCCAGTTGATTTAAGCATGTTATGGCCAGATTTGTATGGTGTTTCAACACATGTGAATCTGATAATGATACAATTTTATTCATTTGTTCGTCTGCAGTAACCTCTGTATGTTGGTCAGGGTTGCCATGGATCTGCCATGTCTAAAGACTTCGAAAGGTCTCTTTATTCTTTTATTTATTTTGTCTACTTCTATTTTCATTTCACATGCCTTTTTTGATCTGGTGTCAGTAAAAATAGTATTTTGTGAAAGGAATGGCTTCAGTAATACATGATTTTAGTCAAAGATTTTATTAGCCATTGGGCAACAAAGTTAGCACATTGTGAATCATCTATAGAAATGTTTGACGTTTAAAACGATCTGTTTCAATACAAGGATTTCTCCTTGGGTATTCTCGGCTGGCTCCCAGTGTTCCCAGGATAGTCTCTGGATCCTCTGTGAGCCTGACCAGGATACAGTAATGAAGATGAATGAATAAATTCAAAATAAAAATGCCATATGTAGTCCATATCTGACTTTTAAACAGGTAAACTTTTTTTTCTTTTTTAACAATTTTGTATTCTTTTCTCATAACTGAAATAAAAAGAGTTTCTTATAGCAAACTCCAACTTTACTCACATTGAATTGTTGAAAGGTGAAATTGTTCTTTTAACCTGTAAAAATCAGACCAATGAAATTGTTAGCTAGATTTGATGTTAACACTGGGCACTTTTGACTCCACTTAACACTGGTGCTGCTGGAATACTAATGACCACTCTGCTCAAAAGTGGGTTGTGGCACCATTAGCTGAAAATATCCTATGTTCGTTTTTATCTTCTGCAGCAAAGTCCTCCTTTCAAGCCTGACTAGAGGTGTGGCATTCATTTGCACACTGAGTCTCAGATTACTTATAGCTGAGTGATTGCTTATTAAAGACTGTGAACACCGTGCTAAACAGTCACAGCTCCTTAGCGTCCTCCTCCCCTCCATCTCTGTCTTTGTCTCTGTGGCTGACACCGGCTGGCTTTGGGGGAGTGAGCGACTTGTTAGTACTCTAAGCAACAGCAGGAACAGATGTGTCCCGGACAGTGGATTGATGGTCATGGTCCATCTGGCCAGTGCAGCTCTGGACAGGAATGATGAATACAGCTTCATCGGCGAATAGCTGTCATCAATCCAGCGTGGCCACTGTCCACCCTGACAGCCGCCTGCCCCAGGTGGGACTGCCCGGATAGGGACTGCTCCAGAATGCAGGTCAATCAGCGCAAGCCAAAGCCAATATTAGCTCCCAATATATAGAACACTAGACGCATTACAGCCTGAGATCAACTCTGTGCTTAGAGATGGAGAGAGAGCAAGCCCAGGAGAGATTGAGGGAGAGAGAAAGAGATGAAGGGGAAAAAGGGGTAAATCAGTCAGCTTTGATGTGGACATGGTTGTGGCTGGAGTAGATTTATTTGTGCTCAGGCAGTTAAGGCAGGTTCTTGGTTGAAGGGTCTGAATAAGTGGAGAGAGAGAGAGAGAACCAGAGCGAGAGATACAGCCACACCGTCTGGGGCAGGAGGATTGAGGATTCAAACGAAATGAACATGGCACTTTGAGAAAAGGAGAGTGATTGGAGAACTGACCTTGCCATGGCCCATTTTGAATATGTTAACTGTCCTCTGTTCCCTTGAGCTGTCACAACCTACACTTACACTTTTAATTTCCCAAAGCTGCTTAGAATAAATGCATAAGAGCGACTTATAATAAATATAAGGTGAAAGATCCAATGGTGTGGCCCTGCTTCAAAAGTCCAGAAGACTCCGTGGTACTCTGAAAGAATTATAAGTTTTGTCTCGATGCTATCATCATTGTTTCATATATGATTTTCCACCCAATAACATGGGGAAAGAGAGAAGGAGGAGAAAAGGAGAAAGAAAACAAGTGCAGGTATGACAGGCGGATTGCCAGATATAATGAGGAAAGACTCCAGTGTGTATGTGCGAGAAGGACACTTTCACATTGGCCCTTGATCGTGGGAGGACATTTTTGTTTCCATAGCACAGTTAAATAGCGAACATACATTTATAAGTGACGATGCTAAGGAAATAGCATGTCTATAATCTTCGACTCAGCTACAGAAAATGTACATAATCTAAGATGTAGACAAATATAACTTATATGTTCAAGACAGAAAAATGAGAGCATCGTTTGTGGCTGGAATGACTGCTTATATGTGCTATAACACAAGTGGTAACCAACTGACTTGGATGTTCAACAAATTGAAATGCCACTCTAAATGGTTAAAAAAGCACACATTGTTCATTAATAAATAAAAAAAAAATACTTTTTCTAAACTGCTAGGTTTTAAAACACTTAAGGATGAAGTGCTGTTATAAGTTCAGTTACAATCACATCACTGATCATTTTTCTGTTACAGCATGCCCTGTCGTGGTTTACTTCTTAATTACCTTACAATCCCATCTGTAACTAGAATTTTCTTTATAGCGTCATGAGAGACAGTACATCCTGCAGGGTCTGCTGTGAAAATATTTTGCCAGATGTAGTAAGCTGTCAAGAAGACTACAGATAAACATGTGCCTGGATGACCTTATGGAGAACTGGTCTCCTTTTTCTTATACATATTTATTGGCATGTTTCACCTTTAGTCTTGTTGACAGCAACTCTGAGCTTTAAGAAGCTCGTCCCCATACAGGGAAAGTCAAAGCCATATTTGATATCCTTTACTGACTGATATCTGATGTTAAAACCTTGATGCATGCATGACTTAACCCATAAAATGCTCAACATGCAATTTGGGTTTTGCGTCTCTTGATCATAATAACTCTATGCTTGATAAAAATGAGAAAGATACTAACTTCTCCTTGTCAGTACGCACATTGTCATGTTCACGAATCTTACGCTAAAAGTGCTAAACTAGTAACTATGCCAGAATGAATGATAAATAAATATTCACTTTTAAGATCAGAAACCATTACCTTATATATCAGAGTAACAACTTGAAATAAATAATAATAAGCTATAAGAAGTTCTGTCTTGTTAATAATAAACAGCATATGAAATTTGTTTACCTTCATAGATAAAAACGAATCAGTCATATTCAGGTTAATATTCATAAGAAGTGGTCTGCTTCCAGAAAATTCCATAGCAAAAATGCATAGGTGTCACACGGATTATTATTTATAATAATCTCAATAGCAGCGCTCGTGTTGCATTTAAGGCAAATGATCTGAATATGAAAAATATTCTCGTTCACATTTTATCAAATTCTAACTAAGGCGCAAGAAACGTGGTCATGACTTAATAATCCAAATAATGAATTAATAATCAGTGAGTGTTTCTTGAATATTGTCACAAACTGGATGTAATCTCATGAAACTACAGTGAGCAGATTATTGGGTTATTAGAGTTTGATATATGCAATCAGCAGATTATCTTCCATATGGCATAGAAACCATGATCTATTCCTATTAATATACGGGGTGAGAGAGAGACAGAGACAGAGAGAGAGAGAGAGAGAGAGAGAGAGAGAGAGAGAGAGAGAGCTTGGCACTCATCTTGCACCAACAGCATGCCTCTAAACAGAGAGACAGTCAGCCCTGCATCCCTGCATGCCAGCCACACGTGATTAGCACACACTCACTTAACACCCAGTCTGATGGCATTTAATGACTCTGAGAATGTGTGTGTGTGTGTGTGTGTGTGTGTGTGTGTGTGTGTGTGTGTGTGTGTGTGTGTGTG
>JAQMCW010000034.1:16662085-16677413 GCA_030068335.1 Chrysichthys cranchii
GTGTGTGTGTGTGTGTGTGTGTGTGTGTGTGTGTGTGTGTGTGTGTGTGTGTGTGTGTGTGTGTGTGAGAGAGATGCCCTGCAATGATGGCATCCCACCTAGGGTCATCTAGAATTAAGCTATAACTGAAAACTAATAAAGAATAAACAGAATAATTTAGCCCCAAAACAAAACGAAACAAACACATAAACAAAAAAAGAAAGTCTGCCCATAGACATCTATACCACACTGACAGTTTCTTTGTTCTATGATGTTTAGTACGGTCTGACACATACAAGACTGAGGCGCTCAACGTGTGAACATGTGATCAAATCATGTTTTGATCAATCAAACATTTTTCATTACTTTTCAAAATATATGACACTTTTTATAATAGTACAGAGACTATTTGCGCTAAAGCTTTTGTATAATATAATGCCCACATTACTATAAAGCTCACACACACATTTCTGTGTAGCAGGTGTAAAAACAGAAATAGAGAACCTGATTTGGATTTTCTACAGAATGAAGAGAGACTGAAAAGAGACTCTGATATCTGGAACAGGGACTTGTACTTTCTATGTGGAAACGGACTTTCTTGATGTTCCTTGATTAAAATGCCAGAAAGAGGAAACCAAATCATTTGAGACATTTTGGGATTTGAGATGATGCTAGTGTATGCCATAGACTGAAGCAATTAAGGTACATGCTAGGTGATAGACTGAAGGTTTTCAGTAGAATATGGGAATGAATACTAAATACTTTTGCGAAATGAAGGAATTGATGATCTTCTCGCTGTGCTTTCCTTTACAGTGGTCTTTTCTTAACTAATACAAATCTAATTGTTGTAGTCAAAATGAAATTCCTGATACTTTTAGGGAAATCTTTTCATTTCGGCGTGATTATGGCAGTGTTATTTCCCCCCTTCTGTTATTTGGCCTTATAATTTCAAGGTTAAAATATTTTCTTTGTTCTCATATTGTGATAAAAGCAGATGGACGATAACATAAATGTCATCGTCACAATTTAAGTGTTTGGAAAATGGACACAAAAGACCAGAGTAACTAAAGCTTGGAAATGACTTTACGGGCATAATGTGTTTCTAATCACTTTTTGAATCTTAATTATACCGAAGCATTTTATATCAGATGTTAGTCGTGTTTTTTAAGACATGAATATGTTGATGATACCAGTGATGATGATTAGAATTATGATCATTAAAATCATTATGATAAGTGTTCAGTAGTGTGAATTACATGCACTACAGGAAAGTACATCAGTTGTGTAATCAGGTGTTAGAATAAATGTTCAATCTGACCATTAAAAAACATTTGTGCAGACATTTAAGCTGATTTTTTTATTGTCTTCTCTATATACATGCACTTCAGTGTTTGTGCTGCAGAACACATTTTGCATTTTTCACATGAATTTCAGAAAGTCTTAGCATTTGGTATGTCCTCCTTTTGCTTTAATGACAGCATGCACTTGAGCTGGCATGGACTCTACAAATTTGTGTAAACTATCCACGTTAGATGAAATCCACTGGAGTGTCGTCTGGAAGGAATAAGACTCCAGGAAAATCTGACCGCTGAATTAATTGAAATAGTGTCCTAGAAATAATGCAGAATCATGCATATTGAATAATCAAGATATGAACATTTAATTTTTTGTTTTAAAATGTTCAGGTTCTAAAACTTTCTGTTTGATGTATGTTTTGACTGAAAATGCCAGGTTTTTAGTGTGGTTGCACTCTTCCACTTGTGCCTCTTGGCTCTTTTCGGTAGTCATTCAACACCTTTATAAGACACTTGGGACTTTTATTAACATACTAACAAATAGATACATAAACTAGTTGCCATTTATATGTCCAGGTCCAATTGGGCAGCGTTCTATTAAAATAACATCACCAAGTGCGTACGACGGAGTCTGCCCTATTTAAAAATAGAGTTTTGCAAAGAATACCATAAGTTGTTTTTTTTTTCCCATTGCCTTCAGAGACTTAATGACTCTCTTGTGACTCCATGGAGAATTACTCTCAATAACTGATTATTAAAACCAGAAGCTGCAAAGCACATCCATTATTTGATGACTGAATGTGTTACTCTTGCAAATAACAAAGCGGGGTACTTGCCATCCAAAGACCTCAGAAATGGATGGGAAGAAACTGGGGTTATCCTACAGATGAGAGAACCCACGCTAAAACACTGCAATTAACTTAAATGCAATCTATCAGTGAGCGAAAAGGTACAGCGGGAAAAAAAGGAAAGAAAGTTTGAAGAGAGAAAAAAGGTTAGAATTGTGTAAATATTCAAGCATACAAACCAAGTTGGAGCCGAAACTTGATTAACGACTTTTCTTTTTGTTCACTTTTGAAAGAATAGCAGGTGATATGAGTAGATGGTGGTATCTTAATTGCACAGCAGCCCATTTACCCAGACGACTGTAGCATGTTTTGCTCCCATTTCAATCCATTTCCATGAAGCTAGACTTGATCTTAATTATGGATATTCCACACAACTGATTTATTCACGTTCACTGGAAGAAACAATAACTTATTATCCAAGTCATATGGTCAAATTGCTGTCTCTGCATGACACGCATCTGTTGTTGTTTGAAGCATGTCATATGTCATTTAAGCATTTTCAGTTTCAAACATTAATTAGTGATTAGAACTCTGCTGTTCCTTTATACATGGCTCCAAGGAATTCTGATGTCATTTATGAATTATTTAATGTATTGTTGTGACATTTTGTTGCTGTACTTACATGACTTCTGGGCATGCCAATGCCGTAGACAAATATAACACAGATATAAGGTGTACCTCACTTGTACATGAGTATTAGACTTGCTGTACATTAGACAGCTGTATAAATATGGCATATCAGTCAAGTCTTGTGGATTGCCTTTGTTGATTTGAATCAAAGCGTTTAAACTGTCAACTGCTTTTACTTACAAACACACTTTGGGTTTACCTGTGTATATATACACCACTGTCAAGCACATCCAGCATATCTTTATTTCTTATTTTCTCTCGTCTTCCCTCTCTCTCTCTGTCTGTGTGTGTGTGTGTGTGTGTGTGTGTGTGTGTGTGTGTGTGTGTGTGTGGGCATTTATTATGATTCTTACCTAAACTGATGGTAGCTCATTCTCTACCTTGGGGGCTTAGATGACATTAGCTGTGGCATTAACAGTAGGAAGGAAAGTCATATAAGCCTGTGTTCAGGCTCCAGGCTTGTCCAGTCAAGGGGTCATTTACCAGCCTATGTCAAGTTTTATTGTCATCCCACCCTTATGCACATATACAGTGGGACAAGAACATCAGGTCCCAGCATTATGGTACAACATGACATACACTACGGCATAAAGTACAAATAGTGCAACATGTAACAGTTAAGAGCAAGAGTGCATTTGATTCCTCAATCCAGGACTCAGCTGTTCCTGGCCTTCCCTTGGCCGAGATATACAAAGCTTCTGACTTCTCCTGACCGCTAGTGAGAGCAATGCAGCCAGAAAGGCCTCAGAGCAGGATAGCTCACTTTGGGCTGTAACTAACATGGTGAATTCATTAAGGAGCATCTATTCCAGAGCTGCAGCTTTTTCTCGTTCTGACAGCTGCTGTCTGTGGAAGGCCCTGGAGCTAGACATGGATCAATGGGAGAAACATATCCAAGAGAGCGTTTAACAGCGGCAAAGCATGTACGAAAGAAGGGGGGTGTATTTATATCAGTCTATACATGTGAGAGAGAGAGAGAGAGAGAGAGAGAGAGAGAGAGAGAGAGAGAGAGAGAGAGAGAGAGAGAGAGAGAAGGGGGCAGGGAAGACGAGAGGTGATACATTCATATTCTCAGTAGGTAACAGGTACAGGTGTAGGAGCATGTGGATGAAACACAAAATGTCATATGAACTTGGTGTGAACTTCCTCATGTCTGAGTGCATATCTCTCAGAAGTGATAGGTTTCTACATGCAAAAAAGACTCCAAAAAGACTGTTTGCATCCTACAATTAATAGAGTTACATTAACAAAGCAATTAAATTGGTATAACCTGCAACATAGGTTTTGGTACTCTTATGATAAAACAGCTGATTACTGTTCTTCAGGTGATTAAATCTTCAGCTGGTTAAATCTTCAGTTCCTCCTGACCTAAAACATGTTTCTCTATCCTTTTATACCCTGGTTAGCCCAAAAGTGAAAACAGAGGCAATGGAGGTAATGCATCCATCCATCCATTCCATATATTATACTGCTTATCCGTCTGTGTCATGAGGAACCTGGAGCCAGTCCCAGCTGACTTTGGGCAAGAAGTGGGGTAGACTCTGGATAGGTTGCCTAAGGACTAAATCACATTTAAAAAAAAATAAAAAATTCCTGTCCAATTCCACAAAGTTGCCCTGCGTACCTTTACATTTACTTCAACATTACTGCCATTTTTTTTTTAAAGAATTATAAGTTTACAATGGGAAATGAGTTGTCACTTTGATTAGCAACATCATCCACATCAATCTCTGTTCCATCACCTTTACCTGTCGTAAAGATCACTCATGGAATATAAAGTTGTCTCTTTATTCGTTTAGTCAATAACCACTGATCTGTTCAGTCAGTTCTGCTCTGGTGACTAAATCTATTGTTATTAATGTCTTTTTTTTATTAGTTTGTGTTAACCTGGCTCATGACTTTTGCAGGCACACAGCCAAGACAAGGTAAGAAAATAGCCTAAGTAATAATTTTGAAGGTGTCAGAGTGTATTACTGGCATTTTTTTTTTTTTTTTTTTTTTTTAGTTATTTTTGGTTGTTTTCCAGAATTCAGCCAGAGTGACATCCGGTGGGTTTTTGCTAATTGCCACACATTTCATATTTCAATTCATATTTTCTAAGTGGTATAGATAATTCGCTTGTTCTGTATTTGGGTAGTCTTCTTGAAGAATTAACAGTGTATAGATCAGGCAGTGATGTCTGCATAACATTCACTAATGTCTATTGATCAGCCTATGGTCTCATTCTTACCAACATGTGAAGAATTTATGCTTGATTTTCATAACTAATCATTTATAGACCTTTAGTTTAGAAAATGTGTACTCAAATAATTACATCTAAATGTAAATACATATTATTCATTCTATGATTTGATTATATCTAAAAATAAACATAATATACATATCAATGTGTTTAGACATCATGTGTAATTAAATATATGTTAAAGGATGTTGTTGAATCAGCTGTTAAACTGCTTCATGAAACTCAGATGGCCTGGCGACTGTTCATAGTGTGTCTACAGCGATTCATCCAAATAAAGCCGAACAGATAATTATATAAAAAGCTATTTAAGATAATTATATCTATAATGATTCATTTTGCTCATGTTCATGCCTCCTTCAAAACCCAAGCTGTTGGCAATCAGTATTGTGCTGGCACTCTGAATGGATTAAATGTAAAGTGCAGACTCAGCAAGTCATCTACTGCCATCTGGTGGAAACTTAACAAACAGAAGAATGAATACCTAAATGCACACGTTCTACCATATATGGTTTGCACAAATTCATTACAGTGGCTTAACATTAGGTTATACGAGTATGATAAACCTATTACTAATTTTGTACTCAAAACTGTGCTGGTCTAAACAGAGAATTGTGCTGCTGATAAACTGTCTGAGAGAACTGCGTGCAGAATTGCAGTGATGTTTAATTATGCTTTTATTTTCTGTAGAACAGAGGCTCAAAACATCATCTTAAAGCAAAATCCATGAAGGATTTTGATCTGTGGGATAAGGTCGGGAAATGCCACGTTTTCTTTCTGTACCAGAGTTTAGAAATATGTTCTTAAGACGCATAAAGTAGCCTTTAGAAGTAAATGGACCTGTTGCACAAATGTGAAAGACATTCATTCTTCACCTAAAAGATGAGTCTGGTGATGATAAATGGTTTCTGAGCTTTGACTTAGAAAGTGGTTACAACCAAGAGAATGGCTGAAGGTGATTGTACAAAGACTGCATTCTGTCCAGTGGATAGGGTGCTTGAGTTCAACAGAATGCTTTTGAAATTACATAAAGCCTCAGGATATATCTGAAACGCCGAGATTTTATTTATTTATTTATTTTATAATGATGATGACAAAAATGTTCTCCTTTTGAATGATATGGCGACTTTGTTACTCTTTGAATAGCCTTACTGGTCTTGGGTGAAAAGGACAAAATATCCAAAGAAACACACGGAAAGAGATGAGCCTGTGTGGCATGACAAGAAGACACAGTGAGTGTCCTTTAAAAGGATCCCCGGCTACTTTGACATGCTGGCCTTATAATGATTAACGCTGGCCTCAGTTATAAATACGTAACACCAAAAAAATTCAAATACGTTTGTTTGTAGTAATTTTTATTAAAAAAGGAGAAAATCCGCTCACTTGTAGTTCGCCATTTTTGTTTACATCGCAAAGCATTCTGGGTCGATGACGTCAAAAGGTTGTTGCTTTCTGTCGTCGGGTTCGGGCTAGACAAGAGGTGACTTCAACTTGTGCTAATAGCAATGCAATGTTGCTGTCGCCAAAAAAGGGAATATATAATAAAATTTTTCTTTCTAAGTTTCATGGCACTCACTTGACAACCCCTGGCCTAGAGCAAAAACGTGCACTTGCCTATTAGTAACCTGATTTCGATTCGTTAGACCAGTACTGTGCCGATCATGGAGACTGACAAGAGCAGCCCATAACACATCTCGATTAAGGCAAATTGCGTTGAAGTTCTCCTGTGCTGTGATACATGGAATATCTGTAAATAACCAGAATGTCATAGTGTTTTACAGTGTATTCTTCTATGTAGGCCTACAGTAGTAGATAAATATGAAGTTATATACAATACATTTTCATCACACAATGACGCTAATTTGATCCATTTGCTCACCCTGAACTGCTCTTCCTCTCTGTTAGCATTGGCAAGCAGTTGTTGCACAGGCACCATCGATTGTGGCCAACTCTCGCTTCCTCACCTCTCTGATCGTCTTCATGCTCATCATTTCCAGTGTTGTCTGTCGAGTTGTCCTCCAAATTTGCAGTGCGCTCAGGTTGAAACTGAAAAGGCTGAGCAGAAGTCATGTTCGTCTTGCCGAGACTGCCTTCATCAACAGAGACAGCAAATCCTAGCAACAACTTGACCTCACCGACCCAGAATGCTTTGCAATGTAAACAAAAATGGCGAACTACCAGTGAGCGGATTTTCTTCTTTTTTAATAAAAATTACTACAAACGAACATATTTGAGTTTTTTTTGGTATTACGTATTTATAACTGATGCCAGCATTAATCATATAAGGCCAGCATGTCAAAGTAGCGGGGATCCTTTTACGAGAGTCTCAATTAAACCTCCTGCTTTTGAGCTAGATCTAGCACTGCTTCATCAAATTCAACCAGATGAAAAGGAGTAAATGAAGATTCAGATCATTCATTTCTACTCTTAATCACAACCTTGGCTGAAAACATTTGAAAACAAGTCAAGTTCTGTCAGAGTAAAGAATAGATTGGAATGCAATGCCTGTATCTGTATCTGTTCAATGCATCAAATATTCATATCTGGGTCTGTATTCAGACTTAAACCTGAATTATGTGCTGTATAAACTGAAAAGGATTTTTTTAAAAATAAATTAAATATGAATCCTATCAGTATGCCCCCTGAAACACTAGAAACAGTTAAATCACTCATGTTCACAATTGGTCTCTGTTTCCCAATGCTGTTTATATAATAATTATTATTAGTAGCATTTTTTGCACTCACTCCCTCAATCATCTTCCAACACTTAATCCTGTTCATGGTGGAATCTGGGGGGGCAGCCAATCCCAGCTGACCTCTGGCGAGAGGCAGGGTACATCCTGGGCAGGTCACCAATCTGCTGCAGGGCGACACAGAGACAAACAACCATTCACATTCACACCTACGGGCAACTTAGAGGAGTCATTTAGCCTAATCCCCTCTGTGCACGTCTTTGAACTGTGTGAGGAAACCAGAGTACCCAGAGAAAACCCACAGAGAGATGAAGAGAACATGCAAACTCCACACAGAAAAGCTCCCAGGTCGACCCCAGGGATCGGACCTAGGACCTTCTTGCCATATGTTGACAGTGCTAACCATTGTGCCACTCATGTATTTTTTTCAATGTATTTTTTTTATTTTTGTTTATACCTGCCCATAGCACTGACTAACAAATCTAGATGATTCTTGTTCCTGAAATATAAACACACCAATAACCTCATTTTAGCCAGCACAACCCTTACCAAAAAGTTACTAAGGAAGAATTCAGGAACTCAGGTACATGCTAATGAATGCACTTTTTTCTATCTTGCATGAAAGTAAAAACCTACATAATCCCAGTCCCCTGAATAACTCCTGTCTGAACCATATTTCTGGCAAGCTTACACAAAAAAAAAAAAAAAAACCCTTGGCACCTTCTACTGATACCTGCATTTACATGCCAACTTATCTGTTCATTATATAATCATAAGTATTCATATTCAGTCACATGCCAATTTTTCAGTTATTACTTGAAAGAAAAAAAAATCTACTGATCAGTCATGTGTCATGGTATAGGCATATTCTCTCTCTCTCTATGTATCTATCTATCGATCTGTCTCTCTCATAGAAAATGCATCAATAATCTGAAAAATCTGAAGATACAAGTTAAAGTTAGAATGTGTGTGTGTGGGTGTATGTTAAATGCTTATGTTATTAAATAATTGTCTTTTTTCCCCTTTCCTTCTTTTTACAAAAGCTGCAATTTTTTATTTAAAGCTAAAAGGGGCATAATGTTTTAATTTGCTTGGTGAGGTTAAGGTTAGGTTAGGTATAGCATTAATTAGCTGTATTATTAATTGTCAATGGATGGTCTTGCATGACAAACCTGTGTGAGAGTGTGTGTGTGCTTTTAGGTTGGGATGTGTACGGGATTTCCAGGGCGGCCCATGAGAAAACTCAAAACAGTGTTTTGAATTGCTCAGTTCAATACACTGAAAGCCAGGTTAAAGCAAAAAATGTGACCACCAACATGGCCTTAAAACACACACATGATGAGCTGACCAACAGGGTGATATGTATGGAACTCACCAGAGAGTAAACATATTTCAGTAATACATCTGTTTAAAATGACTTGGGAATGAATTATAGCCTACTAGAGTAGAGTGGATATTTGTTGGGTGTCATAATTGAGTTCACTTTTTGCTTAGTAGTTTGTGGATGGATACACCATGCGCTGATTATTGAGCTCGGTGTAGTGATAGGCTTCAATAAAATGCTCATTTTGCCTGTTGCAATACCTATAGCAATTTACCACTGCACTGAATTCTAGTGTATTTGTTGTTACCATTGGCCTATTTTTGTACCATACTGATTGATAATTAATTATTCAGGAAGCCATGAATATTTTAGATCTGTTGGTCCTAATAACTCTGTATTGGTGGAGTCTCTCTGCAGGATCCTTCCAGGCGCCATCTCATCGTGTGCCACTGTGCTTGTGTCCCTCACTCATTCTGACTCATTTATTGATGGTTCACTTAGTGAGCATGCACTTTTAAGTGCCTCGAATGAGCAATGGTTGTATCCGTGATGAAGATCCTATAGCCTCAACACTCAACAGCAAACATTAAAATAAAAATAAAGGTTAAAAAAAAAAGAAAAAAGAAAAAGCATTAAATATTCCAATGCCCAAATATTGTCCATAAATTGAAAACAGGTTTGATAAGTTTACTAGCTGGACACTAGCTTTGATCAGAGAGATACATAATCAGGAATCATGTAGATTTTAATAATGACTCTGGCGAATAAATTTTTTCACATAGATGGCCCAATTTGTGCCTAATTGCATAAAGAATGATTTCGATTGAAACAATCTCTCAACGGAACAATGTCTGAGACCTATTGAATGCATCGAGGCTCATTAACATCAAAAGAAATTCATAACTACACTAAACCATCATATGTACATATTGCAGAGTATCAGTCAGTTTGGAGACATCATCTAATTCAGTGTTTTCTTTATTTTTATTACTTAAAAGAAACTTGCCTTAAAGTCTCAAACTAAAGATGGGCTGTTGTTTCTCTTTAGGTTCTCTTTATTAACTCTATCTTGACTTGATATGGATTAATACAGTTGTGGAATAGGGCTATTTCCTGAACAATGTGGAAAAAAAAGTCCAAATAAAGAAAACCTATGAACGAGTAGGTGTCCAAACTTTTGAGTGGTACTCTATACTACTTAATTTCTCTCCATAAACCCATTCAGTGTCATTGTTTAAATCTTTAATTTAGCAAACTGGCTCACAAACAAATAAAAGAATAATGGATTACGCCAATAGGAGGATGAGCGGATGTCCTCCTGAAGTCAATACATAGAAAATGAAGGTGTACTGTAAAACTTTCCACCATACTCTGTGTTACAAATCAGGCGCATGAATAGGTGATGAATTGAAGTGTCAATAATGACAGTGTAGAAGCAGGTGAACAAAGCCAGTTTTATAGGAGACATATATAACAGTGTCATTTCACATACACTACACTGTCAGGGCCTGTATCAAAAGAGCAGAGCATTTCTCAGCAGAAGCATGGGAATAAATCTACTCCTTGCCAAAAGGATTTAAAAGTCACAGTTATCCCTCAGCATTGGAAATGAAAAGTTACCAGTGTTTCGACTACAGTGCAAATACCACGGCGAATCAAGACCTTTCTAGATGCTAAATTCTTTTATCCATGAAAATAAAACAATTTACCTGTTGGGTTGGGTTCATTTTGCATACGTTACAAAACACGACTCAAGCAGTACACACAAGACAGAAAAGGTTGTTTGCTTTTCTACAAAAAAAAGAAAGAAAGCAAAAAAAAAAAAAAAAAAACAATTGCAAACCAAGATATAACCACAGTTTTCATTCATAAGAAAGAAATGAACAAAGGAAGAAACATTTACCTGGCTTTCAACTCAAATGCATTATTTTTTACAGTATTAAAACTTTTTATCATCAAGTGTTCTTTATATATATTTTTATTATTACTATTATTTATTATTTTAATGGTTTTTTTTTTTGTTTGTTTGTTTGTTTTTTTACAGTACATGTTAGTCATGTGTGATTTGCAATCACTAATAGCTTTTGTTTACTTGAGGGAAGGTTTGAGGGTGAAATCTCACAACCTGAAGAAACAGCACATCGCCAGACAATGATTGTAGTGGTCATCTTCACTGTTCTGTAAAACAGAAACTTTACCACTTCAGGTGTTAAACACTGTGAACCTGAATCTTAACAAGTATCCCGAAAATATGCATTTTAATATAAAATTTGATTTGTTCAATTGTTAATAACAAGCGACTTTACACATTCTGTCCTAGTTTCAGCATGTAAACCACTTATAGTGTGATCCAGCATCACTGTAGGGTGCTGTGTGTGTGTGTTTATGGTGATTGTGGTTGTGTCTATGTATGTACATTCCATGTTCTGGTAGAGCAAAGACTAAAAGGAAGTGTGCATGTCTGCTTGGAGTGTGTGTGAAACAGCATCAACAGCTGCCTTTTCATGCTAAAACAACCCATTGCAGTTGGACAGAATGTGGCCTAGAACATGCATGGAGCAGATTCTCATCTCTCAAACAAACTACACATCTCACATTTTTTTTTTTATAAAATACCTGAATTATTTTGTCACATGAGTTAAAGAAGGAGACATTTGAACATTTTACCCAAAAAAGCTCAAATGGGGGAGGGTGTCCAGATCCCCCAAAGGCCCTCGTCCTGCTGGCAAAACCAACAGTTTCAGCTTATTGTGCACATGTGATTATGGCTGTACTATGTCTATTCTCTTTACATGATATGGACACACAGGATGTCAGCCCTCAACGCAGAACTTCTCTGACTGACAGTTTGCTACTTTAGCTTCTCCCATCACTTCAGAATTTGAAAGCTTCAAATACAAATCATTCAAGGTGCAACGTCTACTCTTTTGTACAGTACGCCGATCCAAAACCTTCATCATAAAGAGCTATCAATCCTGCCTTATGACAAAACACAGTCTCAGAGTAGACTCTCAAACACTCATCAGCACTTAACCAGTCCCTTTCTCAACTCCACTGAAGTCTGTTTGATTTTACCGCACCCCACAGCTTATGATCAGAATTTCACATCCAAGTGAACATTGAAACTAGACAGGAAAAGTCCACTTGAGTTTCCTGTCCAAGGCACGAGCTGCGCTGGCAATTTGTCCAGAGTCACCCTGTGATTGTGTGTGGTCGAGTGATCGAGGTGAACACCAGTGTTGGTAGAAGGAAAGGGGATGGGGTTTTTGAGTCTGGGCTTGGAGCAGGTTTGACTTTTTTGGGGGTTGGAGTACAAGGTTGGGAGGGAAACCATAAAACAGGTGAAAGGGTGATTGGACAGGGGCTTTGGGGTGGGCTCACAGGGTGGTTCGGGCACAGTGGTGTTTGAGCTTGCAGGGCAACACTCCACGGTTTAGCTGGTAAAACTCCACCAGCTGTAGCAGATCACTGAAGCGTGTGTTTCCGTCATCCAGGCTGTAGAAGAGCTCGCCGTCATCCTCAACCTTACACACACACACACACACACACACACACACACACACACACACACACACACACACACACACACACACACACACACTTCATTAATCTGATTGTAAAAAACCCCAAAACAGAACAATGGAGAGTTAAAAGTACGTTGCAGTACAAATTAGATTTATTTAATTACAAAGGACTAAATTAGATTTTTCAGACTGTTGCTGCATTCACTTGAATATCTACATTAGTTGTTACAGTGTGCTGATGCTAAGTGGTGTGTGGCATGCTATAGTTAGGTAGTTAGATTTTGCTGTGGATCATGTTTTACAAAAGGACTGATTTTACTCATAGCACTGCATGTATTCAGAAGAGGCAACAGTAATAAGAGTTGAAAAGGGTGTTCTATGCAATGTTTGTTCAGACAGTTAACCCAAGATAAGATATTTTTTTTGCGTGCGTGTGTGTGCGTGTGTGTGTGTGTGTGTGTGTGTGTGTGTGTGTGTATGAAGAAAAAAAATCTGATTTTTAGCTGCTTATCTGGACATATCATCCAAAGTCGAAACAGAACTTACAGGGACTATCTGAAAGTGTCTGATTCTCTGTGAATGACACAGGGACAGAACGAAGGTCTTGGGGTTGCTTTGGCTGTCCCTTAAGAGGAAAACTCTGAATACAAAAAAAAAATATAGACAATCATACTAATGTATTCAAAACATGGAAATAATATACAGTAAAAGATAGAGAGAATATACAAGTATGGATAAAAGATGAATAGAAATGATCTCTTAGTGTTAACAAGAAGTACCCATCAATGAGGCCATGCTGGGTGATCAGTTTGTGAGCCTCGTCCCGAGATAGTTTGCTGTGGAACCACGGCTGAGCCATGTGGATTGCTACCCAGAAGGAAAACAAGTTCACTAAAGACCATAAAAGGTAAAAAAAAAAAAGAAGAAGACGAGTGAGAATGGGAGACTGACCTATGTTGGATAGGGAGCTTTGGGAGGGGGAGCAGCTTCCATGGCTGAGTCGATGACAGCTCTTCCTCTGAAAGAGAAAGATATTTATCATACAGACGCACAAACAACTCCTACTATACTACCATCATGGAAACTAGGATTACTTACAGTCTTTTATTTACACGGATCCTGCTGTGAGTCTTGGTGACGCAAAGACAGTAGGCAAAACTATAAAGTGTCGTATTAACTACTTTAGTCCCCTATGTTAAGTATGGTAGTTGCAGACAGAGTACATCATCACAGAACCTGCCAGACTGAGCTCCGCATGTCAGTCAGCAGACACTTCAGTTCACAGTGCCAGATCTGATAAAATATGCCTGCATTTTCACACTTCTAAATTAAACACTCTGATTGGCTGTGACACAACCCGTCAGAGCTAAATAAATAATATCTCTAGACACTGCCAACAGAAACGGTGAATGAAGACTAATCAATACCCAAGCTCAATCAGCACAATGTAGTGCTACAAATTTACACAGCGGTTTGAGTGCTTGACATCTCCAGTTTCACAGGAAACAAGCATCATCTCATCCTCAGAAAAACTGAGACAGAGGACTGCTAAGGACATGGGAGATTTCATTCTGCCAGCATGGTGGCTGGAAAATACAGGTTCATTTGAATCATGTTCATGAAAAAGCATGGGCTTGAGCAGAAATGGTTCAGCTGAAGTGGCTGACTGAACGTAGATCACCGAATGCAATGCTGCTATGTTAAGAGGCAGATCTGCACCTCACCCTCCATGATAGACCTTCCTGTACAGCCACTGACAGAGCCTCTGATGGGTTATCAATCACACGGCTCCTCTGCCCTGAGAAATCCATGGCCACCAGAGAGTTCTCCGAAATGCTTCTCTGAAAGAGGGAAAAAACCACACATGCACAACACACATGAAGATCTTAGGTCCTGGAATTACTATTATCTCAGTCTATTGCACAGACACACAGACAGACACAGACACAGACACACACACACACACACACACACACACACACACACACACAAAAAGAGATTTCAACACCTTTTGTGGAGTCATGCTGCCATCCAGTGTTCTAATAATGCAATTCTTGTTCAGACCACCAGTATTGGTCGGCTTTAAAACTAAATATTTGTGTGGATTAGTTGGTTTATACAGACTGATACTTGGGCCCATAACTCTTAATATCCACTTTAAAACTGTTGCACTTGGTAGATCGCAATCTCCGGTCATCACTAAGACTATACAATGGGAAATTTGATTTTTTTTTGTCAAGTTTACTGAGTATGTTGTGAGAAGCCATCATGAAATGTTTGCCCCTTTAGGATTCTGAATCACAAAATCTTTGAGGAGTAATGTTTAAAAAGTGGTTGGAGTTCAGTTCTAGGAGGCCTGTCCGCGGTAACGGTCAACAAAGTCACTCTAATAACAAGCCACAGTGATGATAAATGTATTTACCACCTTTTAAAAAAAAAAATAAAAATACTAATCAAAACCAAGCACGGAACAGTGTATGTGTGTAGGGAATCTGTTGTGCGCGTGAACACTTGTGCACTTCATTACCATTGCACTCCAGGGTTACTTTGTCACAAGTGAAGTTATTCGTCTTCGTTCGTCTTCTCCCGCTTAATCCTGTTCAGGGTTGCGGGGGAAGCTGGCGCCTATCCCAGCTGACATTGGGCGAGAGGCTGGACATACCCTGGGCGGGTCGCCAATCCACCGCAGGGCAACACACAGAGACAGACAACCACTCACTCACATCTATGGGCAATTTAGAGTCACCAATTAGCCTAATCCCCACTGTGCATGTCTTTGGACTGTGGGAGGAAACC
>JAQMCW010000034.1:16682040-16695109 GCA_030068335.1 Chrysichthys cranchii
TTATTTCAGTGACCATTGTGGGTTTTTCTTTCTTTAACGGAAGGGTACCAACAATTTTGTCCACGTCTGTACATATACACACACACACACACACACACACACACACTGTATAGATAGATAGATAGATAGATAGATAGATAGATTACATAAGTAATTCTGACTGGGGCCTCCACTGGAAACTGTGTTCAGTTTGTGATGACACAGGGAGTGTGAACTTTGAACTGTTTAAAAATCCTTTGCTTCTAGTACAAGGGTTTAAATCAAGAATAAATTCAAGACTGTACTGCTCCTGTCTACCATCACTATATGGCACATGTCATATCAGGCAACTAGTTTTAATTTTTTTTTTTTTTTTATTCCTACTTTTTTATTTCTGAGTTTGGATCATCATGTTTTGTTTTCTTTTGCCTATGTTTTGACCACAGTTTTGAATTGTGCCTCTAATTATAAGTCTGCCTCTAATCAACGTGCATTTTAACTAGTTACTGACCAATTTCAGGACATATCCGTGAATAGATGAACTCACCATTGGAGAGCTTTTCTGTTTCTGATGAGGCTGGATGAAGTTTTGGTACAGCTGCATCCCAAACTGCACACATTACAATACATATGACCATGTTAGAGTAATGTTCTGGAGGTAGAGAAAGCTCCACTGAGTACGTAGTGACTGCAGGACATTACGTGGACACATTTTACTCTGAGAATATCCTCCTCTCAAATGACTCGGTGCCTCATTTCAGATATGCTCCATAAAGTCATTTAGAGAAAGACTGTGTGAGACTGGGCTAAAATGAGAGAGGAAAGAAGAAAGAGAATGTCAGAGAGGGACAAAGAGTTTTCACCTTGAAAAGGCGCATAGCCGTGATCCAGCAGGTTCTGCTCTGCTCAACATCCGCACACAACAGTTTGAGGTCCCGGGCTGAGCTTGACTTACTCGGCTGCACATCGAATCACACGTACACACGTTTTCTAGTCACATTCTACTCGGTTTACAATATCAATCACATTTTATAACATCTCCATGACTAAGATCATTTCTGGCTTCTCATAACACTAAAATGACAAAGGGAGATAAGACGCCAGACACCATGTTTGAATATGGCTTTATATAACACCCATTAAACAATGAGGTACAGACAAATGGGACACTTAATTAGGGTTATTATATCATAAAGCTAACTATGCACAGATGGTATGTGTAATGTAATTCAACATCAACATTGCACAATCAAATATGTGAAACTTGTGTGTTTGTGGATTTAGGTGGGTGTGTTGTAAGGAAAGGTTCGCAAATACCTTTATACAGAACCCGTAGTCTGTGGGAGCTCCGTGCGTTTTTCTGGCTGAAGTGTAGACATCGCTGTCACAAAACTCTGCAACAAACTGCAGATGTCTGGGTTCCTTACATATGAGGACAAGAAACAGAAAGAAATCTCTCTCAACAAATCGGTTTAGTTGCAATGCAGTAAAATAAAAAAAAAAAAAATAAAAAAAAGTGTGTGATGGTGCTTATGTAGAGATGAAGTGGGGGTTGGGGCGCCCCAAATTCCTCCAGCCCTATCCCCGAGTTCCAACGCTAAGCCTGTCATAGCAGGGGGGTAAACGTAAACATGTATGCTATGTCCAGCATCCAGCACGCTGTCAGGACATATGCTAAATGAATGAGGGGTGTCGTAAAATGTGGAAAGCCTAGCCAGTGTGTGTGAACTGGGGAGTGCTCGAAGGCAGAAAACTATGCAGCAAAGCAGTGAAGCAAGAACCTAAGAATGTTCTCAAAGTCCATATAAGAAGAAGCAAGTAAGCAGGTAAATGTGAATAATTACAAACCCAATAATGGTTTGAGCAAAAATACCAAAGCTTAAGGTGAAGGCCTACTTTTAAAGCACAGGAAGCACAGCTGAGGCTGTCATGGTTTAACATTGTTATTCTAAGACATTACAGTGAAGAAGCTGAGAGAGCAGCAACAGGGTTTAACGCACATGAGGACATTAAGACCGTGGCTTACATTGCAGCAGCGGGACTAAAATTACTGGACCAGTTAAAATGATGTGGATTTAGTTTGAGGGTTCATCTAAGCTCCATTTAAAAGATGCGGATTAAGCATTCAGTGTTTGGAAACACTCTCAAGGACTTTGCAATGTTACGATTAAAATCAAGGGCAAAACTCACACAATGTAAGATACTTATATAGCATTCCGTTCTGTTTCGAATGGGGCTACCTTCTCGATTACAACCAGGGTGTAATATGTACAAGAGAAGATAGAAGCATACATGTTGCAATGCCAACAGCTTTATCTTAACAACAGTGAAAGGGAGCCAAGTGAAAAGAAGAGAATGGGAGAAAGGGAGGAAAGAAAGAAAGGCTTTCCCAAGCAAAGCAACACAAAGCAAGCCTTTGTCTCATTTGGTCTATGTGCTACACTATTCTAATTTCACAACAGCTAATAACAGGCACAGACACACAAAAGAAGCAAAGATTGACAGACTTGTGGATGGAAAAAGGGAAAGGAATGTTACACAGGCAAAATCCAACCAGCTTCAATATGGGTAATAAAAAAAATAAAAAATAAAAAAAAAAGCAAGGATGTGAAGTAGACGCAGAGTGGCTTTGTGCACCCGGGAGGTATTAGTTAGTAGAGAGCGGGCTCCTCTTACGTGCCCAACAACAACTCTTTGTTGTAAAAAAAAGGGAAAAGGGGAAGGAGGGCAGCACTGGTTGGCATGGCACATAGCAGGTATTAGCTTCACCTGTGGTGAGCGGGAAGGGTTCAGACACTGGCACAGCGCCAGGATCTGCCGCACACAATCCTGCCCGACCAGTTCTCGCCAGCCCAGGGCTACAATGCCGTGCTGTTCGATCTAACCGTCACCTCTAACAGCAGGACTCCAGGAGATTAGTGCTTGAATGAGGGTGCTTTGAAATGATCTGTCACAGGCTTATCAAACCAAGCTCTGTCCATCACTTATATTTGTCTCAGACTGGATAAGCTAGGAGTGATTTGAGTAAGTAATGTGACTTGCCTCTAGAGTCTAAGCGGTAAGATCAAGTGCTGCAATGCATGATTAGAACTAGGAGCCGCAGGTATTATATACCTTTATAGACTTGAACATGTTTAACCCCCTAACACTTAGTTATGTATTGTGGGGTCGTGTGAAAGAGAGACAGAGGGATTATTGCATAAAATTACGGGTCATGCTAATGGTTACTTTGCTTTTCTTTTTTTTTTTTGTATTACCTTTGATGTGCCCTTATTGGAAAAATACAGTCCAGACCTTCTCAACACAAAATAGAACTTCTTCCAGGACTTCCTGCCTTGCTCTTTTGAGTAGAGGAAGCCGTGGATCTCAGGACATGTGCTGGAGTTGAGAAACGTCTAAGAGCGCACAGACACACACAGCACCAGACAGACATTTTTCAACGTGACGGTCTTTACATACGAACTCTCAGAATAGTAAAATGATCAAACCAGAAGTTCATACAGTAGATCTCGTCTTCAAATTTCCGATGCTAACCCCTTTAACTTCTAGACTTTCAGTTCACACTCTGGAATGTAAGTTGTTAGTTTCACTGTATTTGTTGAAGAATTTATTGGTGATTCCCCAATTGGAGAGCAATTTTCACTTTGCCCTTTTTACTGTTAAAAAGTAACGAACGCAAATTGAAAAACTTTAATTCTCAACAACAGATCTAAGACAGCATGCATTTAACCATTCAAAAAAAATGTGTTAACCCATCTTGGGTAACAAGGCCATTTTTTTTTTACATGGTGTCATTTTTAACAGGGTCTATATTTTGCTTTTAAATGAGTAAAAGTGATGTTTTTTTTTTTCTTTTAGCATAAAATTAGCAAAACCACTAGCTTCCACACTTATGACATGAGGACATTAAGGATACACTAATGGTTTACATGAAATAATATTTTTAAATTACTTTTAGTATACAATTTTTATTTGCATAACAGCACTGTACTTAAAAGTGACCTCAGTCATACATCAGTATGAAAATAAAAGAAAAAATGCTGCTCTTCTTCCAGTGATCTTCAGGAAGTTTAGATAATGTAACTTCCTGATGAACTTATCTGCAATCGTCTAAATATTTCATGGGGTGACTATATTTAGCAAGCTTAAGTGAATGATACAGGACACTAAAATGTACTAAAATTTCTTATGCCATAATGGATGACTCATGGAAATGGATGCTTCATGCACAAGATGTTAAATCGATTCACATATTAAAGTATTGTAATGGGATTGCAACAGGCAAAAATTCTGTTTTCTATTGAAGTTACCCGTCAATAATTTATCTAAAAAATCATTTTAGCTTTTTATGTTTTAAGTTATTTATCTGAAACATGTGCATCTGTCATGGCAAAGGACATTATACCTATGTATAAAATGTCTGATTCTTACTTTATGTATATATTTATATAGAAATGTAATATCAGTGGGGCACAAATGGCACCCCAAATCACCTTAGTAGTATTTACAGAATAATACAGTTACTGTCAAAAATTTTACATACAGTCTTGATGGACATGAAGGTCATGGCAATAGTAAAACTGTTCTTTTTCTGGGGAAGTATGTACAGGGAGGGAGTCCTCGGTTTACGGCATCATCGATCCACGGTGTTTTCGCGTTTACGTCGGTCGCCATCTCCCATAAATTTATTAAGAAAGTCTTAGAAAGAGGCTTAGTTTACATTCGCCGTTGATATCGAAATGAATGCGGTGCTCAGGATCGACCTCTCAACCAAACCTGACTGGGTTCATACAAACCCTGAGCACAAATGTACGGACCAATCAAAACCGAGTCCTTCGCCACGTCAGCCAATCGGCGCGATTGTTTTTCTTTTTTCTTTTCGTTGCCTAGTTGGAGATCCGGGTGCTGCATTAGGCTATTTTAACATTATACAGTGTTGTACAGTGTGTGAGTTCCGAGTAACGAAAATCGTGTTTACGTCGAGCCGTAGGAACGGAACTCTGCCGTAAATCGAGGACTCCCTGTACATACAACTTCAATACCAAAAAAATTATTGTAATTTATTTAGGGTTTTCTCAAATCCACACAGGGTCAAAATTATACATACAACACACCTCATATTTGGTTAAATGCCTCTTAGTAGAAAAATAACATTTCACAGAAACCACTGAATGCCCAGTATTATGATATTCATCTCCATAATCACTGTATATAAACTTCTAACTGTATGTTTTAAGACACCTAACTGAATAATACGCAGGGACTATAAGGTGTTAAAATAGGGAACTGGGGAAAATGACAGTGCTGACAGGCGATACCTGGATAAGCTGCGAGTGGTTCATGAGGCCATTGGCTTCACTCGATATAGACACCATGCTTTCTGGAAAGAAATCCTGTTAACATGACAAACATCAATCACTACCAACAAAGACCAGCCATCAAAATTACTAAAGACTATGAAGGAGTAACAGACTCCAAAGGTTTGCGTGGACTGTGCCCTAAAATTTGTGTCACCTCCATAAGTCATCATTTCTCTTAAACCTGCTGGAAAGGAATGATCCTCTGTAAGTCGACTGATCAAAGGCAGACGCAAGTCAAACAGAGCTCTAAAAACCCCATGCCTGTCTTTAAACTCTAGCAAAGCCCTTTAAACAAAACTCTGCTAATAAGACTGGTAATTTAGTTGAGTCTCTGTTTATCCGGAGAATCAAAGGCCTCAAAGGCCTGATGACTGGGGCACTGGCGTGTATGTAAATCGCTTATTTTGTGCACGGATTATAAGTTAGTAAATTTAGAAAAAACCTTGTCTTGCATTTCTGCTACTCTGCCAATCAGTTATACATTACCTAGGGAGCACATACTGACTCCCCCCCCCCGAGAACAACGCACAAAAACACACCACACACCAGAGGTTTTTTGAAGAATTCGTATTTGGCATAATTCTTCCTGAAATACAGGCGGCTGTCTGAGTCCATGCCCCAGTTAGACTGCACTTCCAGGACTGATTCATGGTCTTCTATGATTCTTTCTGAAAGCAACACAGGAAAAGAGAAGTTGTAGTCAAGATAAAGCAAAAAGAAAAATACACCTATCTACACTTGCATACTTCAATTCATGTCAATTATTATTATGAGAGCACTGTATTTTAGGGGCACTTTCAGTGTTTTGATTTTGACTTCCAGCCATAGGCATGAAAAATAAATTAACAAAGTTTGAATTTTTAAAAAAAAAAAAATGCTTCATCAATGAGTAATCTTTGATTATAATGAGTGCGAGGTGCACCGAGTCAGGGGAAGCCGACTGAGTCGACCGCATTGCTTCACTTTATCATTAAACATTATTCAGTTCCTTGAAACCCAAACGAATGTTTAATGAATGAATGGAAAGCGGCTATTTAGAGCAAGCCATCTGGAAGAGTGAGAATGATGGTGTACAAGGCTAATTAATTCCCATAGCATAACTGCAATCAGGGCTGGCGAGGCTCATCAAAATGCACTGGCATCCTGGGTGTTTCTCTGGGTATCTGTGATCTCCTGCTGTGAGGCGCAGGGTATTTCACTCTTCGCTGATCTGCGGACAGTTAAAAGCTTCTGCCGGTGGCAGGCTGTGGAATCTCCGATCAGCATATTATACATTCTGGATAAGTTGTATGTGACTGTACTTGTAGCATAAACTATTAAGAGAATGAGAAATAATGCAGGACCTAAAGTAAGATGGAGCTCTTGAGCTATGATTAGAGGCACATGAATCCATCATTCTGCCCAGCATTTTCATCGCAAGAACATATAAGCACAAGCAGTCATATTTTAAAAAGTTAGATATTACAAAAATACAACACGAAACACAATATGTAAGACTTAATATTTGTTATTTACTATTGTCTCTAAATCACAGGCTTTTAAAAAGTAGACAAAGTCGATTCGTGCAATAATAAAACAACAATTAAATAATTTTTCATTCCAAAGTATACGGAATCATAACAAAATGGGGTATTATTCAGATTCCACATGATTATTGTCAAACTCATTTGTAAAACAAAATAAATTTCCGGTTGATGTCTAGAGCTATTGAATCTGACACTTCATTAAGCTTTAAGTTGTTTTCAAGAAGATACCACTATCTAGCAGAGTGCAGTCAGCCTAACAGCAGTCAGCATGGTTCACTGGGCTTATTGTGTTTTCCAGTGTCCTTTACATCTTAAACACCTGCCACTGATCCACAAACTGATACATTTTTCCTTACACGTTTAACCATTTAATCCCAAACTCTGCTTTTTCCTTCAAGTAATAACTGGTTTGTTTTTTTTTACATTAGTAGCATGAGGTAGTTTGTTTGCCCTAATTCTACTGGCTAGGCCTACAATGTGCACATGTCTGGGTGACAAATTAATGGAAAACCAACATGAAATATAGGGTATCATCCTGTATGAGACCACTCGGGACAGAAATGCTTTGTCAGAGGATGAAGGTAAACGGTCAAAAGAACTTTGTATTAACTAACCCTTCTTTCAAAGTGAAAAAGTGAAGCCAACACCCCACCAGATAACAGTGACACTGTTTTATCCCCCTTCGCCACCCACCTGTACGGATTTATTTTGGCCATTCTTTTATACACGATTGTGATTTATGCCTTCAGTTCAGCTAGAGAGAAATCGAGGATAATATTGTTTCACTGGTTAAAAATAGTACAGGCAAGCAGTATTGCTAAGTGCTGACATAACAGCTCACCAGGAAATATAGCCGGTAATTAACTGTTCCATGTGTGCGTCGTGAGAAGGGAGTCCCACTGTTTAGGTAAATCACTCTCCAATTATTGTCCACCACTTATAGAAATATCATACATCAGAAACTAAACAATAAATTTAATCTACTTCTAAATCAGAGTCCTATACGCAGAAGCCTGTTCGCCACAAATGGGCTCATTATGGCACTAATCATACATTTATGGGACAAATTACATTTAATTGTGGCAGCAGGTCTTAGAGTCAATAATTTAAACAAACAGAGATCGTTTTCAGGAAACATGCTGTTTCAATGATAGCATCCAACCAGGCCTGTTTAGTATATATGTGCATAAAAATAAGCACAGGAGAGGGAAAAAATTTGATAGAAGAAATGTATAGTCGTTATGAGGCACCAGAAATGATAGCTGCATAATGCGGGTACCTAGAGGGAAGAAATACAAGGACTGAATTAGAGGATAGAAGGAACAGATGGTTGAATTATGCAATGGTGTGAAGAATTGTGTTGAGGAATAGTCCAGGGTGGAAGGTAGCCTACGCCGCCAGGAGTCATTGCCAGTGACGATAACCACTTCCTTCCCATTGACGCTTAACCTTACTTCTGTTTGGAAGAAAGCCCATGCTTAGAAGCCCTTGTCTCAACTAGATTATTCTGTACTCACCACTAACATTTCTTATCTTAACCCCTATCTGTCTGACTTCCTGAGGACATCTATTTCTCGAGCATGACTTTACCTTCCCGCCAGGTTTCACAATAATGCTCACTTCCGCTCTTCTACTTTTATTTCATTGCCACCTCTGTATTGGCCGCTGATATTACCTTCCACTGAGTTAAACTCTTCTGCTTGTAAAAATTGAAGCAAGACCATACGCTGGAGCTCCCTGCTCCTCTTGGCTCCACTACTCCCTCTATAATCATCCATTCCTGAATTTCACTTCAGTTTGGAACCGCAAAAATGTAAACCATGTACAAATGGCTTCTTCTTATCCGTTCAACTCAGAAACCATGCCCCGTGATGAACTGGTATGCCAGTTCGAGTGTACCCCCACCTCGTGCCCAATGCAAATGCAAGCATATGGCATCAAAGCTCCCCTGTTGTATTTCAGATCACCTTTGGATATCCAACTTTAGAGGGTAAAGCTGCAGCTCCAGCCCAAGTCCTCCGAGTGGGTTTCTATAAATCTGTATTTATTCCTCAATATCCAGTCAACTAAAGGGTCCTTGAACGTTCAATTTCATAAAAACTGATGTCTGTGAGAATGATCAAGAATGAAACTTTCTCTCTCAGGCTAATATATTCGCCATTATTTTTTTCTGTGATACTATCTTCTTGTCTTATTCCTGTTCTCCATGGCTCCTACACTCCGCACTTGCAGCTTCATTAAAGAGGACTCAGTCTTCTAGCACAAAGAAAAAGCTTCTCAGTGCAAGAGCCCAAGTTCTTTTGCCTTTCTACATTTTGCTACTCAAACCACAATCGATTAATTGAAGGTAAGGTCTGCACTCTCAGACACTACATTAAACCTTTGGTGTCTGCTTCAGACTCAGAAAGCATTAACCCCGTACAGCCTGTTTATCTTTCTGCCAGCCACACAAAGGGGGGTTTATGGGAGGTTTTCTGCCTGGGCAAGTTATCTCACAGACACATCTTCAGTCTTGCAGTATGAGAAACAGTCTGAACATGGTGCTTTCCAACTGTCTGTTAAGCACTGATTATTATCTGATGTGTTAGAGATGTTTATCAGGGAGTGTGCTGCAGCATAATTTGCATACAATGACATATTTTGTTGAGTGTGGAGACAGAACCTCAAGACTGATCTTTTAGTGCAATGCCATCAGTAAATTAGTATGATTTGTTCACCAGTGCTAACACATGCAACAGCAGCAAGAAATCCTGTAATGTAAGCAGTTTTCTGATATTGAAATGATCCAAGTCATGCAATGCATTACTACGCCACTGATGCTGTATTCACCCCGAGAGGTGCTCTCAAGAATAGATTCTTGATATAACATATGAAGACCAATTTGTTCCTGATTTGGTTCAAACATGGGCGGTGCATGTGGCACTCTACCTGGCACTGTAACCCTGAAACAGATTAAGCCTAGTTGCGAAAAAGGCTGCTGATGTAATAAAAAAGGGATTCAAAGCACAATCACCACTGATGGTGTTTTATTCAAGACTAGATCAAACCTGTGTCCAAAAGACTAACACTTGGAATTCCATAGCCTGTGACTAAATCATAGGATTTAGAGCTAGACCACAAAGAGGCTGTATTTCTTGTAGTGGGCTATGTTACACTACAACTATAGCCTTAAGTGGAGATGGTGCACGAAAGCCAGAATAACAAGACTCATAAAACAAAGCATGAACCAGTGAGAGCATTATGCTCCATTAAAGCTAAATTAGTTTTCGGGCATTATAGGGGCACAGGTGGATGCACTTACCGATACCCAGATGAGCAAGGTGCTCAATCAATGTCCAGCTGTGGTCATCGATGCAGTGGTTCTTCAGAATGAACAGCTGGCAGATATCCCGGGCAGTGATGTCACTGGGGACCTCCACGGCTCGACTGCTGTTGTCCTCACTGTATACTTTGATCACCTTCCACACAGGAACCCATTCATTAGCCAGTGAAAAAGTTTTCAGACCGAGCCATTTTGCAGTGACTGGGAAATCATTTGAAATTTCATATAAAGCTATGACTATGGATCCAGACAAGGAGTCAGAAATGACAGAACAAACATATAATGCTGAAGTGTATGCCTGTTGTGCAAGGGCAGAGAATCGTGTCATTAATGGAGCTCATTTGATCCCACAAGCTACCTCACACCTCACGCCTTCCACACTAAACACCCCCCATTCATGTCGAATGACAGTAAAGCAGTGAGAACCAGGCCAGCAAACTGGGAGCAGATCATGAATGTTCCCTTTCACTTGCTTCACCGTTCCTAGTCTCGCACTCTCCAAAAGGAACAGCAGAACGAGCAATGCGTATTATCGCCAAATCAGAGCCCCTTCGGTCCAGATTAAGTTTAGAACAGCTATCAGTGATAGCTCGATTTAGCCCTTACAGAGAGAGAGGAGTGTTTTAGCCTCGACTGCAAGGCAGCATCCACAAACATGCATGCATGCACTAAAAGCAATGTTTAAAAAAATCTGGATTTTAGCATAACTTACCCCCGTATTAGACGGCAAGAGGAGCTGTGATTTGGGGCTAGCTCTGCAGTTTAGGTAAGGCTGAGTACACAGCATTGTAGGAGCAGGATTTTAGGTGAAACATAGAAACATGTATGTACTGAGGGAGCAGCAGCTCTCTCCCTCTATTTTTCGCTCTCGCTGTCTCTCTTGTCCTCCTCCTCCTCCTCTGTCTCTTACTCTCTCCTCTCTGTCTTTCGCAGATGTTCTCCTTGCTCTGTCTCTGTCTGTCTCTCTCTGCAGCTCAACTGAAATGAGGTAATTAAGAGAATAGTCTCCGAGCTCCAGTACTTCCTGCCTCTCCTGCTGTATGTCACCCAAACTCTGCCCAATCACCTGCCATCTCTCACTAACTGCAGACTCCAGGGGTAAGCCCTGCCCACTCCATACCAGGACAAGCTCCGCCCACCTCTCACCACCACCAGAGAGAGGGGAGTAGAGGAGGACAGAGCAGAGAGAAGGGAGTGGAGAAAAAGGAGGTGGAGTGGAGAAGGGGTAAAAAAAAAAAAAAAAAAAAAAAGTCACAAGGCTCACTTCACCTAGCTTTTCCCATGGCCGGGATCAACCCCATCCCCTGTCCTGCCTATAATGCTCAGCATGGGATCTGGACCCATTATGACCATGTTGCTTAAATGTAATTTTAGTTCAGATCAACTTGGTTAAAGTTAATAAAAAAAAAGGTGGTGAAAGAAAGATGGGGGAAGGGAAGGAAATGAAGGAGAAGAGTAAAGAGACATGAGAGGAAATATGAGGAGAGGAAGTATGGGCGGAGGGAGGGAGAGAGAGAGAGAGAGGCAGAAAGAAACAGAAAGACTGTTGTCCTGGTGTTAGGTTGCATAATCAAGCCTCAGTTAAAGGCTGTTTATTATTTATGTTCATATTAATATCAGTCTGAACAGGTTACACACACAATTCATGCTTACGGCAAACACACTGATTCTTAACCTTTACTAAAATAAGTTCCTTCATTTTACTAATCAGCTGTGGCAGACCTAACTTGGGACCAAAATTTTACAAGTGATTTCTACTCATGGTTTCCAGACATGTCTGAATCAAACATGTACTTGAGGAGATAACGCCATCTGGAGAACTTTGTTAGGAAGTGTACATTGTCCTACACATCCCATGACCCCGTGTTACATCTACAGTGCAACAAAAGAGGAAAATGGCACCTACACCATAAGGGACGTGGATCAGTTTGTGCACTGTCTTAAGATCTTTTTTCTGACAATAAACAGATTGTGTAGTCACAGAACATTACATCCCTTATCTCCAGTGATTATGTAATTATTTTATTCCCTTCAGGCTTGTAGACCATTTGAAGCATGAAAACACTGACACTGACAGTATCTTTGGTGGAGCAGTAATCTTTGTATTTGCCCCATCATTGGGAGTTCATGACGTTGAATCCTGGCAAAGCTATAACCAGATGCCTGAGAGTTAAAGAGAACCTGCTCTCTGAGTGGGAGGAACAGCCCTCCCTTCTGCCCATCAGTCAGAGCCAATCCAGAGCATCTTGGGAATAGGGATTGGGAATGTCATGTCATCACGCAGTGTCTTATGGATGAGACAATATTTTGGCCTGGTTAGTCAGTCATCTATTCAGATAACCAGTCTAACTAACGTTTCAGTGTTGGAGTCATTATTTTAAGATACTGTCGTGTTATAAACTGTCACAGCAGCAGCAGCTATGACAGCACTTATAAAAAATCTACAATGGACTACTATTATACGGAGTTCCTTCATTGAGGCAAAACAAGGGGAGCAATGTTTCTGGGGTAATACTTGCAGTATATATTTATTTTAACGGTCAAAAACACCTTTGGGAAACCATCAATAAGATCACTGTGAAGAACAATGATGGCTCAATAACAGTAATGCTAGCTTATAGAAGCAGTGTATGCACATCATTCCCCTCTCTCTAGTAGTTCACATAGCTCCACGCCTTCAATTAGAGAAATTTTATTTATTTTATTTAAAACTTTATCCGTGGGCAGCATGGTGGCTGAGTAGTTAGCACTGTTGCCTCACAGCAAGAAGGTCCTGGGTTCGAGCCCAGGGTTTGGCACAGGAGTCTTTCTGTGCGGAGTTTGCATGTTCTCCCCGTGTTCGCGTGGGTTTCCTCCGGGTACTCCGGTTTCCTCCCACAGTC
>JAQMCW010000034.1:16716914-16722731 GCA_030068335.1 Chrysichthys cranchii
TGTTTAAATGTGTATGGTGATACACTGCATGGCTAAAAGGTTGTAAACACCTGACTCTCACACTCGCATGTGATTTTTGAACATCCCATTCCAGTTCTAGTCTCCCTCTGCTGTTGCATTTACCTCCATTTTCTGGGAAGGCTTCCACCAAATTTTGAAATGTGGCTGTTGAGATTTGTGTCCATTTAGCCACAGGAACATTAGTAAGGTCAGGTGAGGAGGACTGGGCCACAGTCATCCTTCCAATTCATCCTAAAGCCGTTAGGGTTGAGGTCAGGACTTTGTTTAAGCCACTTGAGTTTTTCCACACCAACCTTGGCAAACCATGTTTATATGGACCTTGCTTTGTACACAGGGGTATTGCCAATATGGAGGAGGTTTGGGCCCCTTAGTTCCAATGAAGGGGAATTCTTAATACTATAGCATACAAACTATCTGAACTGTGCTTCAAACATTGGGTGTGAAGGCCCACATATTGGTGTAATGGTCAGGTGTCCACATACTTTTGGCCATATGATGTATTTCACATTCATTTCTACCACTGTAAAACAAAATGCTATGGCTCTGTTTCACTGGCCCTTAGGAGATGCCAAACCTTAATTTGCGAACCACAGGTATTAGCCTATATAAGCACTACACTATATATAATATGCAGCTGATGTCAAACTTTTGTCAGAAATGTCCATTCATTGTTTGATTGGAAAGTTTGTGAACTATGCTGAAACTGCCAGCACACATGCATAACGTTTAGTTGAAAACTTTACCAAGATGATGAGTTAGGTGCTATGAGTTGTGTGTCCACCGTTAAAGCCACTGGGTAAACTTAAGTCATGTTGGCAATTTGGCTAACTTTCTTTTTCTACTTATTTAAAGTAAATAAAGTACAGCCATAATATTTCAGACATTAAATCGATATCTAACAACTTTAACAAGCCTCTGTGAAATCTGTATCCCATGTATACATGTGCTAAGTGTGAGTTTAAGACTCGGAGGCTTTTTGTTTTTTTTTTTTACCTGAGTTGCACTGTTTTTGGTCCAAGGTAGCAAACACTCAGAGGGAAACAGGTCTGAGAAGGGGTTTTGGACCATATTAATCTGCATCTCCTCCCCTTGTCGACATTTCCTAGCAAGAGAAAGAGCAAATGAGACTGATTTTCCAAGTAGTATTACATGATAAGCCATCACATCACATGAGGTATTACAGAGAAATCATTTGGAGTCAGTTTGGATTTCTTAATGCAGACACAGAGCTGCCGTTATTAGGAGAGGCTATGCTGCAGGGCAGGAGGCAGAGGTGAGGTCATTTTGATGGTGGGCCAGCCGAGTGAAACCCCGTCTCCCTGGAGACACGCTCTCTTAAGCCAGGGATGACATCACCATGTCTACCTGAGACATCTAATTTCTCATGCAGCCTGGAGAGCAGCAGACTGGAGGGGTGAGCTCATCCTTAATAACGGGCCGCTGTCGATAAACCTCAAGCAAATTTTTAATGGCACTGATGAATGAAATGAACACAATGATCCAAATCAAACAGCAAAAGAGGGTGTGCAGGCTAAAATGCAGAAATTTCCTAACACAATGCAAGTAACCAAGAGAGTGAAGGAGAAAGAAAGAGAGAGAATGAAGAAAGAGAAAGAGGCAGAAGTGGCATACTAAAGGGGGAGAATTCAGCCCTGGTCTGCAAGTGTGCTCCTGAACGCACAGCCATTTCTTCAACAGCTTCCAGCTCTTGTCTAACATATTTAAGAAAGTGCTATACATGTCAACATGTTAGAGCAGCAAGGTAATAAATATACTGTAAAAAAAAAAAAAAAAAAAAAAAAAAAAAAAAAGTGTTGTGTGTAATCCTGGCATGTGTCTTGCTGGGGTGTGTCTGTGACATGAGGAAGCATGTCAGCCATTTTGGTTGTTTTGATTGCTGTTTATGCCACAAACAACAGAGCTTGTCCGTATAACTGTATAATCCTGTAACGTCCAGACAAAGCAAACGAAAACAAACTTATCTATGGGAAAATGGCATTAGACTCGGCAGCAAAATCAAAATCTGAACACACTTCTACGCAGAGGCCTTGCGTTCCCCCATTAGGCCATCTCTCGGCGTATCATAAGCTCTCTGTTAACACCATGCTTACTGAGTTACTGAGCACAGCCTGGAAAGTAGCAGGTGCTCGGTTTGAGTCCAGTTCGCTGTCCAGTTTTGAAGTGCAGCCTGAACGTTGGGACAATGTTTACAGGGACAAAGTCTACTGCACTTTTCAGCCAAACTTGTGCGAGAGCACAAAGGCTGCTCTGTGTCTCGTTGGGACGTTCTTACCGATTACATATGTTAAAGATTAACTGCTGAAAAGTGAGTTACACAGACAGACAGACACACATCCATACAAAAAAGGGAAACAGTGTGCAAATAAGGGTTGCTTATTTGTCCACATGCACTTTCCTATACTCTCAGTCTCACTTATAGATCGATATTTGTCCCACACTCTTTTCCACAAGGCAGGACTTGTTTAAACATTGTAATCAATAGTAAGTCAAACAGAGCCCATTACTGGAGAGACATGCCTAGAGGTACGAGAACAGAAGCCTGTAAGAGGGAGGGAGGAAAGCAGTCCTACCTATTCCCTCTGCAGAGAGCTGCTGGTGCGGCGGCAGTCCTGTTGTGCACAGTACCGGGCGGCTGGTAGGGCGAGTGCAGAGCGATTAGGGCATGGTCGCCGCCACTGAGCGTGCTCACATTGCCCTTCCCTTCACGAAATATGGCCGCTTTCTCGCCGAGGCTGCCTGGAGTGTCTAGCTCATCCAGAGAGTCACTCATAGCACTCATGGAGCCCAGCTTTATATCCACCGCATCATCTAAAGCACAGGACACACAGAGTCAGGGTAGCAGAGGAGCAGCACAAAGGGGTGTGTGGATATGTGTGTGTCGAACAGAGCACAGCACTCACTCCTCTTCTGTCAGCGTGCACACAACCGCACACACAAACACACACTCGCGCACGCACACATGCACACTGCTCCCTTGCCCAACGGGCTGTCCTAGCATGGAAAGCAGGTCCCTCCTACCAAAACATGATCTACCACAATAAAGTTATTTTTAACTCGATGACTCGTGAACGAACACTGCTCACACTCGCACACTGCCTCCCAGCTCAAAATCCCCTCCACTGCTTCATTCCTTCCACTTAGTCTTGCTTCAAAGAGCCTGCCTAACTACTCAGCTAACATTTTTCTTCGCTGTCTCTCTCTCACTTATGCACTTTCCTAACTTTTTATGGAATTTTTATTTTGTATTTCTGCAATTTTTCTTCATTTTTTTTTTGTACCTGGAATTGAGACCTGCTGGGGCAGCTTGCTTTGACAAAAGGTTTCTCCATTGTTGGTATGCAACTTTAGTGCAATAATGAGCCCTGGAGGTCGGCCAGACAGTAAAACCTACTGTTCCTTTGTCACGGACTTCGCGCTTTGCCCCCCACTCCCTCCTCTTCTCTATTCTTCTATTCCTCTACTAGAGAGAGAGCTTCGAATCAGCTGAATCAGAAGTCCTGAAGGCTCTGTCTCTCTCAGTGTGTGTGTGTGTGTGTGTCACAGACTTCTGTATAATGACAGCTAATAAAATATGACAGCACAAGACTTTGGCAGTCAGAGAGAAAAAGAGATATGTTATCAGCTGAAAAGACAACAGCCTGGTACCAGTTTAGTTTGACGCAGTTAGAACAGAAGCCAGTGTTAACCCTTTAAAGTCCCAGCTCATTACTGAGTTGTTCATTTTAACACATTTTTCAGTAACTGTTTTGAATTATTCATTAACTATGATGAAGGTAATAGCAAGTGTTTAGTTATGTAGATATTTAGTTACAGGAGGGAGAGTCTGGACCTGTTGACTATTCTTAGAGATTAAAAGTGTTCTCAAATACTAGGGGACAGCAGATCAGATTTTCCTAACCACAAAAGGCCTGAAAATGATATGCATGTTTATCCCAGAATGGCATTTCTCACATTAATGACAAGCATTAGACATCACTTTGAGCTCTCAGCTATGCTATTTCACTTATCAGCCAATATCAACAACAATAATCAGCCAGTAGTGTAAAAGCTGAAAAGGAAAATAGACATACTGAGGTCAAACTACTCTTTAGTAGGATCTGTCTGTGTGTGTGCATTTACATGTGCGAGTGTATACCCTACTATATCTAAGACAAGGACCCTAAGGCCAAGTAGCCAAGTTACCTCCAAAAATAACTCTCACCCGAGTCACATTCTTCTGTAATCAGTCGATGCAAATGCTTTCTAATTAAATTAGCAAGCAAGCACAGTCAAATCAGGAGCTATCATCACACTGACTACATTACAGCAATAACACTAGCACACACCTTCATTCACCGAGCATGTACTGACAAAAGGACAGGACTGAGAATGGACAGGCCAAAGTGTAGTTTTGGCTGATAAATAGGCATATATTTTATCTATATCTATATATTATATATATCTATATATTATATATCTATCTATATAGATAGATAGATAGATAGATAGATAGATAGATGGTCCTTGTGAGCCTTAAAGCCCGGGGCTCTTGTCTTCTTGTTCGTGATGAAGGTACGAAAGGGGATCCGCATCCAGAACAGGGCCGTCTCCTCCATGTTGAACACCTGCTCCGGCCGATATCTGCCTTCTTTAATGGTGTCACTGACATAAGTTTCTGCTATGGCTTTGTCCGCGGAGCCAGCCTCTCCATGGAGACTCTCGCTGGCCAAGCTGAATCGCCTCTTGAATTTTTCAAACCAGCCCTTGCTGGCGGCAAAGTCACTTTTCTTGCTGGGGGAATCCACAGAAGGTCCAGGTTGAGGGTCGTCCTCCAGCTGAGCCCCACCATCCACAAACATTTCATGAAGTTGCTTGGCCTTCTCTTGGATTATATGGGTGTCCAGGGGGATGTTCTTCTTCCGGCAGTCCTCAATCCAGAGTCCTAAAGCCGTTTCCATCCGGACCACAGCCTTATTACTCACGCTTATGACTCATTTGGCGCCCTGGTTATAAGACACTGTGGCCATGGCTCTTATCTTCTTTCCAGCCTTCTTTATGTAGCGAACCATGGACTCGTTGATACTGTAACGGCGTCCTACAGTGGTGCAGCTCCTCCTTTCCTTTAACATATCCAAAAGTTTTACCTTTACGACAATTGTTAGCATCTTCCATCGGCGCTTTGGCGTCGCCCCAGGAGAAGGAGAAGGCGCAGGTAGATTTTGGGACATGAAGGGCTTTACTACCCACAAAAAGCTCTGTGAAACATGGCGCTGAACGACGCTCTTTGCTTAGCTCATCAGCGCCCAGGTGTCTGTACTTAGCCGTGTGCTCTGATTAGCCATCGGCCAATGGCAAATGAGGAAGCACGTACTCTACCATAAAAGGCCCACAAACCAGCTGAAAAGCCGCAATATTAGACCAACTTAAATGAAAACCCACGATAGAGGGAAGCCGCAAAATTTGAGGCGCGATATGGCGAGGGATCACTATATACACACACACACACACACACACACACACACAGTACCGTGCAAAAGTCTTAGGCACCCTAATTTTAGTACAAATTTTATTATAGGTATTTATTTTTCCGATTTCTGCATTACTGAGTCAGAAAGAAAAACTAATTTTGATGTCCAGACATTACTTTAAAAAAAAAAATTCTTTGTTTGTGAAAAGTTTTGTACGTCAGTAAAGAAAGCAACATATTACATAAGAGAGGACTTTTCAGAGAAAACACAAGATGAGGACTCCTGGGTTTTGCGTACAAAAAATGAAGTAAGTTCACAAGTCAGAGTC
>JAQMCW010000034.1:16723029-16734319 GCA_030068335.1 Chrysichthys cranchii
GGAAATACTTCAAACACTGTCTTTAAAAAGGGGGAAAAATGTATATATATATACACACATATACACACACACACACATACACACACACACACACACACACACACACACTGTATATATAAGTTAATGAAAGGACTTTACTGCTAATTATTACAATTGAGTGGCCTGAGCCATTGACTTTAAAATCATAGCATTCATAAATAAAAATATTTCTGATAAAATTCTACTAAAGAGAAGGCAGGTTTTCTTACAGTTGCAGATTCACACATGCTCACACGTATTAACGCTAATGTAAAACAAGTCATGCTGCATTTTCATATTTTAGTAGCTCGTCAATATTTGGATAGCTCTTAAATCACCTCTATGTGCATGTTCTTAAGACGTAGAGCATAGCTCTCAGTTTTAAATTAATGGCAAGAATGTATTAAAACCCTACAGAAAGAGATTAAAAATATGCAATAACACAAGTGCTGCAAATTGACATGACCTTTAAAAGGTCTTCCTAGATAGTTTTTGAGTGTTCGATTGTGATGTCAGGCATTATATATTTTCAGACCACTCTCCTCAGTTCTTACTCCCTTTTACTGTAGTGTAACTCATTTTAAGAGGCAACATGCACTGCAGAAAGAAGACAATGAAACAACATCACTGGCCTAGAGTGACACAGTGACTCTGGATTTAATTCGCAATAAAATAAGCATAAAAACATAGAAGATCAGCCTAAAATGTATAAAATGTGTTTATGGTGACTGAAGACGCAGGCGTTACAGTGGCCTCAGTTAAAAAAGTTTATCTTGATCTAATATGCAGGTGTAGGTCGCTTGCTTAATGAGTATTTTGAAATTGCAGAATAAGAACATGAGTAATGGAAAAATGTGAATTTAAAAAAAAACACAAATCACAAAAAATGTTTCGTACACTCCACTGAGGTGGTTCTTCAGATGATTCCATAAAGAAATATTCCTTTAAATTGAAATGGAAACATATTTTTGCATTTAAGTTACATGGCATGACATGAAGATCAAACAGAAATGCTGGAAATGTTTCAAATATTGTTTCTATTTTGAGCTAAACTGCTGTGGAAACCCAGCTACTGGTATTCAAGAGGAATAGGTTATTTGCATGAATTACTGGTGGTGTTCAGTATCTGCATTCCTGGAAATTTCTGGATGATGCCAAAATGCATTTGCATTTCTCTGTCCCTTTGCTGTTGCTTAGTTGCTTTTTTTTTCTTCTTTTTTTTAAACATGCTATTCAAAACATGAAAAAGTGCCATGGTCTACAAAAACACCTTAGACTGACAATAATATAAATGCATGAGAGTGCAGTATTTGATATACTATTTACAGGTCTTGATGTAGATCAGTATAAGTTCCCAAAACAACAACAAATACACAAATCCAGTATTAATAACATCAAACAGACTAACCTACTGGCACATACATACCTTATGTTATATATTAAATATACCATTAAAAAAAAGAATGAGAAATTAAAAAAATGAGTTCTTCAACAGCATGGAAGCGCTTGGCATAATATTCTGCCCAGCAAATGTACGCATGAAATCACAATGATCTGGGTAAGTATGATTCGGTTTTTTTACTGTACCTACTGAATAATTCATATAAGTTACTGAGCAGTAGAAGTAGACATTTATAGAGTTTTCTCTTTCCATCCACCTTAAAATGCCGTTTTCAAAATTACCAGTGCTGGTGTGAACGAGACCTAAACCTGAAAGTACTTTTAAAGAACAGTCATAAATATGTCCAGAGACCATTTATTAAAATTGCAGAAACATGCCAAATGAAAGCAAAATTACAGCTTGCACTAGGTTTTAATTACAAAAAAGGCCATCAAGATTATGTCTCAGAATCTCAAAATGATCAAAAAGTTCCTTAAAAATAACAATATTGCCATGGAAATATGTAATTGATATTCAAAATTCATATTAGATATCCATCACATTTTCATAAGTCCAATGCCTTTTTAAGGCAACTATATGAAGTGAGCATACACTCTTTTAGGTTTGTATGCGTATTGTGTTTTGTACAGGTTTTTGTGCCTCTCACAGCCTTCACTCATCAATATATTACGTCGTTCCGGCTTATTTTGACGCCTCTGGAAGTTGTAGAGATCCGAATTAGATGCAGCTATAAAGAACAAATAGCACACCTAAACCACACCCACTTTTTGTGCAAACATTGTATCCGCTACCTGCAAATGATCTGGGATCTTCTTAAACGAGGGCCATTTCAGAGGGCTATGAGAGATACTGTTGGAGTGAAAGGATTCATTAATCAAGGCAGATGTTTGTATATAGAAATGGATCATTATTATTCAGAAGGCTTGTCACGTGTGAAACAAATCAACTAGAGTTTTGCATTGAACTCATAAATTGGTTGTATTAAATTACAATGATCTTGGATCAGATCCCTGACTGTACTAAACACTATATGAAACTTCGTTACTGTTATAAATGTGTGCTAATGTAGATATTACACAAATGTGTAATTATAAATCAGTGGAATTATAAAGGGTTGGTATGCAATAATTTAACTCTATGAATAAAACAAACTATTGGTATATGTCTTCTTCATACTAATATATTTACATCTTTGCCATTCTGTTGCCAAGATAAATAACCTCCTGAAGTTGTACAAATTTGTGATTTAGGGAGCACCACGTCACTGCTGATTTAATAGAAACCCTCTGTGTTCTCTTCATGCTGTTCTCTTCCACTCAGCAAGTTCAAAAACCGAGCCCAAGGTCATTATGTGGATCGCACATCATTTTGTGTGTAAAGAATTAATCTTTATGCATCAACATTTATCATCATCATCATTATATTGACCTCTTTATTTTCTTCAGTGTCAATGTCATTTAACAGATTTTTTTTATGGATGAAACACAATACAACTCCTCCTCATTACAGAATATTACTGTATACTTGGATACACGGATGATAATTATTAAGGTCATTGCTCCTCTATGGATTGAATGAAGAGTAATATTGCAACTGATAAGAGGTCTTGTGTAATGTTCATTCGCATTCGGTCAAATGATATCAAGTGTGAACAAAATGAACAAATGTCAAAAATGAACTAAATATCACATCCGAGGCAGAATAAACGTACTGACACTTCTACAAGACGTATTGGTAAAGTCACAAATTCTGAGTTATGCGTACAATAAACCTCTTGAAATAGGTTTAATTTATGATAATAGATTTATCTACTTTACTCTATTAATGTGATTAAGTTTTTTTAAAAGGTAATTCCAGGGTTTTCACAACAAAAGCTTGTGGCATTTGCTTGAGAGCTCCTAAAAAAGCTGTACCCTTTTGTCAAGATAGTTGCACCAAACATAACGTAATTCCCAAATGCAGCACTACATACCAAAAAGAGGCTAGATGAAGCTTAAGTTAATCTATATGATCAGTTAGTAATATGATAAGCCTGTATGTGTTTGTGTGATATGCAGTGGAGCTTGCACAGAAGGAAAAAAAATACTTACGGCCTGCATTTCCTAATCATTAACTAATGATTAATCAAGAAACCTACCCTATACTTTATCCTGTGGGTTAGGTTTGCTCTGATTTCCCCCGAGTCTCTCGGCAGGAGATTGGAGTTTTGAGATGAGGTCATTCATAAGCATGGCACAGAAAACTCCTACGGCGCTGAAAGCCTGAACAGGGAAGATTAAACTTTTAAAGCTGGAGGCTGTACCGAGGATTTGTTCTAATAATTACAAACTTAAATAGTTTTGCTGAGAGACTTATGGCAGAATATAATGCTAGCTTAAGCTGAAGGCCTTTTAGTACATATGAAGAGAACGAATATAAGTTGCCAGATTCTATTAAACTGAAATTCTTCTACAAATGCCCTCACAGCCTTTTTTTTTGTGTGTGTGTCCATTCAAAACAAAGCTTGAGAATTGTTTTTTGGAATAATTCCAACACAACATCTCCACAAATTGTGCATAATATCCTGTGATGCAGTGATGTCCAACCTGGTCCCGAAGGATTCCTATCTTTTAATGGAAACGTTGAAATTATTATGAGTACTTGGATCAGGTGCATTTCAGTAGATGAAGTGCAACATAAGCAGAGTAAGCTTTAGGCAAGTTCATGGCTAGGAACCACTGGGTTAAACACAATGCTATATGGTTAAAGTACACCACTGCTGAGTGCATTCTTACAACCATGTGAGGATCAGTTCTGCTTAATGAAGCAAAACTGCCCAAAGGAAGCTTATAGAACATGCTTTCTTTATACACTAATCCTTCTTTTAAAATGATTAATCCACATGTGCTAGAATAGCTTCACTTCACAAAGAGCAAACAATGACTCCTAACTGTGAATGTCAAGTGATAAATGCCCTCCTTTACATGTCGTCGTCCTTATTGTGCGATACTAATAAAAATAGAACGGTTACAAAAGAAACTAACAATCTGTGGAACCAGTTGTTGGTGAATGTCGTGCAGGGAACCGGTTATAGAAGGTCTTGCATGCCTTTTCATTTCAGTGCATGAAGCAGGTAATGCAAAACACCAGGTAATTATAGCCTGAAGCATGCTCCCAGCCACACACACCCACACACACATATATACACACAACCCACTAGTTGCAGCACTACAATCACTACATTCACCCTGTTAACTGTAATGTGACATTAACATGCAATCACTTGCAAGCAAACACACACACACACACACACACACACACACACACACACGTTACTTGTCTAGCACCCAGACAAACAGAAAAGTCAGCAAAGGCAGGGTTCAGCAAGAACACAACATACCACAGAGATTCCCGCCTTCATATGCACAGCAAGGCGGGAAAACTTTGCTTGGGTCTTTATCTCAACATACCTACCCTCTCACTAAGCAGTGTAACGCTATGCAGCGGAACGATGCATGTGGCTGTGCGTTCGCCAAGCTGAACCCAACAGCACTCTTAGATTTACGACATAATTTTATTTTTATATCAGAGAGCACTTCATAAAAGCTAGTCGAATAAAAACAAATATAACTGATGGGTCATGAAGATAAGTAATGAGTTTAATGAATTAAATTTATACCCGACTTCATATACGTGTAAATTAACCAGGTCATTTGAACAGATCATATCTTTAAAATCAACTCCATACCCAGCCAAATAAAAGTAAAGTGTATTTTCCCTTGTGATGGGTGCTATATCAGAATACTATATCGGTATTATATATCAGTATAAAGGTATATCACAAAGTCCAATAATGTACCTTTGATAACTGATTCAAAATATTCAACATACACACTGAAGGTATAAATCCGGCATCCTTGATGGACCACACCAACAACAAGGAAGAGTGCAGTTTAAACTGGGTAAAAGAACGATAACGCATCGGTACCTTTATTTGCAGGACATTTTGGTCATATCCACTTCAGGTAAGTTTCTCTTGCAATTGAAAGCACACACAGACATTTTTACAGAATCATGATTTTGCATAAGTCAGTTGCACAAGTTTGATCCCTCACAAATTCATATCTTATCCTAACTTTGGATAAATCTGCCTCTGGATCATCAATCCTGGCCCACTGCATGCAAATGTCTCCAACAAATAAAGCCCAAACGCATGACGGAAATGAGTGAAGATCGTGGGCTAATGATGTCCTTCTTCTCAGTTTGAAACAGTGTATAAATAAACAAATAAGCTCTGAAATGAAATCTGGCTCTGCTAATCTGGCACAAAGGAAAGGCAGCAATAATAAAACAAAGCCTACCTGTTGTGTAACCATATGACCTGTTTCCTGACTTAAATCACACATCAGGGCAAATATACTTGAAATATCAGGGGAGAGAGGAAAAAAAGATAAATGTCAGCTCAGTACCGGCGCCCTGTCGGTCCCCTTTAACGCCGGAAATAAATGGGTCTCGCGCACTTTTTTGCTGACGCATGCATAATCTTTCGTTATGTACAGCACAGCAGCAGGGAAGCACATTACATAAGCGACATAACCAAAACACTGTGTGTGTGTGTGTGTGTGTGTGGGCTCAGAAACACCGACTGTACATGATAAACGCTCTTATAACAAAACGCGCGTGCTGTGCAGGACACCAGAACATAATCCATATGTGATGGAGTTACTGTACCTGCTGCTCGCTTCCGCTCGACTTTCTTCTCCTCGCGCGCCCATCTCTACCCGGTAAACGGCCACGCGCTTTTTTTTCTTTCTTTTTTTTTCCCTCTTCACGCGCTCCCGCAGGGTTAAAGGGCGCACGTTAAGCTATTATTCATGCACGCGCGCTACGTTACGTCGCGGTGACGTGCAGCTGTAAATAAAGCGTTTTGCATGAAAATGCAGATCTGTATTCATGTGCCTGGATAAAAAGAAAGAAAGAAAGAAAGAAAGAAAGAAACTGTGAAGTCCCGTGAGGACACCAGAAATACCTTACCTTACCTTTAATTAAACCTTTAATTATCTTCCCTTTACTTACATTTAATTAACGTTGTCTAGCCTACTTGCCAACAAGGCGCTGGATGTGGTCTAGAGCTTTCCATGATGTCTGCTTTGGGAAAAAAGAAAAGAAAGAAAGAAAAACGGCGACATTCTTGTGATCCTCTAATACTACTACAGAGGAGCTCAAACTTTTGGCAGCAAACGAACCTGTTAAACATTAAGGAACCACTCCCTTGGTTTTTTTTCTTCTTAAATCAGCATTTCTGTGAGGGTGGTGTGGTGGTCAGCTGTCACCTCACAGCGAGAAGATCCTGGGTTCGTTCCGCGGGGTCGACCTGGGCGCCTTTCTGTGTGGAGATTGCATGCTCTCCCCGTGTCCGTGTGGGTTTCCTCCGGGTACTCCGGTTTCCTCCCACAGTCCAAAGACATACACAGAGGGATTAGGCTAATTGGCGACTCTAAATTGGCCGTGGGTGTGAATGTGAGAGTGAATGGTTGTCTGTCTCTGTGTGCCGCCCTGCGGTGGATTGGTGACCTGTCCAGGGTGTAAACCACCTCTCACCCAAAGTCAGCTGGGATTGGCACCAGCTTCCCCCTGCAATCCTGAACAGGATTAAGCGGCATAAGTAGGGTGAGTGAGCATTTCTGTGTATGACAGCCAATTCATTCCAATGTCTGTGGTGGAATTCCAACCAACCTTATTTTACTTAACAAGGCCCTGATTAGTTGATAGCCAGAACCATTTCGTATTTAACGAGCAAAAGTATTTAAAAAAAAAAAAAAAAAAAAAAAAAACTGCTGTGGTCATCACTATCCTCTTGCAAGAGAACCTAGATCTAGATGGCAAAAACAGTCCTAGTAATACCTTAAATCTAGTTGGAATACAAAAATATCCAAAAGAATATGCCAAAAGAATAATTTGGAGTGGGGAGAAAGAAGGGTTCAGTTCTGGCTTTACTGGCAGTGAGCATCAGGTTGCTTCCATCCTTAAAATTTCAGAGGTAGCAGTTCAGATGAGCAAGGTCAAGTAGCACTAGGGCGGCACGGTGGCTGAGTGGTTAGCACTGTCGCCTCACAGCGAGAAGGTCCTGGGTTCGAGCCCCGGGTTTGGCACAGGTGCCTTTCTGTGCGGAGTTTGCATGTTCTCCCCGTGTTCGCGTGTTTCCTCCGGGTACTCCGGTTTCCTCCCACAGTCCAAAGACATACACAGAAGGGATTAGGCTAATTGGCGACTCCAAATTGGCCCTAGGTGTAAATGTGAGTGTGAATGGTTGTCTGTCTCTCTGTGTTGCCCTGCGGTTGCCCCCGAACAGAATTAAGCGGAAGAAGACGAATAAAGGTCAACAAAGTTACAGATTGGCAGAGGAGGAAAGTGATGCTCCACTGCAGGGATGATCATCAACGCCTTCAAATGTCACCTAATGTGACACCTCATGTGACCTTTAAAAAAAAAAAAAAAAAAAAAAGGGGCAAATGGTAGCTGGGATTAAGTGGCAAGGATGGTTCAAAACAGGTTCCTCAGGGAAGGGTTGACACATGGATAGCTATGGGAAAAGTCCTTTGCCAACAAGAAGCAAAGAAAAAAAGTCCAATTTTCAGATTTTCCCATCACCTGGTCATCCAGTGGTCAGATAGAGACCTGGAAAGGCCTACAAGCAACAGTATCTTGAACCCACTGTGCAATTTGGTGTAGGGTCATTGATGATGGGGCAGATTTTTGTTTGTGAAGGATGCATGAATCAAGCCATGTACAAGGTTGTCCTGCAAGAAAAATTGCTTCCTTCTGCTCTGACAATACTCCCTAACTTTGAGCATTGTGCTCTCAGCAGGACAATGCTCCACAGCCACATCAAACAAGGTGTTATTGGAGGAACACAAGATCAAGACCCTGTTATTGCCAGCCTTATCTTCAGACCTGCACCCCATTGAAAACCTCTGGAATGTGATCAAGATGGATGTTTACAAGCCATCAAACAAAGCTGTACTGATTGAATTTTTGTGCCTGGACTGGCATAAAATCACCCAAAGAGCAACATGAAAGACTGGTGGAGAGCATGCCATGACGCATGAAAGCTCTGATTAAATGTCAGGATTATTCCATCAAAAATTGGCTTCTGAACTCTTCCTAAGATTGTAAGTATTGTGTTGCTTAAAATTGAATATGATCTTGATTTTTTTTCTGGCATCATTGAAGGTCTGAAATCACTGCATCTTTTTTTTTTATGTTGACCAGTTACATGCTGAAAATATTTTTATGTGGAATTTGGAGGGAATTGTTGTCAGTTTATGGAATAAAACAAAAAATGTTCATGAAAAATAGTAAACTGAAGACACTTCTAGCATTTAAGATGCTTCACCCAGAGTGAGTTACAGGGGTGCTTAGTCGTCTCCATCAAAAACATAACCTTATTCTATAACAAATAGGTCATGGTCTAAGGATACCACTGAGCTAATACTCTAGAACCACTGGTATAATAAACTTCCAGGTTTGAGGTTCTAGATGAACAAATACTAGAGTATTGTGTTTACTGATACAGAGTTGAATGAAGTGTTAGGCTACAGTACTGAGTGAACATATTCAGTTCTGTAGTGTTAACTCCTAAGTATTAAATCTTTTTTTCTTTGAACACATTAACCTTTATAACAAGGGAACAACATGAACTAGGGTATTCCAGTGTTGAATAAACACCAGCAGTATTGCATTTTTTTATTATTATTTTTTTTTAACACAATACTCAATAAACATCGAATCTTCCTTTAACTCGTACATTCAGTTTGGATTAAGCGTCTTAGGTGTTGCTGTTGAATTTATTGTTGGGTACTCGCCTATAGTGAAATGTTTAAGCAGTCAAATGGTTTTATATTAATATTTTGTATGAATAGTGCTTCTTTATGCTCAATATGGTTTAAAAATGAGCATAATATTGTGCTTTCTTATTTTTAATGTCTATTCACAACCTTATGCAAAAACAGAACCCAATTTACAGTTAAAAAGGCATGCTATGCTCTTCTATGCTACTTGCTTAGGAAAGATTGTTACAAACAGATACAGCTTTGTGAAATTGTTCAAAAACAAAACAAAACACAGTCACGAAAGGTTTATGCATTACACTTTAATGCAGTTTGGAAATATATTACAGCAGAACTGTCTTTGAAACAAGCATGAGCAGACCAGTGTGTTTCTCTTTGTGCTCAGCTTTGTTAAAAAGCTTTTTTTTTTCCTTTTCTTTTCGTAGCCCTCATACCTGTTTGTTACACATAACCCCCCATATGTGTAATACATTATTATATGTGTGCAGGTACATGCCATTACATACTGCTTACTTCATTGTGACCCATGTAATTTACAGCGATGTAATGTCCACCAGTACTGTTTAGCTGCACTAAAGGTCTGCATTCAGTATACATGCACGCAAGTACAGGGCAACACCAGGCTGGTATATCTGAGTACCTTTTCCACACGAACTGATAATCACAATAGTCTACATGCTACATCTAATAAGTTAAAAGGAAACACAATAAGACAACCCATCTTCCATAAACATGAACATACTCATAATTAATGAAAATCATATAAAATAGCAGGTTCAAAATCAATAGGAATCAATAGGACCATGAGAATTAATAAGGATTTAATATAATGCATTTGAGATAGAGACTATAATAATTGCAACAAGTGTAGTTAAGCTTTGAATAATGGAAAACGCTGTGAATTACCTGCAAAATAATGTTTTAAAACCAGTGACCTTGTTCTCTCAGAGGCATCACATGTTTGCTCAAAGTACAGAGCCTGTATTAACTGCTAAATAAGATTTTATACACTTACACGGTGACATGCTGTAGAGAGAAAAGGAGAGCAAAAGCACAGTTAAGAGTGCGTGGACATTACCAGCAGAAGTTGCACATTGTATTTTTGCTCTGTGTGCTAGCACAGCTGGTTCAGCTGATCAGCTAATTATAAAGACCCTGATTAACACACCCACATAAAATCTGTTCTTGCTAGAAGACTATAAATGTCCCAAATACTCAAACAGATGGAATGTTCTCTGAAAATAATTTCTAGCCATCATTTTTCTTTTTCATATTTTGGGTGTTCCATTAATGCCTTGCTAGCCTGCGTCACTTTAACACTGACAAACAGCTGAGTGCAGTGAGACTCTATGAATGCAAAATTAAAATGACTATGCAATGAAAAAGTTGGCACTATCCCTGTGCCCACAGTCAGGTTTAGCTGAGTGGGATAAATTCTACAAACCGCTAATTAACCGATAAGCTAGCAGACTAGCTAGTAGATCTCGCTTTACTAGCAGCTATATTTATACTGCACCAAATCTCACGTTCTTTTAATGTTCCTCAAGAGGTTGTTTACTGGAGAGAAGTTCAATCACATTAAAAAAGAGACAGAGACAAAAAAAATTCATCTACAGTGTTGTGGTCATCCTGTACTGTTCCTAGTTTAGGTGCACTGAGCTGGGGTGTCCTCACAGTGGATGAAAAAGGGGACTTGGCGGTGAGGACAAGGTGTAAAGGCACTGAGCTCAAAAAGTGCTCATTAAGGCACTAAGGTGGGATAAAGATTAAAGCTAAAGAAGTGGTTAAATACTGTTCCTGTGCAGGCAAAGTCTTCAGAACTGGACACATCACAGGAGGCACCAAATATCCCTGCAAACTAATACACATAACCGTCAGTTAGAATTGGAGAAACATTATTTAATTGTAAATAAATAATTAATAAATAATTGGTGTTGTGTAAAAGGGGAAAAACTAGCTAGTGGGTGGAATATTGCCACAATTGAAGTCAGAAAAAGTTTTCAGTATTTTTTTAATGTAATTTTTATTTGTATGTGTGTAT
>JAQMCW010000034.1:16741320-16753956 GCA_030068335.1 Chrysichthys cranchii
AGTTATTTCAGTGACCATTGTGGGTTTTTCTTTCTTTAACGGAAGGGTACCAACAATTTTGTCCACGTCTGTATATAAAATTCTAAATATTTGTGTTGCTAGCGATCTGTGGCAATACCTTGAATTGTCCTTCCGCTGCTTCAGACTACTTATAACGGAGACCTACACCCAAGTGGCTATGCAGGTAAAGTAACAATTTCACAAGACTATATCAAAATTTGAGAATTTCATTATTTAAGTTTGACCCTATAGAAAGGTACATTCTGCTCTACAGTTTTTGGATAAGATTTTTATTAAATCTTCCTAAACATAATGCGATTGAAATTATTTATTTGAAAAGATCTTTGATGGATTTCAGATGGATAGGCTGCGTGCCCAGGTTTAATATAATTCAACTTGAAGACCGATTTTGTAATTTAAACCCAAAATCACAAAAAACCTAAATAAAGCACCAGGTTAAAAGATCACTCAAAAAGTGATGAAGGCTGGAATAACTCTGTAATTTAAAAAAAAAAAAAAAAAGACTAGAATAGAATAATTTATAAACTACACAAGTGATGAAAAAAGGATACACACACACACACACACAAAATAACGAGACAAAGATACTGTCTGGAAAAAATACAGACACTGACATGAACATATAATTAGAATCTAATTAAATGACAGCGAGAGAAGACACACCACATGAGGTTGAAGAGCAACTGCAAGCAAAGGGGAAAGAAACCCATGTCTGTTATATGCCCCCTTCTGGTCAGTCTGTAAAGTTAAGGGCTTTAACAGAGCAAAAAAAGTAAAAAGCACTCATGAGGGAAAAAATCCAACATCTTTCTTTCATTATATACATAAATTAAATTATAAAGTATAAATTTAATAATATACAAGTTGTGAAAACAAATTGACTAAGGATATATAATAATAATAATACAGTGAACCCCCGCCTATTGCGCCCCCCCGCGCGAAAAGGGAAATTCGCAAAATAGCGCCACCACATTAATTTTATTATTTATATCTATATTGAGTCTTTATAAACCATTTCCACTCTCTTATTACCCTTTCCCACACTCTTATAAACACGTCCTATGCTCTGAAACACTTTCTACACTCTTAAACACACGTCATTTTAACAACATCTAAAATCCTACATGCGTACTTACTGCCAGTGAGGTCACTTCTTGTTTACAGTGTGTTTACTAGCTCAAGTGGAAGTGGCATACAACGCCACTGTGTATTCATCTGCTGATGAAATACAGTGCATACTGTTTTATTTCAATTTAAATGTTCTTTTAATGTTTGAATGAACATTTTTTAAATTATATTTTATATTCCAGAGTCCTGCGAAAGCCAAAAAATTCCACGAATCAAAATTTGAAAATCTGCGATGCACTGAACCCGCGACAGGTGAACCGGGATATTGTGGGGGTTCACTGTAATAATAATAATAATAATAATAATAATAACCTATTACTGAAATAAACTCTTAAATAATGTACTATTATTTAACAATGTATTAAATCTTGCCACAAGCAACAAGATTCAGCAGGAGAGCCTGTGTTACCAATAAATGCAACAAAATGTTACTGTTAATCCACAAAACATTAAATTACAAACTACAAACAGATTTTATGAATTAAAAACTTTAACAGATTTCATAGTTCATAGATTAAACTCCATGGCCAAGTGCAATAATTAAAATCTGAGGTTAAACAATTGGATTATGTAACTGTTTAAGGAATTTTAAGGATTCTTGTGTTTGCTGTATGCTCCACTTGACTATATGTATTTAACTGAAATCTGTGGAAGCGCTTGACTAAAATTATACAACAGTGGTGTTAAATATTTCACTCTGATTGGTCAGAGGGTGTTCATTACTTTCTTATAACACCACATGTCAGGCAGCAGCTCTGGCTGTAAGGTTCATATTTAATGTGTTCATTCAAATGTTCATTCCTTTTCATACTACAGTAACAACTAATTCATAGTTATAAGTAAAGCTGTAACTTAATACATTAGAAATTATTCAGCACAGAAGATTGTGCTTTGCAATTTCTCAGTATGATTGAGAAATCTTTTCTGTCTTATTAAAAGACCCACTATGTACAATTCAACTACCTGAATGCCAATAGCATACTTCAAAGTAATTACATTCACACTCCCTTGCTTTTTCCATGTTAAAAAATAAGTATGATCTTCCAATTTTCAAAAATTTGGTTTGTTAACCAGCACTAGCAAGCGCTGATTCCTCATATTTCTATGTCCTGACCTTCATTTTTCGTCATTGTCCTCCTTCTGGATTCAGTGTGCACCTTATAAAAACATGAAACACACTCTCTAGAGATACGTCCTTTTTGTGCTACATTAGTGGTGCGACATGGTGGTCCCATAGACGTGGACCTGCACCCTATGTAGATTTATTCTAAGCTTATGAAAATACAATGATTTGTAGTTACAGGTAATTTTACACTAATGAAAACATACTTATGAATTCCAGAGGTACATTATGGAATATATACTCCATTTTTGCTAATAGGATTCTCAAAATCCAAATACTAGACCTTTAACTTCAGGAGAAAAAAAAAATCATCTGGTGAGGGAAAAACCGTTTAAAGTCTGGTAACAGAAACCAACCTGTTTCACAGATGGTCAGCAGCATTTCAAGCTTTCTTGTGGGACATTTCAATCACTCTTGGTGCTCTCAGTTTGGTTTGCTTGCGCTATGGGCCAGCCATGGCTAGCTTTGTATATAGCAATTGCAAACTATTAAAAATGTTTTCTTTTGCTTTGCTTCAACACTCCACTTTTTCTCCTCATGCCATGCTACAATTAATAAAAGAAAAGAGCTGAGGATGCTGTGGGAAAAGAACACTGCTGCTGTTCAAAATGCTGGCTGTGCTAATAGTTGGATTAGTAGTCACCTTCTTTTCTAGTGGAAAATAGGATGGAAAGGGCAGATTGTTATTCATAGCCATTGACTACATTACTGTTGTTCAATTTAGCCTGAACCAATCTACTGCAGCTACTGTACAGGGACCGAACTGACATAACCAGCTCACTGTAGCCATTTCTGTGCTGGAGAACTGCCATGGCTCATGTACTGCTCTTTATAAATCTGCATTTTAACCCAATCTCTTTACCTGTTTTGAGTACATATGTGTGTGTGTGCGCGCGCGTGTGCATGCGCGTGTGTGCATCATATTCTAGCTCCAAAGCTTTATATTGATGGGATAAAATTAATTTCTAACACTTCACAGAAAAGGAGAAACAGAGCAGCTGAGATTTCTCTTTTCTAAGTCAGTGTGTTTCTGAAAAATCAATAGCAATCTGAAAGAGCTGTCCTTTCCAAAATACACCACTAGGAGGCAGAATGTATTTAAAATTGAGCCTTGAAGCTGCAATGTCAACAATGTGATTCACTGGTATGTGTCTTGCTGTGTTTACATGCAGGATAAAGTGCAGCTGTTTATCTCTGTCCAAGTGAGAACCTAAGAAATGGTTAGACCAGATAGATGGCAACAAAAACCTGAGTAAATGACACGCAAGATTAACTATATAAGAACAAAATAAATAGGTTCTTACAGATGATCCAGTTTGACTGACAGGATGTTTAAACCACTGTTACAGATCACCAACCTGAGTATGGTAGCAGCTGGAGAAACATGACTGGTGATGGACTGTTCTAAGGATTTAGGTCTTTAATAAATGTCTAAAAGTTTACTAACTGCCCAAGGCTGCAGACTGACCTGTTACGGTTGTATCTTGGGTTTTTTCATCAGGGGTCACTGAGAGGCTGCTGGGGGAGGTAGGGGGTGGTGGTGCCTTCCTCTTACTCCTCTTTAGAGACGACTCGATAGAGGAACTTCGACTCAGAGGTGCCGCAACCTTTACGATCCAGAGAAGTTATATGAGAAACCGAATGCCTTCACGTAACGTAGTGTAACTGGAATGATCGGACTTCTCTCATCATTTCATCTAAGTGTTTGTTTAAATGAAATTAATCCAGTTTTGTGTGTAGTATATAAATAAATTCTGAAAATGGAAAATAGGATCCTGAAGACTATAGCACACACCCTAATAGTATTATTATTATTACGAAATAGCTCAGGATTTGCTCAAAGATTAAATGTCACTCCTAAAAAAAAAAAGAGGTGTAACATAAGCATTGCATACCTGGTTGTCATCAGCATGACTTCTTGTTTGAGAGTTGCTGTGCTCATGGCTGAGGTCAGAGGGCTTCATTTGCGGGGGCAGAGGCGCCCGTCTCTTCTTCGGGGTGTCAGACGGCATAGTGTTCGAGTCGTAGGTTTGGGAATGCATGCTGAGTGAACTCATGCTCACAGGTCTTGATTTCCTGTTGATTGGAGATGCTGGCGCACTCACAGTTGATGCCTTTGAAAAGGAACAAAAATAGCAAACAATTTCCTGACTTTCACAGCCTTGCAGAATCACACTGCAACACTCCTGAATGGCAGGAGTTTTTCAGACCAGTCTCTAGTCATCAAAAGCCTGAATTTGGGTACAAGGACAAGCATGACCACGGACCAATGGAAAAGCTCAGCGCTTGTCCATGCAAAGTTTGAAGTGCACCCAAAACAAACATTTACTCCATCAGTCCTGAACTGCCTGTGCAATGGCAAACAAATTAAATGACTTTTTAGAAAAGCTGCTTTCTCTCTCAGTAGTCTCTTACATATTCAGGAATAATAATCAGGACAATGCTTTAAACCATTTAACTGCTAGCCATTTTACCAGCTGCTGATGTGAACCTGCTTTACATCAGCACCCACCTGATCAGGTTTCTTCTTACTTCCTCTTCTGAACATGCCAAACAGTCCTTTATTTTCTTTTTCTTTCTGGAGTTTGTCCTTGCCAGGTTGAACAACATCTGGTAGCAAAAAACAACATAAGTTTTTAATCGGATTAGAAGTATATAAGCTTATAGTGGTATAAAATGAGGGCAGGAACAAAATATTGGCAAATCATTACATTTTTACTGCATTTTGGGTTCTAATCGGAGATCCTCCTGGTGCGCATTTCTGTGCATTTTTGACCAATTGTGCCATTCACATAATATAATCAAGTATACATAAAATTACACAAATACAGTTAAGGGTTCAATGATGTGTTTATTATACTACAAGACATGCTGTATACACAGCAATATAACAGAAATATAGAAAGATATTGTGTACATTATGCAGCCATACCTGAAATTACATTACATTACATTACAGCTGATTGTTACCTGAATGAGTTGGTGATGAAGGGAAGTCTGTTGGACTGATAACTGTTCAGAGATTATACAGAAAGGCAAGTTAATAAAATGGCAGTGACAGTCAGCTATTGCAGAGGACATAACTCTAAGGAAGTGAATACACATCTGTGCAACCACAGGCAGCTGGATTTCTAATAAGCCTTTTTTTATTATTTGTTATTGTCATTACCCCGTGTGTCTCTGGCGTAGAGCTCCCTGAGGCCAAGGTCATTGAGGGAGTTGCTTAGGTCCAAAGGCTCCTGTGAGTGCACGTTCTGCAGCAGCACGGTGCTCTGCATGTCAAATTCACATTTCTCACAGACAGCAGGCAGCAGCTCCTGCAGCGCAAGCTTGGGGTTCACTCGCAAAATTGTCTTTTGGGTCCTTTTATAGTTTATTACCAGACGTACAGTAGCCTGAGGGAGACAGATGTGATCAAATTAATAAAAGAGATAAAAAGAGAGGGAGAAACAGAGCCTATGGGTATTTTCATTAAATGAGATGAGATATTTAATAACTCAAAAAGGCTAAATGTGGTATTAAAAATGAAATCAAGTCTTGACAAGTTTGTAGAATTTATCTGCAAATGGAAAAGCTTGGTCCAGAGGTAAAAGTAGAGCTTTACCTCTGGCATTTGAGGTCCAGTCTTCTTGTTCTTGTCCTCCATGCCTTTGGGCTTGAGCAGAACCTTCTCAGCCTCCAGATGTCCAATAAGAGCATTGGGCTTGAATTTAATGTGGTTCTTATTGGTGGAGACTAGCTCAATGGTGTGGCCTGATGGGTTGAGGTGGTACTTTGCACACAGCATTACCAGAAGGTCAATCATAGGCTTGCTAAAGACACATACAGATTATATTTTTTATACACATATACTTGGACAGTCTTTTCTCCAAATACATTATCATCTCCACTGGATGGAGCTGTTGTGGAGGCAAATGCTCAGACGGCTGGTTGTTCAAGATCATACAACACCCCAAGATGATTTTTTACATTACCATCTTATCAAAAAAGCAGCACCAATATTGGAATATTTATAAAACATATTCAACAGCATAAATGTGGCATTGTGCATAAATAAAGGCCTCTGAGACAGAAAAAAAGCACGGTGTGTGCCCTCTAAAAAGTATTCAGCACACACTACAGTGTATTCATTTGCATGCATAATGTCATACCAGTAGAAATAACCAAATGCTATGATGCCTCTGGGTTTTAATCAAAATACCATCATGTTTATCTCAGGTTGAAGCTTCATAAACGTTTTTGAACCTCTCAAACCTTGAGACTTACATTCATTACTGTCACAGATAGATAGCTTTCCTAAAAGCTTCACTGTAGTTACTAAAGACATACTAGTTACAGAATAATGTACATTAGGATAAGTCAATGAATGATTAGCCGGGACTTTAAAGGATTAAGCATCTAGCATTCGGGTAAAGCTTGTGTCAATATTTTCATACAAAAAAGCTTAAAGTGGCGCTTGAAAATTTGCAAACCCTTTAGAAATTGTCTATATTTTTGTATAAATATGACCTAAAACATCCTCATATGTTCACACATGACCTAAAATTAGATAAAGGGCAACATTTATTAAGGAAATTAATCCAACATTGCATATCTGTAAGTCACAAAAGTATCTGAAACTCTAGGATTAAAAGTCAGTTTGAAGGTGAAATTAAAGTCAGGTATTTTTCGATCATTGACAAGCAGGTGTTGAGTGGGTGTGCTGTTTTCTTTAAAGATTGGGGATCTATCAAAGTCTGATCTTCACAGCATATTTGTGGAAGTGTATCATGGCACAAACAAAGGAGGTTTCTGAGGTTCAGACTGGAAAATGTTCCAAAACCATCTCTAAAGAGTTTGGACTCCAGCAATCCACAGTCAGGCAGATGAAGGTAATACAAGACTGAAGGCTTCTCTCACACTGGCTAATATTAATGTTCAATGTCCACCATCTACAGTTTGCTAATTATCATGCAGACAAGCCAGAATGCTACTGGGAAAAAATCTGTAGATAGAGGAGAACAAAACTGGTCCTTTTTGGTTTAACTGAGAAGTGTTATATTTGGAGAAAATAATATAGTGCATTCCAGCATAAGAACATTATCTTATCTATGAAACATGGGGGTGGTATTATCATGGTTTGGGCCTGTTTTGCTGTAACTGGGCCTGGATGGCATGTCATCATTGAAGGAATAATGGATTTTGAATTACACCAAAGAATTATAAAGGAAAATGTCAGGACATCTGTCCATGAGCTGAATCTCAAGAGGAAGTGGGTCATGTAGAAAGACAATGACCTCAAGTACACAAGATGCTTTACCAAGAATGATTAAAAAATATATATATAAAATTAATGTTTTGGAATGGCAAAGTCAAAGTCCTGACCTTAACACAGTAGAAAATGTTGTGCGAGACCACATGAGGAAACACCAACATCCAGAGTTGAAGCTGCTGATATTCCTCCAAGAGGACACATTTAGTTACAGCTATTGCTGCACAAGACGGTCTGAAAGCAAAGGTGCCCTTCCTTTGGACATTCATTCATATATATATATGTATGTATAACACACACACATGCTACATACACAGCTAAGAGAGGAGGAATGTTTCTGCCATACAGGAGCATACGGAGTGTGGAAAATCCTTTAGTGACACAGAATGAGCAACACGATGCTTTCCAACTGCTTCTGGAATGCCAGAATCTGAGAAGCTTTCGGAAATATACAGCAGCGCCAGTTAAATCTCAAGAAATAAAAATTTGGGGACACTATTTGTGTCCCAGCAGAAAGGACTGGGAAGAATTTTATACTTAATCCTTCGAAATTGAACCTGGTTTCAGTTTGACTCTGGAAAGCACACCAGCATGCTAGTTAATTTGCTTTAATAAAAACCATTTAAGTGTTTTGCTTTTCATCTAATATGATTTTCTGCTAACTTTGCAATGCCGAGAACTGAACCAAAACAACAGCACCATCAGTTCGCAAAGGAGAAAGCTGCACATTACTAATCACTCGGGAGCGCTCAAAAGGCAGATCTGAAGACGACTGGAGATTGAAAAAAAAAAAATTGAATTGTGATGAATAAATTGCTGTAGTGTAAGATCATAGTGACTCCAAGATGTTTGAAACTCCTCATTTTCCATCCTAGCCTCAGTGCAGCACCACCCATGTGACTCAGAAAGGCAGAAATTTCAGCTGCCTTAACACTGATGTAATGCGCTAGTGACCTTAATGATCTCCCTTATGTCCTTAAAACCAAACTTCAGTACAGACCACTTGGGAGTAAACATAGGGCCTGTGTGTGCGGGTCAGCATAGCCACACAGATGCAGATTTCAGGTTGTACATCTTAATTAAGCAAGACGATGATTAAGATTCTTCTCTGTACTGACTCTGGGATGGGGAAATGAGTTTTCTTTGGTAGCTCAAAAGGCAAGCTCTCAACTTTCGTTTTGTTTTAGAAATAAAAGGTAAAGACACCTTTAATAAATCTGCACTGAAAAAGACACTAGCTCCTCTTTAACAGAGTTCTGAAGTATTCTTAGACCCTAGTCTACTGAAGAAAAAAACAATGTTAAGAGGCTATCACAACTGACGTATGCTATAGACTATTATCTAGCAAATTTTTAGAATAGCTCCATCATGGGTAAGCTGAGAGTCAACAACATTGAGTAGTTTTAGATATACCTTTGTTCAACTGGATTTGATATAGCAGACGTGCTTCCCATCACTTTTGTCACAATGTGAATGACAAATAGCGCTAATATTAACCAGGGTTGCCAAGGTTCAACCCAACTGCATCTCAAAATCCACAAAAAAAAAAAACAACCAAACAAACAAAAAAACACAACAACAACAACAATGACGACAAGCGGAAACTACACCAAAAAAAACCCTGGGGCAATGCATTTCTGAAGTGTCAGACACTTAACCACAAAGGGGGGGATTCATCTAAAATTAGGTGAATGAATGCTAAGGTCAGACGTCCACAAACCTTTGGCCATATAGCAAACCTTGTATTATAAAAACTGTTAGTTCCAGTCTGCTAATTTAATTCGACATGCAGCTTTCCAAGAGTGCTTATATTAATATAACCACACTGGGTCTTTCACTGTTTGTATCACTAGTCTGCCATATACAGTGATACTGTGTGTATCGATCTTTGTTTGCCACGTAAACTTTTAAGCCAATCACAGTGTTATAATAAATATTGATAGGTCTGTAATTTCCTGCAACACTAGGCCTGCATATGATGTTGTACCTCATAGCCCATTGTACTTGTATTTTGCCTTTTATGTCTGATAATTAATTAGCTTTAATTATGATTTTTTTGCAAATTTTCAAGATCCTGGTGATTCCTATCCCACTGGGCCTGAATTAGCCCTTGTGCAGTTCCCATTTTCAGCCACTAGGTGTAATAACTCTGTAGAAGCTAGGTGGGGCAGTGAGCACGGTGCCGATTGCTCAACATCTAGAAAAGTAAACAAGTCAGTGAAACTTTGGCTTATATCTGTCAAATATAAACAACTGTTTTTTTGTTTTTTTTTTAATAATTATTCATTCTAGAGGAAATTAGTATTTAAAAGAAAATTTAAAATGTATGGAGTTGTGAATGAGGATTTGCATTTGTTTAACTCCTGATGTATACCCCTATAGAGGTGTGACGTTACTGAAAGCACTTCTGTAGCCGCAGTTGAACTTCATAATTATTGCAATTAGTTCATAACCTGCGTAGTACAATAATGTAGCCTTTCATACATGTTCTTACACTGTCACAATATTCAGTGACATTGATTATATTATGTAGCAAAAATGTGCAATTTTTCAAAGCAGCGGTTTTTAATTCATTTTTCTGTTATTTTTCCATTAGTTATATTAGTTTGCTAAAATGTATCAAATATGCATTGTAACCTTGTACCAGCACATCCATGTTACGATCTATAGAGGAGAGTCATGGCTGAATTGACTATTTCTTGTAGAAAATTCTCATTGATTAAGAGTAAAGTCCATAAAAAAATACGAAGACACTTCTATCTTATTGCAAAACTTGTGTAAACGTAGCATTGCATCAGAAAGACTGCTGAACACAGCAGATTCTATCCTTATGCTCTTATGCAACTGTGTATACGTTAACCCCAAGGTATTTTTATTAGGAAGACGAAGGTTTTAATATTTAGGTTTATTTTTAGTCCATAAGGTACGTTTGACCTATTCAATATTATAGGTTTTTTTTTTTTAAAAGCCCATGAAATGAGTAAATAAAAAGGCTATTTCAAGATTGATTTGATTCAGAATTGATTGGTATAATCTTAGGCACTTAATTATTAATCAGAATCCATCCATCTATTATCTATACCACTTATCCATCAGGTGAGCTGGAGACAATCCCAGCTGACTCCAAGTGAGAGATGGGGTACACTCTGGGCAGGTCAGCAATCCACAGCAGGGGTAACGCACAATCATTTACACTCACATTCAAATGTATGGGCAATTTAGAGTAGCCAGTTGACCTAATCTGCATGTCTGTGTTCTGGGAGGAAACTGGAAACACACAGAGGGGACCTAGGCAGGCACAGGGAGAACATGCAAACTCTGCAGAAAAAGGCCCCAGCTGACCAGTAGGTTCGAACCAGAACCTTCTTGCTCTGAGGCGACAGTATTAACCACTGCACCATCATGTTGCCACATTAAACAGAATTTTTTTTTAATCAAAAATGTAAATAATGAGCAGGGGAAATCAGTCTCACCCAAGCCTAGTAGATAAATACACTTTGCACTGACAAATGTCTATAACAGCACTAAGATAACTCAATGCACATTGAGCAGCACCTGACTAATCATCTGCAGAACAGCAACCATGCTGTAGAAATCACTCACTTAATCTCAAAAAGAGCTCTTAATCATTTGAAGCTATAAGGAAACAAGAAACAAGGGCCTGAACTTAATTCGAACTTGAGCACCTCCACATCACTACTGCATCTCTGAACATGTGGCATGAAATGAAAGCCTCACAATCTGCCTGTCACCATCTGGTTACCTCAGCTGGGTTAAATTCTAGGTTTGAGAACCTCACCTACCCTACAGTACTAACAGAAGGTCTGAGCAGAAATCCTGTGTCTCACCTCTGTACCTTTCTCACACAATTTGTCCAAATCCTGTCCAGATGCTGTATTGTGTTACATGTTGCGTTGGGCTCCTGGTCAACAAAGAATGAAAATACAGGACTGTTGGACTGACTCACCTGCCATGCACCATTGTGGTCTTCTCTACACCTTCAGGCAACACCACTGTCAGTAGCAGCTCTTGCTCCAGCAGATTCTCCTTCTGCTCCATAGTAGTGTGTGCTAATGCAGGGGCATGAGATGACACACACGGACCATGCACCACTGCTGGAGGCAGGGGGGCCTTGTTTTTAGATGACCTCCTACAAAAGACAGAGAGCAAATGATGTGATTTTGGCCTGAAGCAGACAAGGGTATGGAGACACTGATGTGATTATTTAGATACACACTTCTTAAGCATTTCTTGTGTTTTGGCTAGCGGCAATCATCAAGTGTGTTTAAACCATCACGTCATATGCAACTGAACTTGTGCAGAGGTCTGGCCTCTGTTACTGTCCACTTTCAGCAAATGATAGTAATCAAGCATGGAGTGCTTGCCTGGACTCCACCACTGAGCTGTCATTTGGGGAACACAAGAGTGTATATCAAACACAATATTTTCAACTTTAGATCCTTCTGGTTCCAGAAATAAACAGTACTCTACTTCAATTAAGGGTAGTGCTCTTATCTTTTCTGTAACTTCAATCCTCGAATACAGCCTCAGGCACTTATCTACAGGGTCTAAGCATTGTACATCTAGAATACCAAATTATATAGAACAGCAGAGATGATGGTAGTTTACGCTAACCCTGGGAAACACAATTAAAGCTAGTATTCATTTGTCTAAACTCAAAATACTTAGCTAAATGTTATATAATCGCAAATGCAGACATATGCATACTGTATATTAAATTCATGGGAATGTGACACATGGACAGAATATGGTACATCTCATATTTGATTCATAGAGTGCAGTGTTTGTGCTGTAGACTGTTTACCCATTTTAAACTATAATCACTCCATAGTGATTGGGTTAAACTAAGGCCATCCTCTAATTAAATAATTGTTACTACCCTAATAATACCAAAAACCTACAACCCGAATTCTAGAAAAGTTGAGACGTTCTTTAAAAGTTGAATAAAATGAAAACTAAAAGACTTTCAAATCACATCAGCCAATATTTTATTCACAACAGAACATAAATAACACAACAAATGTTTAAACTGGGAAATTGTACACCTTTATCCACTAAATGAGCACATTTCAAATTTGATGCCTGCTACAGG
>JAQMCW010000034.1:16754056-16765364 GCA_030068335.1 Chrysichthys cranchii
GAAGCCATATTTGAGCAGCTCCAGAAGCGCCGTCATGTCCTGTGGGCCAAGACTCATTTGAAATGAACTGTTTCAAAGTGGGAAAGTGTTCTATGGTCAGACGAGTCTAAATTTGACAAATCGACATCCTTGTTGGTAATCATGGATGCTGTGTCCTCCGGGCTAAATAGGAGGGAGACCTTCCAGCGTGTTATGAGCGTTCAGTTCAGAAGCCAGCATCTCTGATGGTATGGGGTGCATAAGTGAATACGATATGGGCAGCTTGCATGTTTTGTAAGGAGCTATGAATACTGAAAGGTATATAAAGGTTTAAGAGCAACACATGCTCCCCTCCAGATGACGTCTATTTCAGGGAAGACCTTGTGTATTTCAGCAGGACAATGCAAAACGACATACTGCAGCCATTACAACAGTCCGGGTGCTGAATTGGCTGCCTGCAGTCCAGATCTTTCACCTACAGAGTACATTTGGCGCATCATTAAATGAAAAATACGTGAAAGATGACCACGTACTCTTCAGCAGCTGGAAACCTATATCAGGCAAGAATGGGACCAAATTCCAACACCAAATCTCCAGAAACCCATAACCACGATGCCTTCAAATTGTTTTGAAAAGAAGAGGAGATGCTACACCATGGTAAACATGCCCCTGTCTCAACTGTTTTGAGACCTGTAGCAAGCATCAAATTTGAAATGAGCTCATTTTGTGCATAAAATTGTAAACATTTCTCAGTTTAAACATTTATGTTATCTAAGTTCTGTTATGAATAAAATATTGGCTGATGTGATTTGATTAGTCTTTTAGTTTTCATTTTATTCAAATTTAAAGAACGTTCCAACTTTTCTGGAATTCGGGGTGTAATACCCTAAAAAGTGCCAAGTCCTCGAATTAGTAAGTTCTGGATGAGACAATACTAAATGGTACTTTTTAGGTTTCAACAGGCCATGTGACTTTCAGCAACCCAATAATACAATTCCAAAAAATATCCATTATCTATACCGTTTCTCCGTTAAGGGTTGCAGGGAAGCTGGACGCAATCCCAGGTGACTTTGGGGTAAGAGGTAATCACATGGCTAATACAGAGATGAACAACCATTCACACACCTATGGGACATTTAGAATAGCCATTAGAACCTAATCTGCATATCTTTGGGCTGTGGGAGGAAACCCACGCAGATTCATGCAAAGTCCACACATAAAGGCCCCAGTCGGCCAGCAGGTTTGAAACCACAGCCTTCTTGCTTTGAGGCAACAGTGCTGTACCACCGTCTTGCCTCCTGAAAACATATGTTCTTAAATATTGGTACAACTTGCTATATACAGTAAACCCAAATTTCATCTTGCTAGACTCCTGTCTCTCTGGAGCTTTACGGTAATTGAAACAGAGCTGTTCGGATTATCATGGAAAACAGCCTAAACAGACTAAACTCTGTGTGAAATGGGCTGTAAGTGATCCTTTCTTTAAGATTGAAAGCAAACAGTTATTAAATGAAGCAGCCTGGATCCACTTTATACACAAGTCACAAGACATTTGAATGAAGTGATTTATTCAGTCAGATGAAGGAGGAAAGGGGGAGGCAGTAGATGAAAGCACAACAAATAAGATCCACACTAACCTCTTTAAGACCATACAGACGAACAGCCATTTTGCAGAATATGACTACATAATTTAGCATGATTTAGCGATTTAACACAACACTGGATTGCAGCACACTCTGGTACTGCAGAAATATTTAGATAAAAGGTCAAACATGTCAAACATCATCAGTCAGCAGGGACCAGAAAAGTCGGTAGAAATGTCTGAAAAATCTAAACATGGCAATTTTGCAAAAAAACAAGCAACAGGACATGTAGCATACAGATGTAACTCAAATCCCACAGAACCATCTGCTGCAGAGCACATTCAGCTCCAGCACATGGTATATTACTTGAATGACATGGCTGTGATTTGATTTAGTGAACACCCTGTAGGGTCCTTGACTGGGGAGTAAATATCCTCCTGCTGGGGACAGAATGCCTCGGAACATGTATGTGTTTAGGCTTCATGCAATCTATAATTTGACTAAAGCTGAGAAAAGGAGAAAGCCAAAGCAAACACATTTGTTTTTGTAAGGGTAAGTCAGCAGACCATTAGGTTCATTTCGACCTTCAGACAGGAAAGATCTGAAGCAAGCAGACATGCTGTGTTCAAGCCACCGAGACTCACAGTGCTGCACATCTGCTTCATTTCCACAGATCTATTTTAGGAAGCTCAGTATACAAACACACATAAATTAGGCATGATGGATGTCTTCAGCAGCTACTCACAGTAAAATAGAGCTGTTTTGAATGCAGGAAGACTAACTGGTTTGACCTCTAACACACGACTTCCTCTGAAAGGCTCTTCGTACGTATGATGAGTAATGCCAATAATGCACTGCCGTTACAAGCTGGGTTTTCTGTGTAATAGAATTTCCTTGTACTCTGTGAAATAAGATCCATAGTCAAGCTGTCATCTCCAGCTGTTTAATTAATTCCGATTTCCTGATTAAAATCTGTTGCAAGAGTTTTCGCGGTAAATGCCGCCAATCAGATTTGCTCCGCACTGAAATTATATGAGTTTGAGGTATGCTAGCAATCTCCAAATGGTGGTAATCAAGACTAAAACCTGAAAGTCGATGATTTAGTTTTACAATACGTAAAGGAATAACGTTTCAGGAAAAAAATACCCTCTTAGAATAGCTGCTAATCTAGCCATCTAGCATTCTTTCAGAGAGTTTACAGCCATTAACTGTACAAAGATCACAAAATGAAAGCATTTTTAAATGGTCTTTAGTGGGCAAAAATTGGCATAATCTCTCCCCTGGCCACCACAGTGACAAGAGCCAATTGTTGGTGTCCATGAGCTGAGTATACAGAAGAGTACAGATAGTGCTTCCTTCTTTTCTGCTTCCCTGTGGTGCAGCATCAGCAGCAGTTTAAAAAGATGTGGTTGGCTAGCTTTATGTGCCTCAGAGTAATCATGTGCTCGTCTTCACCGTACCATGTTGGTAGGTAGTCGTTATTGCTAAGAACTCTGTTTTAGGTTTATCTGATTAATCCCACAGGGGGAGCCCTTAAAGATTTTATTTAGAACCCTACAATGAAAATACTTTTTATTGAACCCTTTTTTTCTGAGGGCATACATTAAAGTCGGACTTACACTACAGTCGATCCTTTCAACTATGGACACCGCATTAACGGATATCGGATACAACGGACAACATCCGCTGGTCTGAATACATAATCCATTAGCCAGAATATTCGGAATGAAAGTTTAAAAATCCCGGGTTTTGCATCTGAGTCCTGTAGTTCAGCAATTGGCTGCTAGGTGGTGGTGGTGTGCGTTGTACTAGTTGTTTACAAGCGTCGGTTAAGCTGTGGTTGTTGTGAAGCTATACTGTTTTTACGGTGATTATTTGGTGTTTTCGCTGTTTTTCTGCCCAGTGCCATCATTATGCCACCCAAAGATAAGTCTATTGGTAACAGAAAGTGTGTCAATCTTAGTATTGGCCAGAAATTAGAGTTCATTAAGAAGTCTAGCGTTTCTGTCTCCCATGTTTCTGAGGAGTACGGTGTGATATAAGGTAAACGTGACATAAGGTAAACGACATTTACATATTTATTTACATTAGTATTTAATGTTCTTACCTATTTCTGTTGGTCATTATCCTGCTCGTCATGTGTACAGTACTTGGGAATCACTTTTATGGACCTTAGTGGTGCTTTTCCTTGTATTTCCGCTATTTTAACCCCTGCACACACACCCTGCACATCATCGGACTATTTACGTCAACGGACAACCTCTCCCCCAATTAGTCCGTTAATGAGAGGATCGACTCTATTGGTAATTTAAAGCCTCTAGCAACGCAGTTTCAAATCAATTTATAAGTTGCCGATTTTAAAAGCATTTGACAAGCTATATTCAGAATACAGTATGCAGGGTGTCCCAAAAGCAGGATTTTCCATGAAATTTGAGAGGAAATCATCATCTCTGCATGTAACGTCACCATGTCTCATACATTAAGAAATGCTCAACATTCTTGTGATCAGCATATACAAGTCCAATGCCTTCAATTTAATAATTTGTTGTAATATCTGTATTTAAATAAATAATTCCCTATGGATCCAGGCTTTTGGGACACCCTCACCCCCACCCTTACTCCTATTTCATTGTAACTAAAAGCTACAAAAACTCCTCTTTTCCGCCTGAGCAGAACTGTGTGGGCATGTCAGATCACATACTGCAGCCCTAGAAAAGCACATACTAGCACTAGAAAAGCATGTAGGAATGACAAAGCAAATTTTCCGCAGTGCTTTTGTTTTTAACTTGTGACTCATCGTGCGGTGTGTGTATTTTGCACATATTTCGAGTCTCACGCTACTCGCATTAAAACAGCAAAATTACGTACGACTGTGGTTTGTGTGCACTTTACTGCTATGTGTCTCTTGCAGTTAATTTAAAAAGCTATACTGATAAGTGGAGCATGTGTATACCACAACTGTTAAGAAATTGGTATAAAATTAGCTTATTACACCACCTAATATAACACTGTGGCAAGAGAGTTAATTTAGGATTGTAAGTTTTTCCAGAGAGCAAGATCAGCGAGATCACATATTTACCCTTTTTACAACATTATGAGGTTTTATTATGAAACATGAAATCACTCTTAAAAACTGTCTTGGGCCCAAGGTAAATCATAGTGCAGACACTCTGCTGATTCCCATTCCTTTCACTATTTAAAAAATGTGACATACTCAGCATTACCAAACATAAACTAGTACACTAAACTATTGTATACATCAGTGTATAAAATGCTGTAAATTCTAAAGAAGTCATTTCTGTTTCTGTGGTCGGGGTAATTCTGATCGTTATAGCGGCAGACCTAAAAAAGGTCAAGAAACTTGGCAGACCCTGTACCATCCTTACAAACCTATATCGCTGCACTACTGAGAGCGTCCTGAGCGCCTGCATTACTGACTGGTTTGGCAGCTGCACTGCCACCAATCGCAAGACCCTGGAGGCAGCTGAGCAAATTACAGGAGTCAAACTGCAAAACTTGGAGGACATGTACCAGACACACTGCCTGAGGAAGACTCACAATATTTTGGCAGATTGCGCTCATCCAACCCACAATCTGTCAAGCTACTATCTACTAGATGCCTTGAAAGCTCACAGTCACCGTTTTTATTTGCAGGACATCAAACTACTGCATGTTAAATGTTACCTTAAGGGCATTACTCATTTTAAGTTTAAAGGACATTTTCCACAGTGTCACTTTATTCTCCGTTGCTCTGTTTTGACTGTACATACTCACTGTTGTCCCCTGCTGCTTTTTGACTGTACATACTCATTCTCTCTTGCTCTTTATGTAAATATTGTACCCAACCGCATTCCAATATCGCTTTGTTTGTTCTAGTTGTATTTACTAAAAGATTATTGGTCTAGTCACTTCTCTTAAAGAAGGTTTGTATGTTCATTTCTGCTGTATCGTTGCCTTAGTGAGTTTACACAGCCTTTCCGTGAGCATTTCAATGGTACAACTGTCTCTGGTATGCTGTGCATGTGACAAATGAAAAGACTTTGACGTCCAGGCTATCTAATATAGTCCTGCCCATCTCAAAATCAGCCAGAGGGAAAAATGGCACAAAAAAAGAAATTCAGAAATCTCAACTGGGGGAAGAAAAAAAAAAAAGTCACTACAGAAGCTATAGCTAACAGTAATAAGTTAATTAAGTGGTGGTAGTAGTAGTAGCAATAATAAGCTGATAGTGCATTTACACAATAATAAAAGTATCTAAAATTCTAACTAATGCAATTCATAATAGCATTAATGATTCTGAAAAGAGGTTACAATACTGTAATCTCTGATGTATAATTGGCTGCACACAAGCACACGTAGATAGACGTGTGTGCTTAAACACAGGTTCGCACACAGAAGTTCCAAAGTCCAATGTTTTTTTTTTTTTTTTTTTACAAAATCACCCTCTTCACTGCAAAACCACCATTAAACTATAATGAAGCACACCATTCTTTCAGATAATATGAAAGCCTCATCCCAGAACGCCATCCCTCCCACCCACATTAACACTTTTAACCATTACTAAATGACGATCAATCATAATAAAGCAGAGATAATTGCTCTCATTTGCGTTTCAAAGAGACACTATGGACTGATGAAAAGTGATCTAGACTTTGGATGATATATGTTCACTTTAAAAAAAAAATACCTCTGACAGACATGGGAGCTTCCCGGTATTGGTGGTAAATGAGTTCAGTTTGTTTGGTGAAAGAGCTCTGTTTACCCCTCTGGCTCTAACATTCAGACAGGCATGTAAGTGCAGTACACATGTGACGAGGTGCCTCGCACAAAGCCCTATTTGCACACAGTGGCATTGTGCTTTTTCAACACCTGACATGTTCCAGCCTGACCTCCCAGAGGCCTCCTCCTGCTCCAACTAGCTAACACCAAGATTTGATCACTGCATGCTCATTTATCAACGGCACACCTAATTTCACAGTAACGCTAACCGAAAATTGGCATCAACACCCTACTGGGGGAAAAACAAAAAACAAGCCACTGTGACAAATCATATTCTCACACTTCTATCCCAGTAGATTAATCTACATTCAAGCTAGATGTTATAAGCAACTGTACCTTTGACACTCTCAGAGTACAAATCAGGTTGCTGACATTTCCCTCTGCCCAGGAGTGTCTGAGTATTTAATGGCGTTAACAGACTGTACCAGGGCCAACTCAGCACGTCGCTCAGTGCCACAGGAATATATGGGAACAGATGTTCGGTGGGCATTTGGCCTGCTTTGTTCAGGAACACCTGGTACTGGGAAAAGTATGCAGCACAGCTGCAGATGGTTTGCATGCCCTTAAAAGAAGGGCTCAAGAGCCAGGACAGCAGGCAGAAAGCCGCAAAGAGAACATGGCATTCAGATGCCGATAAACTCCAAAGTAGTATGGATTCTAAAGATTTAGGCTTTACCCCGGAATACTGGTGAACAAACGAATCAGACAATTATTGCTTTATTAGAACCATTAAAAGTCATTAACGTCTGAGAACTGAAATTACACCTGAACTATTATTTTGCAGGGTTTGCAGAAAAAACGTTCCACACACATCGACTCACAGATAATAGAAATGAGCTATGAAATGCTACCTGTTCCTTTGAGAAAGGGGGACATGTTCAGTGTCAGGTCAAAGATTATATAGAGTTATGTAGAGCTATACAGGGTTGTGTGATATTTGCATAGCAAATATCATGCGAAGAGGCAGAAATTCCCTCTCATAGATCAGAATGAATGAACATGGAGTGCCAGGCCTCATTGTCGAACACAATCAAGAAGATGCACGTCTTGACTATTTAACTGAGTTCTGCCTCGTGTTGTAATTTCTCCATTTTCATCCGCAGTAGCCTCGGCTAATCACCCGTGAATGGTGGGAATACTACATGAAGATTATCATGTTTCCACAAGTCCTTAAAATCACTGATAATGGTTTCATTCATCAGGAAGGGAGAAAAAAACCCCCATTACATTTATCAGGTTAAATTACTTCCTCTATTCATCAACTGAAGCATACACCCAGTAAAACTGATCTGATTTTAGCCACTAGCCGTGCGTAACAGGGCAGCCTGCCCATTTTCAGCAGCATTAATAAAGCGGGTGAGGACTGAGGGAGGCTGGGGAGTGACTACCGTGAGCCTGATTAATGTTTTCAATACTTACTCAGCAAAGATGACTTGGCCTTTCAAATCTTACATAAATACAAATTATTTTAAATGCATGAATTCGAGACCAGTGAACTGAGGTAGTGCGAGGTATCTAAGGTCATTTATTCAGAGGAGGCAGAGATCAATGTTGTGTAGATTCCATACATTCCAGTTCTCATTATTACAGCTGGTATGGACTGAAGCTTTCAGAAATAAATACCGTTACCTCATGCCATTGTAGAAAAACATTATAAAAGAGAACAATTCAAATGCACTATGCACTATACACAGTGTTTCAAAAAACATATAGAATTATATACACATCTGAAAGGTCGATAAAGAAGGGACCCATGTTCCTAGTTAGCTTGTAATTTAGCCAAGGTCGTGACCAAAAACCAGTGCAATAATCTGGGCTAAAGGCTGTGAAACAGTTGGCTGTTGCAGTGTTTCTGTAATGTGTGTATCCCACTGCTCCACTGAGGAAAGGTGGGTTTATATTCTGAGCTCTGAACAATGCACCAAAACTGTCCTGCTACCTACTGGACTACACCCAGAGTATTTTAGGAACATTTCAACACAGCAAAGCAGTCCATTGGGAATTAACATGGTCTATTCCATACAAACGAAATGAAATCAAACAACTTGTTAAACGTTTCCATATATTCAAATCTGCATGACTTTAGTGTACAGAAAATAATCTGTATACTAATATAGCAGCCAAGGAGTACAGTGTAGCTTTAATACTTTTCACTAGGAGTAAAATACATAGTTATGTCTATCTTAACTATCATACTATAAGCAAAACAAAACCTGGGAAAAGAAACCATTCAATCTTTTCCTATTTTTCCCCCCCATTCATTTCTCTCTTACCTCCTGATCCACTGGATTAGGTTCCCCTGTTTACAAAGCTGTCATAGTCCACAGATCCAGACAGAAGGTCACACAGTCAACTTCAAACTGCCTGCACACACCGAACTACCTTAAATGCCACGCCTTTGCTCATGACATCAGAAAGCTTGGCTTCACATACCTCTCTCACTCCAGCCAGCTGTCATAGAAAACTCCTCTGCTGCTGAAGGGCCGTGCGCATATGTGTAAGAGTGTGTGTAAGAGTAACTGATCCTGCTAGTGCAGACAATCGTAAGCAGACTAGTAATGAGCTTTGACTCTGGGGAAGGCGGATAAATGACAGTGGTGCGGCCCCCTAAGCATTAACACACTTATCTCTTGTGGTGTGACTGAAACTATGAGGCAGAACTTACACTAATTCAATCAAGCTTTATCTTTATCAGTTTTATCCAAGTGTGGGCATGTGCATTCTTGCAGCTGACATTTACATACATCTCTACACCCCCCCCTGAAAAACACACACACACACCAAATATAGTTGATCAGCCAAGACTTGTTTGGTGTCTAAAGTCTGCTTTTTAGTTTGCACTAAAGCTACAAGGTTGCTTAAGAAATAAGGGAATTCATTGCTACCTGTTTAGCACTTTACAAACTGTAGCTGTAAACTGTAATCTATTTACTGATAACCATATTAAGTTGTTGTCAATCTCAAATAAAAATACATAATCTCAATAAGATAGATGAACATGTATATACTCCCTCTAGCTCCCTAAAAGTACTCAGATAAAGCTGTTCATTATAGTTCAGTCAGAGGATTTATTAGGATGCCTTTCTGTAACACAGTACCAATAGCTTCATTTAAATCACCTTGGACGTGTTCTTTTTGGTGTCTGGGATTGTTCTGACGATATGTACAAGTTTGGGGTCCAATTGATGTACCCCCACTTGGTGAATATGCCCTCTCTAATGCCCATACTTAGTTAGCTTTTTTTTTTTTTTTTTAATGAAATATAACAAATATTAGGTTTAAGCATCTCATACCCACACACAAGGAGTGCTGAAGGAAAATGGGAAATTTAATGTCATCTAAGTGACCTGAAAATCTGCTGTCTTCACTGCACTGCAACAGCATGATGTATGTACTCACATTCCTGTACAGGCATGCTGGGCCCCAGTGGTGTAATTAAATCGTGTGTTTAAAAAAAAAAAAAAAAAAAAAAAAAAAAAAAAGCTGAACTTACCACGACTGTGCTTTTGAAGTGCAACATTATCTGTGATAAAAAAATAAAAAAAAACTTGATGTCTGACATAATAGCTCACTGATGTCCAACTGCTGATTAGATTAATTTCCCTCAGTGTAAATGTCTGATATAGCGATTGTCATTAAGACAAGATTGCCAACATATGAGCCAAAGAGTCACTGTAGTCCGTTATAGTTCTCTGAATACACATACAGCTGCTGTGGATGGTCAGACATAGATCTGTACATCCCAAAAACAATTTATGCTTCACCTTTTCTTTCATACATGATCTCATCTGCATACTGTAGATTTGTGCTGTCTAAGAGCTGCTGCTGTAATCATAAAGACTTTCCTGTACTTATCCCAGGACGATTGTCCACAATATTAGTTACTAAATGTCCTTTCAACACACCTAATACTGTTATCTTTAGTTTGCTACAATGGTAATGTTTTATAAATCCCACTATCTGGTGTCACCCAGAAAAGATGTTGAAAGAAACCAGGTGCAAGTATGAACACTTGTCTTTCTAATGTTTTCTCAGGGAGTTTTTATTTGTCACTGTTGCCTCTGGCTTGCTCTTTAAGGATCTGAAGCTACATCTGGATTTTTGTAAAGCTGCTTTGTGACAACGTCCAGTGTTAAAACTGTTTTACAACTCAAGTGCAATCGACTTGATAGTTCTTGCTTGAAAACATTTTACAAGGTTTATCATAAAACTAAAGAACTAGTATTCGTGTTTTCTTTATGAGATTTACATGAAGTTATAAATCACCAGGACGCACAGTTTGTCAAAGTAAGAGTGCTGACTAGCAGACTCACAAAACTATAATTCTGACTTCAATACCAGTACCAAGTACAGTACCACAATATCCGCCCAGCCCATCATCTTGTTTAATTAGAGTTTACAGGCATAATAAAAATGTCACCATAGTGTTAGGCTATTTAAATATCTAAATAAATCATACCGATTGCTAAATTGTTTGATAGTACTAAGGAAGTATTGAATACTACTGCTGATCTAGGATCTAGAACATTCATTTGTCTTCAGAACCCAATGTCTGGAGTACCTGGAGCAAATCCCAGGAAGTCCAGGACAAAAAGGAGGTGCAGGAGAACAAGGATGATAGTACAAACACAGGCACACGTTTGTATTTATGTCTTTTTGGGGACCTCCTATTCATTTCTATAGTCATAACCCTAACCCTAACTATGACAACCCTAACCCTTACCCAGCCCTAACCTTAGCCATAAGTAAATCAACAAAATACAAAACTTTTGGCTATTTCAGATTTTTGATTGGTTATACAGATTTTTATAAAATTTAGTTTTCCCTAAAAATGTACCCACAAGGTAAAAATAACAGATTTGTATCACATTGTGGGGACACCGTGTTCCCACAATGTATTAAAAACCTTTTCCCTCTCTCTCTCTCACACACACACACACACACACACACACACACACACACACACA
>JAQMCW010000034.1:16786071-16798650 GCA_030068335.1 Chrysichthys cranchii
GTGTGTGTGTGTGTGTGTGTGTGTGTGTGTGTGTGTGTGTGTGTGTGTGTGTGTGTGTGTGTGTGTGTGTTTTTAATTTTTTGCATTAAATAAGCCCATTTTTTATCATAAATATTAATGCAGCACTGACTAACAGACCACAAGTCATCTTAGTTTGCTACTGTCTGCCACCTGTGACATTGATGTAGGCTTATTCAGTGATATTGACAGTCTTTTCACTGTTGCACGTTCCCATTATTAGGGAGGATTTCAAAGAAATATGCATGGGTGTTTCTTTGAGGAAACATATTATATTTGAACAGTGTGGACCATTTTCTCACTCATCATGTTATAAATCTCTCATTTTAATTACATGAACATCCACCCTAGCACAAATATTGAAGCTGTCAAGGATTCGATGAAATTGAGTTTTTTCTCCAATTGAAGTAAAATCAACTCGGCAGGTTTGCACATAAGCCATTCAATGAATGAACAGATGAATGAATGAACAGATGAATGAATGAATGAATGAAAATGAATGAAAATGAATGAACGAATGAATGTCACATCTGGTAAATGTAACACTCAAAATGTTCTTCTTTATTTTTATTTTTTTTATTTTTATTTTTTTCAAATGTCTCAGGGTTAAATGTAAACACACTCCCACGTGCCAAAAAAATAAATAAATATAGAAAAATTCCCAGTTTTCCCAAAATAAAAGTAGCTACAGCAGCTACCAGCCATTAGAGACCCAGAGAGGATGATTGAATTCATAGTGAAAATCATTACTTTCGTGCCGCCTTGCAGAACAGCACACAAGGTTAGCAATAATAGATTTATTTAGGATGATTGCTTTTCAGGCCTTACAAGGTTACAGAAATGATGAAGGATGTTTGGGGAAGTCGGAAACAGCATGAATCACTGTGACCAATAGGTTTGTTCCGTTTAGAGGAGGGGGGCGAGGGAGGGCACAGAAAGCTACACAGACATGGGAAGCGCCTCGGACTGCATGAATTTCACAGGACACGAGCCTCCAGTCAGACAGACAGACAGTCAGACAGACAGACTGGGGACCTGGGCTCGGGTTTAATACAGCAGTACAGGATGCGAGCACGTTTCAGGTTGCACGCTTTCAAGGGCTAGTTGGATTATCAGCTTCACCACAGTCGACTAAAGTCGAGTTAAGTGTGATTGGACTGATGTTCATCGCTCACGGCCATGCGGGTTACAAACCGAGAAACACCCGCATGGCTTTTTGAGCAGAGATGCGTCCTGTTAACAGAAGTGAAGTTTAGTGTGTGTGCAGCAGCAGCAGCAGCAGCAGGTCGAGGAGAGAGCGCCGCTTCACCTCCAGCACAATGAAGCTTTCTGAGGTCCACAAAGCTGCACTGGCGGCTCTCCTCACTTTCTCTACACACGTGAGTTACTCGTTTGGGCACTTTGTTCTGTCAAATGTGTACGTGTTTTGGACATTTGAATTAACCTACAGAAAAGAATTCAAGGCTCATTTACTAATGGTGCCAAACTGACAAAACTGAGGAGACAGTAGTTTTTATTAGGGACCTTTTTAGAGCACCTGTCATTAGCAAGGTCGCTCAAGAGTCTTGTTTACGTGCTTGAATGAATTCCCCTCAGGTGTCTAATGCCTCCGAGCAGCATGTTTACTAGTCACAGCTTGACCAGACTCAAATCCTGCATGATTAGTACATGTTCAATATGGATCCACTTGTAAAAGAAAAGAAAAGAAAAAAAACCCCAATAATAATAATAATAATAATAATAACAAGAAGAAGAAGAAGAAGAAGAAGAAGAAGAGTCTTTGACCTGAACAGAAGACACCATCTAAGGCAAATCTTCAAAAAAGGGAAATACTTGGAGGCAAGTCCACATTTACTGTTCATGGCAATATGAAATCAGATTGACTACTAATAGCTATATCCTGACATAACCAGGTGTACACAACCATTTTGTTAGCCTACTTGGGACAATTAAGGGAAATCTATACAGACTAACTCGCCTTAAAGGTCTTGTTTTAGTTTCATGAGTTTTATGAAGTAGCATGCTTTTTTTTTTTTGTACTTTTGTAATGAATTTCCTGTTGAACTATTTAAATAATAAAGATCTTTTGGGGTTTTTGTTTGTTTGTTTGTTTTTACCAAGTTATTTTTTAAAATTATTTATTTCACTATTAATAGTATTGTTACCATTATTCATACCCTACGACTAATAGTCTTATATTTGCTGTATACATTAAGCCTGCTGTTTTGGGTTTATCATTTGATTTTTTTTCCTCCTCATGTTAGTTGGTATGCTTACTTTGCACTTGATTTTGCAAAATCAATGTCTGCAATTAAGACTAGCCCTGTTGTATATATGTACCATGGTGGCATCTATAGTATTTGCCATGTAAGATGACAGCCACAAGAAAACATGTAAAAAATAAATAAATAAATATATATATATATACACACACATTTTTTTTAATGGCTGAAACCTTATTGTCCAGAATTAGTTCATTTTAAAAATCCATGGCGACTGAGTTTATGGTAGTCTAACACAAATGATTGTTTCTGTGTGTGTGCGCAGGTAAAATCCATCCCTTTAGAGTGTGATCCAGAGTACCTGTGGCTTCAAGAGGAGGAGAACTGCAACATCATCATCCACCAAGACAATATTACACACACTTACTCCACAGGTGATACATATACACTCATACACACAAATCCCCTCCTTTTTTCTCCTAAAAGAAACCAAAATATTTGGTTCAGAGGACGGTCAAATTACACTGAGTTATACAAACTTTATTACCGTCTACACCTGGCCATGTAATACATTTTCCTACCCTTGTGCTTCTGTTTGCATGTTAGTGGACAAGCATGACATTTTGAGTTTATCTTTGGGATATGTAAACATATACGATGGTAAATAATATAAATAACCACCATGATGCAGTGTTGCTTGTTATTACACTAAACATGAAGCCTGAACCTGTTCCCATGCACAACCTCAACAACATTGCTGAGTCAATTTCTTCTTTAGCCAAGGATATTTACTTTGTGTCAATGCATTGGTTTCACTGTTACCTAATGGATCCAAGTGGATATTTTTAAATTGTAGTCTGTATAATGTGAAGCTTAACATGGACTAATTTTAGACCTGTATGATTGTATGCTTGGGCTGTCAGTAACACCAGGCTTGCACACACACCATAAATAGCAATCTGTCAGTAAATTGACATTAAAGTAACTCTAAAATGCAAAACAAGGCTCTCTATGTGTTATCCTCAGTCATCACATATATCATCTAAGAAAGAGCTACAGTTGTTTCAACCTGTGTGAAACACACTTAAAATAACAAGCTGCATATGTTTTCCTTCTGTTCATCAGAAGACCAGGATAATATAGTACTAGAGTGAAAGCCTGAAGCCTTGATGTCTGCTGTCTTAAAAGGAAAACATTCATCAGCATGTGAATGGCTCTTCTCTCATGATTGATAGTGTGTGTGTGTGTGTGTGTGTGTGTGTGTGTGTGTGTGTGTGTGTGTGTGTGTGTGTGTGCGCGTGTGGATGTGTACAGTTCCTGACTTCTTCTGACTGATTGTATCTCCTGACTAGCTTACTCAATTATAGCTACTACAAACCAGGAGACCATTTAGATCGCATTATCTATCATCACATTATTGTACATGATGTTCATGTTTAGGGCTAAATATTAAAGTGAACCGAAGAATTGCAGAGGAGTTTTGGAGACTCAGTTCTAAGATATTTTTGGCTGATGCAGAGATATTATTTCCTGTAAATATTATGGACAAAAACATTTTGTTTATTTCTCATCATTTAAGCAAAAACATTGTTTATTTCTCAGCATTAACCTCTGAACTTTGATGTCGATGAGGAGCAAAGTTTATCGGCCAAATGGGAAACACTCTGTGTACATAATCTTCAAAGAGAAATAATACGAATGCCAGCATCACTTCTCCTTATGTAACCCCTGCAGGCTGCAGTGCATTATGGGATGATGTGAACTGTTGGCCTCGTGCAGAGGTTGGAGATGTGATCTCTCAACACTGCCCTACATTCCTAAGAGTCAAAGGTTGGTTCGGTTGTGTTTTTGAGCCAGTCATTCAGCATGGCTGTGTTGTTATAGATATGCATTGTGTATTTATCCATATGAATAGGAAGTGTACAGAGGAATTGTACTGAGAACGGGTGGTCCGATCCATTCCCACCATACATGCTGGCCTGTGGCTCCACAAATGGCCTAATACATCCTTCCTCAGGCTCCTCAGACATGGTAAGATTAACACGACATCACACATAATGGTGGTTCATTGTATTGTATGCATGCTGCACTATGTTTGATTACTACAGGCAAGATTTTTAATGAGAAGACAAAATCTGATTACTTAAAACTAATGGCATGTGTTGAATTCCATCAATAAACATTTCATTCATTTATCTTAAGTAACCGTTATATCCTGCTCAGGATCTTGGTTTATCCAGAGCCTATCCCAGGAACAATAGGTGTGTAGTGAACACCCTGGATGAGACGCCAGTCCACCACAGGGTCCCATGCCCTCACAAATTAAAATATTTAGGGCCAATTTAGAATAGCCTTTTCATTTACTGGCATTTTCAGGAGGTAGGGGGAAACTGGAGAAGCTTGAAGAACATCAGTCAACAAATTAACTGAAACAAGTATTTCTCTAAGAGACTCTCATTTGTATATACGTCTTTCAAATGTATACATGGAATACTCGCTAAATCTGTATGAATCATCCTTTCAGGGATGTGACTAGTTTTTTTTCTTCTTCTGAGGAACAATTGAAGGTAGCTGTGTGGATAAGATGGTGCTCAGATAATACCAAATCTTAAAAAGAACTTAAAAAACTGAAATTATATATAACTGCATTATTCCAATGTTAGAAAGCTACATGGGTGAAACGACGTAAGATTTTTGGTGAAACATTTGTTTAGACATTCTCTCACATGTCTCATCAGTCAAATTAAACTTCTTGATCAAATTCAAAACTGCTTTTGGCTTCTATTAAACTGAGTTTTAAGAAAATGTGCTTTCAGTTCCTTGCTGTGAATATTGCTATGCTATGATGCCTTTCATCATATAGAGAGAATCATCCATGTATTTGTCATCATGTCTAGACTACCACAACTCTTTGTTTACTTGCTTTAGTCATGGAGCTCTGGCTTGTCTGGAGCTTGTCAGGAGCGAGTAAACATAGGGAGCATTTTAATCCAGTTTTGGTGTCCTTGGTATTTTTTGCAGACACGTCCAGGTAGTTTGAGCGATTTATTATTCCAAAACACTAGTTGATGTCATGGTTCCAATAAGCTTTCACGGGCTTTGAAATGCCATACGTTACATCTGTGAAGTTGCATGTAGTGATGTGATCCAAATTGTTAGAATATTTATCATCATAGCTTAAACAGCTACAACACCTTTACTGAACAACAGTGAATTTAGTAATCATGCTAATAAAATTTTGTAAAAATATAGTAAAAATTTGGTATGGTAACCATGCTTTTTGACAGATGTGGTAGACAGACATCATTCATTTAGTCAGCAACAGGGATAATCCTAGGATTTGTATTATTTTTGTTTATATCTGTTGCAGGGAGTCTAAATTACCTTAAATTACAATGATGAAAAAATACTGCTCTAAATGAATGAATGGATAGACCTGCATAACATCCTGTGTGTGTGTGTGTGTGTATGTGTAGATGCCGATGTCACATGAGTACTTCATGTGGGTGAAGGTCATGTATTCAGTGGGGTACAGCATCTCGGTGATCTCCCTCACCATTGCATTCATGCTGCTGTGTGTGTTCAGGTACAGCCTTGTAAGTGTGTGTATGTTTCCTTTATATAAACCTAATAAATCTGTTTTTAATATAAATACATTATGGAATGTTGTTTTCTCAGAAAGCTCCACTGCACTCGAAATTTCATCCACATGCAGCTCTTTCTGTCCTTCATTTTGCGGGCTGTTTTCATTTTCATCAGAGATGCAGCTTTACTCTACTCACAGGATTATTACTACTGTGACTCTCACCCGGTACACACACACACACACACACACACATATCCAGGAAATATGCGCACATAAATTAGCAATACACAAATAGTTATAGCTGAAATTATTCTGTGTCACTAGTTTACATAGGTAAAGGAGTTATCTGTGTTATTCTTTGGCTGTATAAAATATGGCTTTGTACTTTCTTTCAGCTTGGCTGCAAGGTTGCACTGATTTTCTCTAACTATGGTATACTGGCCAACTATAGTTGGCTGCTGGTGGAGGGTCATTACCTGCACAGTCTCATCCACCTCTCTCTTCATTCTCCAAGAAAACGCCTGCACTGGTACATCAGCTTTGGCTGGGGTACGTCACATTCTCGCTTTCTTCTATCCTTATATTCTATCTTTCTTATTTATACACAGAAAATATATAGTCAACAGCAGAATTATTGACAGTCTTCAAAAGATTGGACAAAAATTCATTCATTCATCGTCAGTAAATGTTTTATGGGCATGAAGCAGGAATACACACTGGATGGGACGTTCACACCTAGAGGCCATTTATTGGAGCTAATCCACCTATTTACATGATTTTAGGGCCTAGGAGGAAACTGGAGAACCCAGAGGAAACCCACACTGACACGGGGAGAACCAGCAAAACTCCACCCGAACAGTAACCCTGGTTAAGGAATGTACCACAGACCCTGGAGGGTTTGAGATTATAATGCTATCCACTGCCATCTGCTGGAGTACTTTCTGACCACAGAAAATTTTGTTGGCCAAAAATGAGGTTATAGACGTGTAAAATCCCATTGGCATTAATCAACATTTGGTTGACTATTTGATGGAACATTTGGTAAACTAGACAACTTTTAACAGAAGAGAGACAGATGATCGTTGACCTTGAATTGAAGAGAGTGGTCCAAGTATCTCCAACATTGTTATAAGATTTGTAATGCTGTTATTCTTCCGATGGGAGTCTTCACAGAATAATAACTGTAGGTGCGTCAATACCGTTTGAAGAAAAAAATACACTGCATATGAAAATATTTTAAGCATTGTGAAAAAAAAAAATTATTGAAAATAATAAATAAAACAGGCGGTACGGTGACTGAGTGGTTAGTACTGTCGCCTCACAGCGAGAAGGTCCTGGGTTTGAGCCCTGGGTTTGGCACAGGTGCCTTTCTGTGCAGAGTTTGCATGTTCTCCCCGTGTTCGCGTGGGTTTCCTCCCACAGTCCAAAGACATGCACAGTGGGGATCAGGCTAATTGGGTACTCTAAATTGTGTGAATGTGAGTATGAATGGTTGTCTGTCTCTGTGTGTCACTCTGCGGTGGATTGGCGACCCGCCCAGGGTGTGTCCCACCTCTCGCCCGATTGTCAGCTGGGATTGGCTCCAGCTTCCCCCTGCGACCCTGAACAGGATAAATAATTTAATATTCTTTGCATGTTTTATTTTGTTCATTTTTAAGAAGGCTTCCAATAATTCCACCATGGACACCAGAATCTCTTTTTACACATTTTTCTCAAACACACTAACAGACATCAGTATCTCTTAAACAAACTTAGTTATGTATGCCTAGCTATGTAAACATTTCCTGGGAAAAAAACAACTTTTGTCTTTATTGTCATATTCCATTTATCAACATTTCACTGTTATACTTTATTACAGTGGTAAACGTTCAAGCTTGTACTGTTGCGTTAAGCACTGACTCTGTTTCTTTTCACTCAGGCACTCCTACGTTCATCATCATCGTGTGGAGTATCGCCAAATATCTGCAGGAGGACGAGGGGTGTGTTCACACAGACCAAAATATCAATACAATATAATGTCTTGCTCTTTAAAAATCTCCACACATGCTACAGTACATCAGGCAACATTAAGTTTCCAAACAGTGATAGAAACCTCCAGTGGCTGAACCATCATTAAAGCGATGTCACCACCTGGAAGTGTTTAGTTCCCAGTAATACAGGCATGACATAAAGTGTTTTATTGCTCTAATGCCATAGCATTTTTTCAATCCTAGCATTTTTCTATTTAAAGAATGGCACTACATATATTTTAAAAATTGCATTGTTAATTTTAACGTTATGGAATGTCCACAAGACAAATAATTTCCTGCCATCACTTAAGTTATAGCTATAAACAGTCTTTTTTTTACTAGCCTCTCTTTTTTTCTCTCTTAAAGTAAATAAAATTACTTGATTCATATTCTCAAGAAACCAGAGAGTGCAGTGTACATTTTACTTTTAAAGTGACTTTCATATTATTTTCCCATTAACCTATAATCAGTTGTTTTACCAAATCATGATGTCTGAAGTTTGCTTCTTTTAACTGGAGCTGTGAGACTAGCCTGTAGCTACAAGGTTAGCATTGTGAAACTGTATGTTTAAATCATTACACATCTGAATTAAACTATAAGGATTTATGTAGCATCTCAAATAGACTTGTTTCAGTCACTATATGATGCTTTTATACAAATGGAGAAAATAACAGATGTGACTCAAAGGATGAAGCGATTAGGTGCTGTTGTATGATAATATAGTTCTATTTTAGATTTACTATCTACTTATTTTTAATCCCATTTTTATAATGAGCTTTTTCCTGTTATCTTAAATTTTTTTATGTATAAACGATGTTACTAAGATAAATATTAAATCGAGCTGAGAGGGTGACAAGCACTTTTCTTGATGCTAAATTGGTAACTTATTTGTTAGGAATACTAGATTTTACCTCCCGTACAATGTTAAGGAAGTAAACCTCTGACTCTAAATACATTTTGATTGGCTGAGTACATTTGAGGTCATAGGAAAATTGTAAAAATGTATATTGTAATATACATTACAATAAATATTCTATTTTTGGCTAAACTATTATCTTAACACACTCTCTGCATTACATTATCTGCGATCAGAACTAATGGATGATAAAAACTAGAAGCAGATTCATGTGCTATAATATCAAATGCCCTTCAGCTACACTTTGTCAAAATCTGAAAATGTTTTATAAAATTAAATGAAGTCATCTTGGTGAGACTTTGTGCTGTGTGTGTTTGTGTGTGTGTGTAGGTGTTGGGAGACAAGAAGCAGAGGCTGGATCTGGTGGATTCTGAGAGTTCCTGTAATCCTGTTCATTACTGTAAGCAAACTATAGACACACACTTTTCCAAAACTAGAAGACATTTATCTGTCATCTTTATAGTCAGTAAGCACTTACCTCTCATGTCATCTATAAATACCATCTTTATTTCTTTCCTCAAGTAGATAATGTTTACCAATGTGTTTGTTTTTATTCATCATAAGGTGAACCTCCTGTTTTTCCTGAGAATCATACAAACAATAGTAAGCAAAATGAGAGCTCCGGACATGATCGGAAACGAGTTTAAACAGCACAAGTAAGTTAACCTCACTACAGCCAACACTGAGCACCACATAAAACTGTAATGTTCCAGGCAAACAGGAAAGAGGCAAGAGAAAAAGAACAGATGGAACAATTCTGTATTTTAGTTTAACCTACTTTTGTGATGCTGTTCATCTGCTGTATTGTATAAAGGAAGCTGGCCAAATCCACACTTCTGCTAGTGTCGCTCTTTGGTGTGCAGTATGCCCTCTTCACTTTTTTCCCTGATGGAGTCAACATCCTCACCTTCCAGATCTGGAACGTCATCGAGCTCGCCCTGGCCTCCACACAGGTGATGGCTTACAGTTGATATGTAAGGTATGAAACATGACTGGGTGTGCTGTTATAGGAAAATACTCAGCAACAGAATGCAGCCTAATATGAAGCAAAGTCACTACCCAGAGGTAATTTTCTAAAAATCGCGTGTCCTAAAGTGATTTATTCCTCATATACCACAGCTGTTTTGGTTTCAGGTTCATGCATCCGTGTGAAATTCTCCTTAGAATGATACCTCAAGAACAATGATTAAATGTTTGTAGGATTTACTGTATATGGAATTATCATTTTATCATAACCAGCAGATGAACTGGTGAGATTTTGGAATTGATCCAAAAAGGGGAGAGGTCACAGTAAGGTCAACTGTCTGAAGTAGTTTTTCTTCAAGAGCTTCCTTCCTTATGCAAGTACAATTCAATCATATAAAGTAATAACAAGCTGGACTAGACCCATCGACAGCACGTTTTTATTGATTAAGGATTGACACAGCATACTTTCTCTACATTTATTGTTGCATTTAGTGTTGAGTAATGATCCGAAAACAAGTTACCTATATCACTTACACTCTCCTAACACTTTATTAGGAACACTGTACTAATACTGGTTAGGGCCTCCCTTTGCTCTAAAAACAGCCTTATCTTCTGGATCCCAGAAGATATTGAAAACATTCCTCTGAGATTCTGTTGCGTGTTGACATTAATGCATCACGCAATTCCGGCAGATCTGTCACATGCACGTTCATACTGCAAGTTTGGTTCAACCACATCCAAAAGGTGTTCAACTGGGTTCAGATTCAGTGACTGTGAATGCCACTGAACTCCCTGTCGTGTTCATGAAAGCAGACTGAGGTGACTTTTGCTTTGTGACATGATGCATTATCATGCTGGAATTAACCTGTAGAAGATGGGTAAATTGTGGCCATGAAAGGATGCACATGAACCACAATATTACTCAAGTAGGCTGTGGCATTCAAGTCATGACTGGTATCAAGGGCCCACCGTGTATCAAGAAAACATTCCCAACACCATTACACAACCTCCACCAGGCTGGACTGTTGATACAAGGCAGGTTGGGCCCATGGCTTCATGCTTTTGCTCCAAATTCTGACTCTTACCATCTGTGTGCCTCATCAAAACTTGAGATTCACCAGACCAGGCTATGTTTTTCCAATCTTCAACTGTCCAGTTTTGGGGACCCTGTGCTCACCTGCAGCCTCCATTTTCAGTTCTTGACTGACAGAAGTGAAACCCGACATGGTCTTCCGCTATTGTAGCCCATCTTGCCACAGAACTGCTGCTTACTGGATGTTTTTTCTTTATTGGACCATTCTGAGTAAACTCTAGAGATTATTGTGTGTGGGGTTATATGGGGATCAAAAGTTTTAGAAATACACAAACCAACCTTTCTGCCACCATCATTCAAGCCATGGTAAAAAATCACCAAGATTACATTTTTTGCCACCTTCTGATGGTTGAAGGCTGGCTCACATCTGCATGATTTTATGAACTGCACTGCTGCTAGATGACTGGTTGATTAAATAATTATATGAGTGTGTAGGTGTACAGATGTTCCTAAAAACGTGCTTGGTGAATGTAAGTTATAGCAGAGGTGTTTTCTCATTATGAACTCATCTTCTGAATATGAAAAATCAGAGCTTATGTTACCAAGAAACCAGAAAGTGCAACATCCTCTTACCCGAAGACTCTCCCATGGCAGAAAAGTGCTTTGGAGCTGATTGTTACAAAACACACTGACAACAGAGACTTCTTCCCCAAATGTTACATAAATACATAGACATCAACTTACAGAAAGCTTCACTATATCAATGACTGCTCATTTGCATTTGCTTTAAATCAACAGTTTTTTTAATCCATTTATTATCAATCTTATATTATGTGGAAGATCTGTCGACCAAGTGAATGATCTGTTACTATAGAAACGATAACGTATTAGAATGACCACATTAATATAAACCTGTGATTTGCCTTGAAGTTGACAGGGCCATTTTAGGGTGCATGTGCACACTGTTTTTTTGGTTTTTTTTTTTTTTTTTTTTTTCTGGCAGAAAAGTGTTGACAGGGTGCAGGGGCGCACATCGGGGGTGTGCCCATGTAGCTTTTTTCCCCCCTCTGGCAGGAAAAGCGCTGGTTTCATGTGAGCGCTTCATTTCAAAAACTAAAAGAAAAAAAAAAACAGATCAGTTTTGTATCTATGATAAGTTCAAAACATATCACCACAAACCGTGATATGATTGGTTACCTGAAAAGACACAACAGTATGATTGGTTGCGTGAAAAGGAGTGACCGTGATGACACTAGCATCTTTCTGAAAAGATGGTGCGGCCACAAATAAAAATGGCATGACACTTGAAAAAAGACACAGGCTGAAGTGCTTTTTCTCCAGGCACCTGCATGCATGCTCTCATTATTTGGAACAAAAATGAAAAAAGATCCTGCCATTGCCATCCAAAAAATGCTACGTGAACAACTGTCTGTATGCTGGAAAATTAGATATGGGAATTCAGCATGGCTGTCTTGGTAACATGCGCACCCAGTTTACATTTACAACATGAATTTTAATTATATTTATACCTCAGTGCTTTGAAATTCTCAAATCTGATTTGGCATCACATTACTCTGTCATTGTTTATACTCCCATATAAGCATGCCCCATTGTCTTTAATCCATAACAGGTCTGCAGATTTTTGTCCATTTGTCATTATTTATTTATTCGTCTTCTGCCACTCAATCCTGTTCAGGGTCGCAGGGGGAAGCTGGCGCCAATCCCAGTTGACATCGGGTGAGAGGCGGGATACGCCCTGGGCAGGTCGCCAATCTACCGCAGGGCAACACACAGAGACAGACAACCATTCACACTCACATTCACACCTA
>JAQMCW010000034.1:16798750-16818174 GCA_030068335.1 Chrysichthys cranchii
ATTAACCTGTTTGTCAAATTGTAATCTGTTGTCAAGCATCACACCAAGATTTCTGACCACATGATTAAAATAAGGAGATTTGTTCGCCATCCAATGCGCTCGCGAGCCAAGGGTCCACTGTATAACTGAACGCGCTTTATTTTCGTGCAAACATGACCCGCATGGTGTTCCATAGGAGAAGCCGTGGCGGAGGAAGAGGAGGAGGAGGACGGCGCTGGGGAGCGTGTGTACGGATGTGATGTGTAAGGCTGATGGGCATGAGGACTCAATCTGAAGACTTGTTAAGCAGTGAGGCGGTTGGGGACACGTCTGGTCCAGCAGGAGGGTCTGAGCATAGGGCGGGGTGTGTGTCCGTCATGGGAGTGTTAGTGCTCGGTGTCGGTGGGCTGCTTTCCGTCCTGGCTGCAGGACCGCTGCACGCGCAGTGCTCAGTCACGTGGTAGGTATGAGCCACTAACCTGCTGCACACAGACACAGCTTCAGGACAGGAACTAGATGATGATGATAGTAATAGGAATAGTTATATTGTGGCACAATAAATTAGAGTATGTATGCAGGTGAAACACTTGAGCGTTGTCCTTGTGAGCTTTGTGAGCCCAGATGTTCCATTCAGTTGTCAGTTTATTAAAACATAAATCTGCAATGGAATGAAATGTCATCCTGATGTTCACAGGACTGTAGACCTCCCATGCTTTGATGCCTCCTCCCTTCTGGTCACCCAGATAAAAGAGTGGACAACAGAGAGCTGCTCCCCAAAGAGCCAAAAGTGCCTGTTCTCCGTGAGTATGCACACATACACACACACACACATACGCACACATACACACACACACACACGTACGTATACATACACACACACACACACATACACAAACACACACACACACACACACACACACATACACATATACACATACACATACACACGCACACATACACACACGAACACACATACACACACGAACACACATACACACACACACACACACACGCACACATACATAGAGGTCACATTGTAAACAGTTCAGTGTGTTAGTTGTAATGTACAATCAAAGTCAATTTTCAGGCACTTGACTAATAACGTGTTCCACATTTCTGTGATAGCTGGTGTCTGTGCTTGGTGATGATATCATCGCCACTCGCACCACTCCTGTAATGAGGTTCATTGATGACATCACATTTAACTTCAGCAGCCCCAGTCCAGACAGCTGTCAGATTCAGGTGTGTACATGCAACGGAAGTAATTCTGTTGTATCCTGAAATCAGCATGAATCAATATGGATAAGCAACGTAAAAGACTTTTGCACCTCTTTAATCATGACTCAAATCAGAGATACCTTCTTGCTTGTTTCTTACGTTCATTCTCTTAAAATGCCCTGCAGGGTCACTCTGTGTCTCGTAGCTGGTACACCATATTAGATTCAGGACGCAATTATCTGAACATGTACAGTCTCATGAGAGGTGAGTTACAGCTTGATGTCTTTGCCTCCTCTCCTGTCATTTCACCATATAAACATAATCTCAGTGCTAGAAATGAACTCTCTAACTCACAGCTGAGACAAATCAGGAAATTATAATCACTGTTTCTGTATTGTTATTGTTTATCCATAATGAGCTATTTGTACAAAATGGGGGGAAAAACAACAATGCTTGGTTTGCATTTAAGAACATGTGCATAAACACAAAGAGGCCCTGACTGTCTCTTTGCATTATTATTATGCAAATAGCATTATGATATGCAGTTCACCCTCTACTACAGCAGCTCTGGTGTGTCAATACAGCACCTTGAAGCATTTTTTCATCAGACAGTGTGGTACAGCATGGTGAAATATCAAAATCTATATCATATCCCATAAAATCTGTTGTTATTTCCATTGCCAAGTGAATCATTATTAATTAGGTGCTCATACTAAATGGGGTTACATCTTTTGTGTGGATACCAGTAGTACCAAACAGGACATATGGGTGGGGATAGAAAGGGTCAGTTACATCAATTCATCACAGAACCATCACAGATGACTCAGACAACCAGCATTAAAAATATTAGCTAAGAAGTTCTGTGAAGTTACTTTCTCTTTTAAAATCAGCTCTTTCCCTCCAGCAATGTTTTTTTAACTTGAGTTTTACATTTTTACACACCACGATCAACGGAAAACCTGTTGTCTTCCATTTAGGATGAATGGCTTCCATATGTTTACATTCACTGCATGCTACTTTGCTGTGAAACCCTTAAATGTGCCATATATTTCACAAAGAGCTCCATTTGAGATTAACACATGGACAGTCCTCTGGCTGTGTTTGGTTCAGGCCAACAGATTTTGTCTTGAGCTCAGTATAGGAGCACTGTGAGACAGAGAAGCATGAGCATTATTTATTCGTTCATTTGCAGCAACTGATTTATCCTGGTCATGCCTGCAGAAACTTTGTAGCCTATCCTGGAAACACTGGACACAGGCAGAAATATATCTTGGATGGGATGCCACCATGCACACACATTCACATGCTCATTCATACCCTATGCAATGTTAGTCTAGATAATCCACCTTTAAGCATACATTTGGATAGTGCGATGAAACCAAAAAAACTCGCTGTATGTGTGAAACTTGCACAGACATGACATGTGATACAAAATGGTTAAAGGTTCTTGACCAGAGTATGGATAGTGCCGAAATGAGGTTAGCAACTGTAGTACTGTAGTGCACTGTCTGGTGACAAAGTCCTATTACAAAGATGCTTTGGCTCTGTTGCAGTGAAGTCAAATCTCAATTAATGATGCTGCTGCATTTACATTACATTACCGTCATTTGGCAGACCTCCTTATCCAAAGCAACTTACAATGATCTCATTTATACAATTGAGCAATTGAGAGTTAAGGGCCTTGCTCAAGGGCCCAGCAGTGGCAGCTTGGCAGTGCTTGGATGTGAACTCCCAACCTTCCGATCAGTAGTCCAACATCTTAACCCTCCTGAGCTACCCCTACATTTGTACATGTCTTATTAGTAGAAACACACACACATGCATATAGTATTGCAGCCAATGAAAACAGACTCATAATGTGTTCTTGTTCTTTTTCTTCCTTTCTTTTTCTCTTTAAAGGCAGTGGTCTGTCCTCATCACCAAGCTTCACCGAGTCTACCAGTGATCGCATGTGCACACAGTACTCCTCCACAAGACTGAAACTAGACTCATAAATATCACCCCTCTCTTATGTAGAGCAAATTATGTACTCCCATTAGTGCTAGTTCCATATGTAACTGTTGTTCACTGAATGCTGGACAACCAGCCGGAATAGCATGCAAATCCTAGATCTAGCAAAAAGATCACACAGTGATGTATGATGCATCATTCACTAAAACTACTAATGTCATTCCATAGAATGCTCTTGCTTGTTCAAAATGACAAGCAACCCTGACGGTTCTTTGGGGTTCATAAATCCACAGCTGCATGTGTACCAACAATACCATGAGATAAAGGACTCTTAGGACTACCTTGAATGTTTCTCAGAGAGGAACACAATGATTAACATGAAATCCTGGTGTGGTAGAACTTCTAATTGAAGCCCATGAGTAGAAAATGATGAGGAGTGGCATTCCATGTTAGTGGAAGTAGCCTCTGATTTGGTGAGAAGGGTAAGGTGATGACATCCACCACACAGCTGACTGACCACTGCTTAGACTAGAGCGCCCCCTGAGTCTTTCCACCATACCAAATCAACACTTGATTTGATGCTCAGATGGCTGTCTAAATAACCCCATAAAGCACATACCGGAGTCAAAAAGGAATGCTTCACAGGCTCATCCTCAGTCCAGTCTGCATGGTTAACATTTAAGTGCAGCCTCCCAAGTTATACTGTTTCAGCTCATAGACCTGAGATATGAGATTTGTCTGTAACCAAGTCACTGATTCTAGAGCAGGGTGTCAAACAAACACCTGTATTAGGACCAGCCTAATACAGGTTCTAATCTGGCCAACTAATCTAATTTAGAAACTGGGCTCTAAATTAGGAGGATCTTGTGGACTTGATTTATTTTTTAAGATTTGAAGAAGACCTGGTCTCTTTTATTCCACTGGGGGGCGAAATAGAGCAATAAACTCTGGGCTATAAACTTCCTGACATAATACCTGAAGACACTTAGGAAATCGCAAGTTTAGCTTTTTTATTTGTAAATACTTTTGCAAACTATATTAATTTTTCATTCACTTCAATATTATGGGCTTTTTGTTATAACTGCATGAGATATAATGCAATATATTGCTAGGAATCAGAAAATTTGAACACATACCCTCGTTTCATTGCCCACACTAAATGCTTGGTTATAAAATACTACTTTTGACCTAAAAAGCAGCGGATGGTTTCAACACACAGTATCTGAATGTTTTGTTTATCGTCATCCACCAGGCCTTTCCTTCTTTTATTCCATTTAATGAGATTTTATTTTCCTTTGCTTTCCTTTAATCTGCAGCAAACTGTCTTCATCTGTCAACCATGGAATTTGAACTTGAATTGATGATTGATTATTTGCACTTATTATTTACATGATTTATCTTTCTAAGACCTTTTAATAATTCCCTTATTTTATTAAATATGTGCAATTTGTTTTTTCACTGATATTTGTATGATTAAAGGAGCTGTCTCTGGTCCAGTTTGGACTACTGAACTTTGATGTACTGTAGATCTACAGACCACAAGAGGGCACTGGCAGCTCATCTGTAGTTCATGGCTCACAGTGATGGCAGAATGTATGTGCTCACAGGACTGATTTTGAATGTATATTGTAAGTTAAAAAGCCATTGGGTAGAGAAAATAGATGGGCTAAATTGTCACCTTATATGAACAAACTAAATATGATTCACAGCCAGCAAACAGATTTTTGGGGAATACAAACTTCTGTGTTTAAAAAAAAAAAAAAAAAAAAAAAAAAAAACAGGCGAAAATTTGCAGTAAAATATCAAGGGCAATGTTCACACTGGCAGTGACATCAATAATAATAATAATAATAATAATAATAATAATAATAATAATAGTTACAGTTTCCAATTAACCTAAAAGCAAAGTTTAAGCAGGAATTCCACACAAACAGTATCTGGATGTCAGACAATAAGTAGAATTCATAGGATTGAAGGTAACACTATCCACAACACCACTACATGAACCGACACTTTCTCACAGTCATGGTCATGTCACATCACTCTGGAATTTAGAATAAAATAAAACGGTATGTATTCAGTCTCATCACTTTATACATTTTTTCTTGACTTTAAATATAATGTTACCGGTAATTCTTATATGGACAGGAATGTTCTTTCTTGCAGTGTCAGTAGGAAATTTCCATGTGCTCTGCATTTATGGGTGAGTAAACATGCAGAATGCCCAATAAATGAGGCCTAGGATTGCAAATAAACCCAAGTTGCTTTAAATACTAAGTCAGAATGGAAACCAAATATGGGGCAAATGTATTCAAATAAAAGGCCAGAATAGATAATGGAAGGGATGCAAGCAGGGGTGGAAAGTGACCTGAGAAGTTCTGCTTAAATAAAATTTGATAAAATGTAGAATTGTTTTCAATTAAATGTGGAAGTGTTCAGTCCAGGTTTTGTTAGCTACTGGAATGGATGGTTGTCTAACCTGGCATTTGCAAGGAAAAGAAGTTCATTAAGTTAAAAAAAATGTCTAGTTAATGATAGCAGATTAAGTAAACTTGTCTCAACAGGCCTTTTCAAATGAGATGGAACCAGGGGCCATAAAAATTCAAAATTCTCTAATCCAACTCTACAGTTCAGCAGCTTTTCCATGCTCAAATGTGCACAGAATCTTAATTACATTGTGGATCGTGAGACAGTGATGACCCGTGACGAGTTGGCATGGTTCTTGATATTTCTTTTTTCTACATTGAAGAATTTGATTGGATGCTAAACGGAAATGATTAAGTGCTAAACTGTGCCCATTCATTTGCTGTACAGGGTACAGTCAGTGGCTGGATGAGAGAAGAGAACATCATGATTTTCATTGAGTACTTTTAAAGTCTAAATAAATATATAGTAAAAAAATAAATAATAAAGTAAAAAAAAAAAAAAAAAGTAATTAAGTAAGCGTAAAATTATTTGATTTTAATAATACTCAAGTAAAGCCAATAACCTGAGCTCAGGTTCTACCTGGAGCTTTGAGGGTGCAATGTAGCGCTTCCCCACACATTTAATAGAGTACTGTATTGAAGAGTAATATTTAGCGAAGTACTATTTATATTTAAACGTGTGAATTTTTTTTACACCAAATCTTAATTAAATACCAACACTAATGCTGTGCATGAACCTGAGTCCCGAGCTTTGTGGGGGCCGATTGACACTCTATGTGCGGGACCGCATGACAGGACCCAAGAAGAAGAAGAAGAACACTAATACTTTTGCATTGAATGTAATTAAATAATAACTTTATTTTGCTATTTACTACATTACTATAGAAAGTAATTTTATGAACTGTACTGCTACGGTTCTGGTGGTTAAATACCTCTGTGCATGAGTTCCTCATCATGCATAGGCCTTATAAGAATTTGTGGCCAAGTTAAATGGCTGTGTCTCATTCCAGGACAGTGTCACATCAGCACCCTTCTGGACTCTGACTCCAAGAACGCATTGTGCACACCACGCTCATTGCCACTCAGTTACCAGACTTCTGATCATGCACACCTGTACACAATTTCACCTCACACTATTAATAAAGACTCTGAACACTGTCTCACTGTGAAATAACACTCAGTGTGTCTAAGTCTGAACTTACCAATCCTTCATTCTTCATATTGTTATCCTGGTTGTTTGACTTTGCCTGGCTCCATTTGCCTGGTTTTTTTTTTGTATTTTATCTTGACCTTTCATTGATGCTCGCTGATTGCCTGAGCCTTTTGCCTGGTTTTTGACTTTAAACTTAGAATTACATTTTGCCTTTTTTTTTAAAAATCTTTTTTAATAATAAAAAAAAACTAACCTGCACTTGCATCTGTCCCAGAAACTTTCTATGACAGACAGTTTCACTAAAAAAAAAAAAAAAAAATTAAGAATAAAAGGTTTGTGGCTTCAATAAATAGCTGAAATATTTTGCATGGATTTTAATAATTCAGTTTTTTAATAGTTCAGTAAATAAATCTGTACTAGTAGATGCAGAACATCTGATAAATTCTGATTTGTAACATTCCATCACTGTCAAACAAAACAAATGATTTGTTCATTTGGTCAGTTAATAATTTATTAATGAAATATGTTAAAAGTGTTACAGATAAGATAACAAGTTTCCAAAATGTTTCTGTCATATGCCGACTTGTGTGTGCCAGTTGGGGAGAAATGACTTATATTACATTTTAATATATATTTTAATAATATAATTAAATATTTTAATTGAACAGAAATAACTTCACACAATATTATGCTTGTAAAAGTGAAAGCTCAACAGTCAGATATTTACTACAGTCAAACGTACAAATAAATTGTACAGAAATTCAATTTAAACATAAATATTACACATAAAACCTAGAATAAATATCCTGAAATATTTCTATGAATATCACTCCTTACCTAACAAACAAAAAAAGGAGATAGATAGATAGATAGATAGATAGATAGATAGATAGATAGATAGATGGATAGATAGATAGATAGATAGATAGATCTAAAACAATGCAAAACTATCCAAACCAAAATATCCTTAACAGATTAAAACAAGATTCTCAATTATAAAGTTGCATTTTATATTGTATATTTAAACCTGGTTTGTCTTGATGTGAGATGACATGCAGATAGTAATCCATTCTTCTTTGTAATCACAAGAAGAATAATGTCAAGTGGAATTCATGATATGTCTGTGATTGCGCATTTTTTAGATGATGATGATGATGATGATGACAGGAGGATCAAAGGGGAACTGATATTGATATCATTCCCATTGCTAAAGATGAATTCATAGTTGATATGGATAGCGCTGTGACCTACGGAAGCAGAGAAAGTTCAGTTTCTCCTCACAGTCTCTCGTTTGCCAAATCCCTTCTTTTTGTGCTAAAGCTCCACAATGCAAGTTTCTAGCAGGGCACTGGGGTTCACCCCCACTAGACCAGGCCTGGTACATTAGGGCACTTTCAGTAGTCCAAAACCAGTGTCCATTCAGAAAGCGCAGACCAGTCCACACATGTGCCGTTTGTGCTGTCCAGCTTATGTTTACAGCTTCTTTCATCCAAATTTCTGATGTCAGACTGACCAAGTCGATGTACTTATTCCTGCAGTAGTCAAGAGCCTCTTCCCATGTCATTTTCTCCTCCACTAGAATCACATCAAACCTCAGCATGCAGTAAAAGCTGAGATTCAATTCACACAAAGCAGGAATGCATGCATACATTGAATTACATACAACACCACACATTCCTGTAGCATATTTTACTGTCTGAAAAGCAGGTGCACAAAATGGTTCTTTGTCGCTTCCTGACCACTTTGTCAGATTATTACTATCTGTGTATATTCCAATCCACTTCCCAACCTGACACAATTTATAGTAGTTTGTGTTGTTGGGACAAGAAGGAGGCACAGTACCTGGAAGAGAGTTTATCTCCTCCAGAGATGTTATCGTTGAAAGATCATCATATCTTAGTCTGCAGTATTGCTGAGCTTCAAACCAAGTCAGTAATTGCCTCACATAGACGTGTTGCCTAACAACACAGTAAGTCAGTCCGTAGAGACCCATGACGAGCAGCGCAGCAACTGTACCCTTCATCTTCTCTTTTTTTTTCCTGGAAAAGTTCTTGAGCTAACTTGTGATGACTTTACAACAAGACTGCTTTTTCAGTTCAGAGCTTAGCCCCTAATAAAGTCCTGTTATATGACAGGATCAAGCTTAGCCAATCACAGAGGATCTGAATCCTATGACCAATCACAATTTTGTGTTTTACATAAGAATTTACCAGACCAGTGACTGGTCAGAAAGTTACATTTAAATGTTTTGTTTGAAAGGTGCTCTAGTGAATATGGTATAATGATTATGGAGGTCAGGCAAATGAATACCAGCCCATAAGCCTTATGTAAAAGCTGGATGGCATTAAAGCATGAAACCAGTACAATCAGCATCCAAATTAGTTGGAAGAGGAAATGAACAAGAAAGAAATGTTGTACACACCTTTAAAAAAAAGAATTTGCTTAATTATATATCATAGTGTCAGGGTAGCAAGGTGTGGCTGGACACAAGTGCAGGCTGGAGGCAGCCATGAAAGTAAACATGTTTATGAAAATATCCAAAGCAAAGGCACCAAATCAAAAAACAGTAAACAATCAAAGAACAAGCAAAGAAAAAGGCAGTGTTGCACAAAAATTTTCTGGTGCTTTCTGAATAGCTTCAGTGCTCTCTGATAGCTGGCATATCAATCAGTGTATTTGGAATAAATTGTTGTGCCTATTTAGAAGCTGGAATAAGGAGCACTAAAAACTATATGTTCTGAAACTTCCATAACAAGTGGCACAACATATTTATATTACAAATTAAAAATGTTAAGGTTAAGGTTAGGGTGGGATTGTTGTTCATATGCTAAGCACTCTTACATTCCTACTCCCCTGCACACAATTCTAAAGGCAAAGTCATCTGGTGTATTTTGAAAAGCAGACAAGCATTATGCTGCCCCAAGCCAGCTGGAGCTCACACAGACATACAGTATATAAACACACACAACTATGGTATCATCACCGGGTCAACCTAGAGTATTATCTACATTATGGACAAATATCAGTGCTTGAACTGTTTTTAATAAAAATAGTACTTCATAAAATACATTTAAGATGCTAATCAGTGTTGTATCTCCTACTGTTACTGTTTTCTAAATGCAGACATATTATAATAACTTCCACTGTGTGCTTTCATTCTGCCAGCTTCATCTTCCCAGATCATGTATTTTTTCCCCCACTTTTCATAAGCAAGCAAAAATAAACTGAAAGAAAACGAAATTTAGAGTAATGTGGCTCTGGTGAATTTTAGCTTGTGTGTTCCTGTCAGCAAGCTGCTGCTTTCTCAAAGTTAAGTCTTACTGAAGGATGAAAATGTCAGTGCAGCAATAAAGAAAATTCAATAAATACTAGAATGATGAAGTAACATTTTAGACTGATTTCAGGTTCATACTGTTAAAACGTTTTTTTTTTTGTTTTTTGTCTTTTACTTTATTTGAGCCCATCACTGAAAATCATTTTGAGTTTATTTCATTTGTTTTTAATTTTACAAACTTCAAAGTGTTACAAATGTTTCCCTTTCCCTTTAACTTTAACTGAAGTTAATATATTTAATTAATTTCATCTTTACTGTCATTCATGATGATGATGAGGATGATGAGGATGGGGAGGGGGTGGGGGTGGCATGTGTGTAGGAGAATAGGGATAACTGGTAGTTTTGACATTATGGGGACGTCTGACTAGTCCCCATGAGAGAAAGCTGGTTTTTTTAATATATTATTTCATACAAACTAAAGAAAAAAGAATAAACATTTCCTTTTTTTTACTGAGGATTAGCTTAGGGTTAGATTTAGCTGTAGGCTTATCATTAATTCGCTTCATTAATAATTATATCAGTGGAAGGTATTCACAAAGTTATTACGATGTGTGTGTGTGTGTGTGTGTGTGTGTGTGTGTGTGTGTGTGTGTGTGTGTGTGTGTGCGCACACGTGTGTGTGTGTGCTGGGGTTTGGTCCCACTTTTCCAACTGACCCAAACAGCAGACTTTAGGCACATAAACTCCCCAATCCTAATTAATTAGCAGCTCACAGCTCATACATGTACATCCAAACTGTAGGGGGGAAGAATGGTAGTGTTGCTCAAGCAGACACTTTGGGGGCAGTTTCATCTTAAGTCACCATGTTGGCCTGGCCTAAAACATTTAATGGTTTGAACCCTTTAGCTTCTTCACTAATGTCCAGTTATTATACACTAATACATATACCTGGTATTTTAAGAAAGTATTTTCCATCATAGGAAGTAGGGAACTAGATCATTTAGAGGCATATAGCAGGACATCATTAACTGCAAGAGAAGTATTTATTTTATTTCTTATTTATCACTATTCACCCCACATAAGAAAAACCGAATTTTGATTAGTCCATTTCCATTCGACCGGCGGGATATATCCGGCGTATAGAGTTAAGCAGTGCCAAAACAGCACGAGAAACTCAGCCGTCTAAAATATTTTCATTTGAAATGAGTAATAATCACTGACACCAAAATGCAACACTAAAGCCTGAAGTTTAAAATCATCTGGCTTTCTGAACCACCTTGTTTTGTGATCATTTGCATGAAACATCTTTCATTCATTCCTTATACGATAACTTCCTAACTTGCATGACCTCCAGGAGAGTTAATGTATGCAGAAGGGGAGTAGGACCATGTACTGCCAGCGGCAAACTGACATTTACTCACACACACACACACACACACACACACACACACACACACACACACACACACACACACACACACAAAATAATACTGTCATAGTATGATGCAATATGTGTGCATATGTGTGTATGCATGCATGTGAAAAAGGGTGACAGAGGAGAGGAAGCGCATGTGTGCCCTTGTCTATCTGATGTCCTCCCCTAAGAGTAAGAGAGGCATGTGCAAAAGCTGCAAATTTGTGTGGGAATGAGTTTGAGAGAAAAAGAAAAGTCTGTTGTGACTGCTCATATCTGCAAGATCCTTAGCAATTTTGTGTCAAGGACAAACAAATCTGTCTTTCAGTGCCACTGGGAGAAAATTGTTTATGACTTACAGCAAAATTTTGCTGTCAAGCAGAGTTCTGTATGTTCATTCATATTTGTAGTAATAGTAGATACTAAAGGGCACCACAGTCAACAAAGATCTTTTGCATTCAGCATTTATGATGTGTGTGCTGCTGGTTTGAATGCCATCATAATTGTCATCATCATCATCATCATCATCATCATCATCATCATCATCATCAAGTATGTATGTATCAGTAAGTATTCTGTATAAAACCCATCTATTGTGTTGGTCCACATTGAAAATGTACAGCTAGAGACAATAGCTCATCTAAATATCCCAGTTTCCACCTCTGCCATAGAACGCCATTAAATGTATTCCTAAAAATTAAGACCAAAAAGTGTCCAAATAAGGAGGGAATTAATCAAGTCAAATTGAGATATACAGTAATTCACATTTAAAAACAACTATCATTAACCAATGTGTTGTGCAGAAATATCTAAAGTATTAGTCTAAGGATAGTAAGAATAATAAAAGCTAAAAAATAAAACTATGTGTTTTTTTAATTTTTATATATATAAAATTAACATTCTGAGAGAGAAGTAAAAAGAAGGATGGTTCCGACAGGCCCAACTTGAACTGAAGGGGTGTGTCGTTAGCCTGGATTTAACCCTTTCTGATCTTGCCCTGTCAATACGTCTTGACAAGTAAAATATTGCTCACACCAGGCACACAGCACAGGCTTATATCAGCATAAGCTTTCAGATGCTGATGGGTCTGGTACAGTGCTGAAAGGGTTAAAAGTGTCTAGAATCAGTGATTAGTTAAAGGTGCATCTAAAAAGCCAGAGTCTGATATTATTATAACTAAACCCTCATAGTTTTCCAGAAACATTTATTGCATTTGGCAGATGCCCTTATCCAGAGCAACTTACATTTTATTTCATTTGTTTACAACTGAGCAGTTGAGGCTTAAAGGCCTTGTTCAAGGGCACAGCCATGGCAGCTTTCCAGTGCTGGGATTTTAACTCGCAACCTTCCACGCAATAGACCACCAACTTAACCACTGAGCTACCACTGTCTTGTTTTGATAGCTCCTTGGTCTTTATGATGCTGTTTGTTTAGGTTTATACAGCAGTTAGTTCTGATCCACTAATTTGATTGGTTGAGCAGTGTTCCAAAAGTGTTGAAATTTTGCATAACAGCACTGGGACTTTCACTGTGTGTGTCACTCTGCTCTTCTGTGTCCTAGACATAAAATTCTACTTCGTATTTAGAAACGAAGACTACAATAGTGTTAGTGACATTATCATTGGGCATGATATTTTCAGGAATATATCTTTGGACTTAAAATTTCAAAACTCATCCGATGAAGATGAAAAGGAAGAAGGAACACTAATTTTACAGGAAACACCTCTAAGGGGAATGTGCAAATCAGTGTGAGGTAGCTAGCCGGCTAGGGGATCTGCTGTAAAGTGTATGTGGCTTCTTCAGGATCCTTTTTTGCTAGTGGAGCAAAAATTAACAGAACATTTGGCCATTTGTGTCCAAAATGTCACTTAGTCAATATTAATTTCTAGTTTATTAAACTAGGGGTGGCATGGTGGTGTAGTGGTTAGCACTTTTGCCTCACAGCAAGAAGGTCCTGGGTTTGATACCCGGGGTCGACCTGGATGCCTTTCTGTGTGGAGTTTGTATGTTCTCCCTGTGTCCATGTGGATTTCCTCTGGGTACACCGGTTTTCCTCCCACAATCCAAAGACATGCACAGAAGGGATTAGGCTAATTGGCTACTCTAAATTGCCCGTAGGTGTGAATGTGAGTGTGAATGGTTGTCTGTCTCTGTGTGTCAGCCCTGCGGTGGATTGGTGACCTGTCCAGGGTGTATCCTGCCTCTTGCCCAAAGTCAGCTGGGATTGGCTCCAGCTTCCCCCTGTGACCCTGAACAGGATTAAGCGGCAGAAGATGAGAGAGTTTCTAAAACTATTGTATAAAAGCAATATCACACTCAAGGGCATGCTTTTGTACTGAATATTAGCATGACTGTGATTAGCTACAGTACTCTGCCTCTGGCCTCGAGCCTGCGACCGGATCACAGCCAGGCTGATATTCATTACAACATCACTCCCTGTCACATGATTTTGCTTAAATATTCAAACTCTTGTGCCTTTCAGGAACATGTGTATTTCTATTAAGATCAGGTTACACTTTAACAGCACACATTACACTAATTATATTTCTTCTATTGGCTATCATTTAATCACAATCAAGTTCATTTCAGTTCTGGCTTGTAAACACTACAAAATGTGGGGGGGAAAAAATTACTTGTGCAATCCCACGTTTTAGGAATGAGTGAGCATATTGTAATGCAGTGGTAATAATGCAGTGGTGGACTTTATTAAGGTTTGTGTCCTTGATGTCACATAATGCCCCAACTTGCTCCTCATCTCATAGCCCAGTAACAACAACAACTCTCAGATTCAGTTTCACCACTACAGCTGTATTAAAAGTGCAGTGAGGAAATTAAATCCAGGATCAGACACGGGCACAGAGGAACTGAATAATAATGACAGCACTTAAAATTTGATGAGAGAAGGGGAGAGCATATCCTGCGTGCGAGTCTCTATATAAATGTGGGTGTCAAACTTACAGATGTCTGTCTATCTATCTATCTATCTATCTATCTATCTATCTATCTATCTATCTATCTATCTATCTATCTATCTATCTGTCTGTCTGTCTGTCTGTCTGTCTGTCCTGCTATGCCTATAGGAATGAACAGCAGGAGCCTGGAGCCACCCACAGCTATCCACAAGCCACCATTCAATCTCCCACCCCCTGATGAAGGGCAGTCCTCCAATGTTTCCAACTCTGTATAAGCCTAATAAGTCCTAATGATTCAACCTTCTGAGTTTGAGGCTGTTCTAAGACATGCTGGGTCCTGTATTTTCCTTGCACAGTATGAGCATTGCACTTCGTCACTTATGTCTGATCTAATGGTCGGATGTGGAGGTTCTGAAAGAACAGCTCCAGCTTGTGCTCAGCATGAACATGAATCTGCAGATTTGTACGCAGATCCTCGGGGTATCAAGCTGCTCTAAGCCGACGAGGCTTAGCAGCGTTCAACTTGGCCTTAGGGTGCCAAAGAATTAGACAAAGTCGAGAGAAAGGGGCAGATTCCGGATTACTGTCTGCGTCCAAAATAAGCACCCGTGCGCGTCCCTAATTCCCCTTGATCTCTGTAATCTCCGGAACAAGTGATTGTCATTCATGCGCTTGGATCGTACATATGATCACCGAGCCACTAATCCAGACGGCAGCGGGCAATTTGCCCTGCGTTGGTTACGTCAGCGCGTCTGTGGTCTCCCCTCTGCTCGGTCTGGAGCTCGCAGCGCGCGCGCATCGCATCGCATCGCATCGTGCCCAGAGTTTCTCTGTCAACTCCATGAAGTGTAAGCGAGAGTGGCACCACGCAAACCCGCCTCCGGTCAACTGAGCTAAAGGTTACGACACATCATGCACTTTTTACAATCCGGGCTAGACTGATACCTCCTCTACCTGTTACTTTGCGCGCTGTGTTTTCTTCTCCTCCTCCTCTTCTTTCCCGGTCGCACTCTGTCTGCGCGCCTGCAGCGGTCCACCATTGCCCCCAAAACCCACCCCGGTGTTTTAACGCGAGCTTGTCGGGGGCTGCAGAGGAAGCGGCTGGTCGGTGCGGCTCTGGGCTTCGTCGTCATGGTGGTGGTGTTGCTGGTCGTGATTCCCCTGCTGGTCCAGAGCTCCACCATCTCCGCGCACTACGAGATGATGGGCACATGCCGCATGATCTGTGACCCGTACAGCCCGAAAGCGAGCGCCACGGCGCTGGAAGTCATGCAGGACCTGGGCGCCATCCCGCCGCCGCCTCCTCCATCTTTCTCCCGTGGGAACAAAGGCGAAGCGGGGCGCCCGGGGAAGCCCGGACCGAGAGGTCCTCCGGGGGAACCTGGTCCCCCCGGACCGAGAGGGCCGCCCGGGGAGCGAGGAGATGCCGGGAAGATCGGCTTTACGGGCGGACCACAGGGCACAGCTCGGACTGAAACGGGGGAATTTGGCTCGGCGTTTGGGAGCGTCAAGATCGCCTTCTACGTCGGTCTTAAAAACCCGCACGAGGGTTACGAGGTGCTCCGGTTCGATGATGTGGTGACTAACCTGGGCAACCACTACGACCCTTCTACGGGCAAGTTCACATGTCAGGTGTCTGGGATTTACTTCTTCACCTACCATGTACTGATGCGGGGAGGAGACGGAACCAGCATGTGGGCAGACCTCTGCAAAAACGGACAGGTGAATGACTTCCTGTTAAAGCCCTTTTAGCACCTTACAGGTCATAAATGAATAGGAAATAATACTCTCATGCTGTAGATATGAGCGCAAAACAAACACCAACCTGATTAAGCAGAACTGATCAATCCGTAGTTTCACTCATGAAGCCACAGCCTACAACACAGCAAGTGGGACTGTTAGGGCATATCCACTGAACCTCACGGATTTCTGCGGATTTTTAAAAATACATATGGAATCATTTAATGCATGACTATAAGCTCGTCTGAAATAAAGACATCCCTCTGTTGGAAGCTGCATAAACTAACAGATTCAATATTATCATCACAAGCGGGTAAACATTTAAACCTCAACTCAAAGCCTAGCCTAGACCTTGTAATAGATATTACAAATACACTTGTGTGAATTTCACATTTGTGGACATGCAACTGGATAGAACATATGACCCTTTGACATTTTTGTAATTATGCACCTTGATATTGTAGTATGTGGCTTTAGGCTTATTAACTTCTATCGGCTATCCTATCCACCATGTATTCTCATTTGCTGCTCTCATTTTGTTGGTGTGCAGGTTCGAGCGAGCGCCATTGCCCAGGATGCAGACCAGAACTATGACTACGCAAGCAACAGTGTAGTGCTGCATCTGGACTCAGGGGACGAAATATATGTCAAATTGGATGGTGGGAAGGCACATGGTGGAAACAACAACAAGTACAGCACTTTTTCTGGCTTCATACTGTACCCGGACTGAGCTGAAGCACATGAACTGATATTGCAGTGAATGGCTATTTACTAGGCTGACATTAACACAGGTTGAAGCACCGTCCCATCTGGTGCTTCATCTCTGTGTATCTGTGGGAATATGTTATTTTACTTAATACCTGGACTATAAAGTGTATAAAACCAGTGAAAAGTTAACAACTGAAGCTGAGCTTATTTTTTTTATTTATTTATTTTTTTTTTACACACACAGCAAAATCCCCAGTGCAGAATTTACACCTAGTGTTTGTGTAAATCCATATGGGAAGAAATAAACATTGGAAGAGTAAAGAGGGTCTGTCTGAAGATACCAGGCTGGTGGGTGTGTCTTTGAGTATTGTAATGCTTGTTCACAGTAATGACACATTGTACTGTTTTTTTTTTTTTTTTAAAGGCTAAGATGCATTTCCAGGCCTGTAAAATTATCTGCTAAGATGCATTTTCAGTCCTGGAAAATATGAGTACAACCATAAGACAGCAAATGGGACACAGTTAATGGATCACTAATCTGAAGTAAGAAAGCAAACAATAAAATATAATGCTAGCATTACAGTATGTATCTAGCTAGGTGTAGATTACCTAGTGCTGCCTACAACTGTTGGCCAGTTGGCCCAGCTTCCCTAAGATTCCTTAAAATGATGAAAACTTTTTTAATTAAAAAAAAAAATCACAATTAAGGATGACTGAATAACTGAAAAATAAAAAATAAAAATCTGCCAGATGAGGCTATTTTGCCTCTTTCCATAAATACTATTGGTGGCTAGTTTAATTTTTATTTATTTTTTTATTTTGTGAAAATAACATAATACAATAAACAATAGACACAACAGAAACATAGACAACAAGATAGTGACATGGAGTGGTGAACAGGTATGGTGTGTGAATGTGTGTGTGTAGTGTACAAATGTGAGTGTGATTCTGTGTCGCAGCAGAGTTAATGATGTGGTACATTTTACAATTTATAGTCACAGTAGTGTTACTGTATATATACAGTAAGGTTGTTTGATACATTATACAGTACTGTAACTAATTTTTAAACACACTTATAGTGTCATACTGTTTTGAATACAGCATTGTATTGTTGAAATTAAAGATTTTTTTTTTTACAGTGAATGGTTAAATGGGCATGTCACTGATCACATATATGAACTAAAACCTTTTTTTTTTTTTTTTACAGATGTTTTCCTAGTAGGCCTCCAACAATCAAAGGCAATTTTATGATTACACTCATGGATATACTTTCAGTTTAGTTTTAGTTTTAGCTGAATAGCTAGAGTGGGTGCCAAAATTATTAAAAAAAAAAAATTATATTAATTAGACGCTTTGTTAGTTTTAGGGATGTCTCTTAGCAACTACCAGGCAGATCTAGGAGCAACGCAGTTTTTTGATCACATGCCAGAATGTTTTGTAAAAAGAACATTCTTGAACTATTGTAATGTGTGAAGAAGTACTGTGTCTCCAGCAGCATAAGGTTATGAAACATGACTCTCAGAAATACTATCCTGACTATCCTTTCATGAATTGGCTCAAATACCTGGCAAGATTTTCACTGATTACCATCAAAGCATACCTAATCAGAGCTGGTCTTGACCAAGAACCCCATTCGTGTTCCCATATAAGAACTCAAAGACACATTTTCTGTGTTGGGAAGATTTCATTCAAAGAAATGGGTTTTCATTCAGCACTGGGTATATTGCTGTGTTTGACTATGTGTTGTGTGTATCAAACATGTATTTAAACTATATGTCAAATCAAGGTTATGAGGATAATGCCTGAATTATTAGTATAGGTCTGTCTGGGATGTTGATGGATTGCTAGTCCTATATGAGGTATTTGTCCTGTAGCACAATTTATACACTGCACTGTCAATATTTATTTAGGTATTTCAATAAATAATGGTTTGCATAACTGGTTTCTTTGTATGTATTATATGTCATCCTCAGATATATCTGAGTGATTTATGGTGAACACATCAGGATTTTAACCACAGGGTTTATTAAATGTAACATATGCTCTCTGTATGGTATACAGTTGACATTGCCAAATAAAGCTTTTCATGTACATCATAGTAAAGGATAAGTAAAGGATGATCGGCAAACAACGTCTCAGCCTGTATGAATGTCTTTGTAGGAGTGTGAAAGAGCAAGTGTGTGTCTGTGTTGGCAGGTCCAGCTGTCAAACTTCCAGCGCTGTGAGCCTTGGCTCAGCACCAACTTGGCTACCAATCATCGATCATTCTCCCACATTAGCAGAGACTGACCTTTAACCCCCACTGATTCAAAAAACTGACAGACGGCTGCATAAAATGTCCTTAATGATGACCCAAACCTAAATACAACAGGTATTTTTGCACATTGCAGCTAGTAATTATTAGCTTGTCAAAACAAAATCCAAATATGTATTCAATAGTGCAAAAATACAAATATCTAAGATATCAAAGGCTTGGAGAGCAAAATAAAAATTAAACAGTGCATTAGTCTATATGTTAAACCAATAGACGCATGCTTATCTTATTATTAGGATCCACTATCAGGATGTGGTAACACCCAAGATATTTTATTTTATTTCAGCAATACGAATATACATATATACATACATACATACATACAGTATACATATA